>OX335642.1:31707020-32307020 GCA_946894095.1 Incurvaria masculella | reverse complement strand
TACCGTCGCTGAGAAAACAGATTGTCCTTACGATACATTTTCCAAAGTATGGCAGTTTTATTTGTAAACCCTGGATTTACTTCACCGTTAGTACGTAATCTGTGTCGCAGTAAACCATAAACCAGAATCCTCATAACAGTTTCGATGATATCGGTTGGCTAGTCCATTTAGTATTCAGAGCGTGGGCAACTTACTAGAACTTGTGTCACGTCGACCCGTGTGAAATGATTTGCTTGCAGGGTCAGTCTTTCCTCGCCTATACTCCCTTACTTATTGAATATATTTATGCTATGAAATGTTAAGAACATTGTTCATTATTTTTCATCCAGTTCAATGTTTTTGTGCAAAATGAGGAAGGTCCTGGCAACTTACCATAGTTTTTTAGGGTTCCGTACCCAAAGGGTGCCAACAGAACCCTATTACCAAGCCTCCGCTGTCCGTCCGTTCGTCTGTCACAGGGCTATATCTCATGAACCGTAATAGGTAGGCAGCTGAAATTTCCACAGAGTGTGTATTTATTTTGCCGCTATAAGTAACAACAAAATTTAAAAATGATAAAAATCAAATATTAAAAACATTATTATTTTGTGTTCAATATTGTACGATGGTACGAAATCCTTCGTGGGCGAGTCCGGCTTGCACTTGCCGGGGTTTTTTTTATTATTCTGGAGCCCTAAATAATACTAATGTCTACTACCTATTTGGACGTATATTACTTCCACAACAGGTGACAGGTGTATTCCGAGGGCCGTGGTTTCCAATACCCACATAAGGTAAACATGCTATGGAAACCACCGAAGCAGTAACTATACCTAGACCTACATTCGTATATACCTTGCAATCTCTACTCCTTGCCTTTCACATTATTGGCCTGAATAGTTGGCCCTTTCTATGGCAGCACCGACACCGCACCTATTCGAAGTGGTACACCCAAGTACGTACTTATCTTTCTCTCTTTATGGTCTAGGATGACATATTTTTGCTAAATGTTGGTTGGGGGAAAAATATATGTCGAGTATGCCCTACAACGATGGGCTTTCGAACTTTTACAGGGACCCAAGGTGGTACTATGAGGGGCAATACTTGGCGGTACTAAAAAAAATGCACGGCACCACACGCTGTATCGAGTACAAGGAGCCAGCAGGTGCTTAGCTGAGCCATCTAACAAATGTGAACAATAACTACTCCACGCAGGACCTTGCATTATACATTTGTAGATCAGCAGTTTTAATTTGTCGCACCCCATTAAGGATTTTCTTAGGCCTTATACGAGCCTCATAATGACTTCACGCACATAGTTGCTTCCATCTATGAGCTATTTATTCCCTAGAGCCAATGACAGCTTGAAAACATACACAATGTTTCTAAACTCGTTTGACCTGGGCTTTCCTAATGATTCATGAATCTTGAAAAAAAAAATCTATCTGTAAACAATATTTTTTCCACATTCAGTCGAAGACCCTCGTTGACGCACTGTAAATACGTGAATTATATGTATTTATGTATAAACATAAAATTCCATTGACAGTTCCAAATTGAATGGTGAACAGGTAATCGAAAGGATTTAGTGACAAGTGATGATCGTGACGCAAGAATATTCTCTGCCTACCCATCTGTACTACTCGGTAAAAGGGTGTATTGTATGTGTGGCAGTGCCGTGTCCCCAGATTAGAGAGAGAAGAGTCCCACAGTTGACCGGAAGCCGACTTCCTCCTAGTGAGCAGTTCATGTCGGAATCTCCCGGAGACCACGGTACAGTTAGAAGATTGCGTGACTGTACCCTGTGCTATTCGGAGCGTGACCACGTGCGTACATAAATATGAATTATTATCAACGGACTGCCTCATCAACATTGGCCGTGTTCGGAATATCTTTAATATATAATGTGACGGAGAATATGGTGCCTCATTGTTTGGAAGGTTTTTGTTGTACTATTTAGCGAATATAAAATATATTTATATATTAATTTGAGTTTCAGCGACATCTACATTTGAAGCATTGTAATAAGATTTTGAAAAAAATCTGAAAAAGTATTGGTCGAATGTCGCTGAAACTCAAATTAATGAGATAACGGTAATGTCGTATCCATTTAATTAAATACATACAATTATCAAATATTTATATGTGTAGTTGAAATTACTCGTGTTGTCTTAACTCTTTTCTATAAAGTTATTTAACTTACCAATAATAGTATGTAAATATTTTAAAAAAATCCTGTTTTCTGTTATTTATCCTTACTTGTGTCATGTTGCTGGATATGTATATACTGACTTTCATATTCTGTTAATTATTAAATGTGTAACTATGTATATTCATATTACAAAAAAAGGCCTTACGTTGCCTTCTTAATATGAAAGCTAGAGATTCATGCAGAGACGCTTTTAGTGATTTAGGCATTATGACATTATTTAGTGAATATGTGTATCAGAATATACTTTACGTAAGAAAAACGATCGGCAGTCACACAATTAATTTTGATGTACACAATTACAACACCAGAAGCAAGAACAAACTTAAATGTATTAGGCACAGACTAACCAAAACTTCGAAGAGTTTCATTTGTAATAGCATCAGATTTTATAATAAACTACCTACGGAAATTAGAAGCTTGTCTGGAAATGCTTTTAAATTTAAGGTCAAAAATATTTTAACAAAAAAAGCCTATTATACCATTACTGAAGCTATAACGGACAAAACTCTTTTCCATGATGTTGCTGATTAGACTTTTTCATAAGATATGCATATTTAAAAATAAAAATTTAAAATCGTAATCATTTTTTTATATTGTTTTAAAAATATGACTAATGTAGATTATAATAGATATTCTGACGAGGGCTCTGTACACCTGAATATTATTAATGTATTTTATCTATTTTTGTGTTAATAATCTTACATTGTATTTAATATTATGACAAGGGCTTTTTACACCTACATTTATACTTAAATTTTGATTACCTTTAACGTTGGCAATGTATATTTATGTTGTTAAAATTAATTAATTAAGATTATTTATTACGATTTTAAACCTCGGTTTACTACTTTGTTCTTTGTATTGTTAGACGCAATGTATTTTAACGATGTATGACTATTTCAAGTGTAGTTTACTACCAGATGACTGCTTAATAAATAAATAAATAAATCTCTTTTTATATGTAGCAAATACAATAAAAAAAAAAAATATGTAGGTAGAAACGACCGGGATGCGGAGGAGAATTTGCAGCTTCGGGTATAGAGCGAAGGGTTATTCTTGGAATTCCGTGCTCAGGAATCATGAAAACGGTTTTCTCGACTGAGTATTCCTGATTCCTGAGCACAGAATTCACAGGTGGCGGATTAGGGTCGACGAAAGCATAGATTAATAAGTGACTTATTAATCTATGACGAAAGGTTTCCTGTCTTGTTCGAGCAAAAAATAAATCTTGTTACAGCTTTGTTTCATGAATTATTGTGACCTTGCTTCATAGTTGATTTGGTAGATATCATATTCGGTAAATACAAGCGACGTTCTTTTACGAACAAATATTTAATTCTACTTGAGGTATCTCTAATTGAAAGTGAAACCGGAAACTGTTGCTTTTACGAAAATTATTGAACTTCTCAGAAAAATTATTGCGGTTTGAACGTTTCAGAGAAATCCACGGCTGATCACAATATGGGGTTGAATCCTTTCAGCCCAGTCATCGGCCAGGCCATCAAATTGTGTATTTTTGTGCCTCGCGTTAATCGTCGGATAGGCTTCTTAACTTAACTTAACAGTAGTATTCAGAGTGGGCAGACTAACTTTAGTTAGTACTAACAGACTAGGGAGAGTATCTCCGGAACAAATTGCATTTTGAATGGTTAGTCCGGTACTAGGCCGCGCACTAAATTTTGACTGTTCATTCGGAATATGACTGTAAGTCATTCCAAAACCAAAATTGAAGGATAAGCTATATTACCTAATGCAAACAGGTCTGTTATAATATGATTGGCTTGAACCGTATACACGACGTAACGAATCGTCGGTACACATAAAAATATCAGTTAAATCACTATAAAGGTAACGATTATGTTAATTAAGGTGAACACGCCACCAGTTAAAGTTAAACCAATCACGACTTGACATCCGCTACTCGTGCCTATTTCTGTGACCTAATAAACCCGGTTATCCACGCTTTACACTACGCAATGCACATACCGACACGTCTCATGTGTACATCCTTATTTATCACCGAGATAGAAGGGCGATAGTGGCGACGGAAAATCATCCACGCAGCGGCAGCGTAACCACGTTTTGGTGGTCATGGATCCTCCCCCCCATCATGCACCACTTTCTTTCTCTTTCTGAGTTAGATAAGTGTATTTTGTTACGAATGGGAGCGGTTCCATAGTTCGGAACCAATGTTAAACTGTAGATCCCCTTCCCCTACTAGGTATCACAGCATTGGATGAAACTGTGGTTGAAGCGGCAATGAAATAATGTCCGTGTTATCCATCCTGTTCAATATATTATTATTATTTATTTATTTGGAAAGCAAACAGGTACATACATGATTAACATACAAAAGACAATTTAATACTAATTTACTACTCGTAGATATGTACCCAACAGCGCATTTCACATAATATAAAAAATGTATAGGGCTTATTATTTTAGGAAGAAATACATACATATCAGCGGGCTAATCATTAAATAAGATGTAAGTAAATAATATAACAAAATAAAGAAAATCAACTATTACGTAAACAAACATACAAAATTAAAATGGATTATAATGAAAGAGTTGCTGCAACTTCCTTCTTAAAGTCATTATTACTGAGGTAGTGTATACCTAGATCAGGAAATACTCTGTTAAATTTATCACACATTTTATGGATAGGTATACGGTTACCAGCGTTGGTCCGATACAGTTTTGAATTAAACATAACTCGGCTCTTTGTGTTACGTTGTGGCCATAGCCGTGCTTATAAAGGGAAGGTCCTGGAATGTAACCTAATTCCTTTCGAAATGTAGTGTAAGCCGTAGTAACGGTTGTTGTGTGGCATTCGCTTTCCATGTCAGATTACATAAAAAAAATGTCTTGATATTAGACTAACACACCACATGGGTGGCATGCCAGGACCTTTCTTAAATCTTGAATTATATCTTTGATTTTAGAGTTTAACAACTCGCTTCGTGATGAAATAAATCTATCCACTCAGAGAGAGAATGAAAACGGTGTATGAAAGTGGCGAGAATACGAACGCAGATCTCTGTAATGCAAGGCAAGTCCCTGCGCCACTAAGCCACGAGCTGATAAAATCAACGATGCTTAACTAATCGAGCGGTTAACTGTTCGCTTACATAACTGCTGGTTAAGTGGTCCAACATTGCGTGCACAGAATGCCCAGTGTAATCTGTGGTTTGGCGGAACAGCTTCCTAGCGCGTTGAAGTCTTTTGCTGCACATTCATGCAACGGTAATTACTTGGGCGGACATATTGCTTTAATGTAATCTAAACATAAAAAATATGTCATGATTACAGTTTTACATGGATTCGGAAACATGGATGGGGGCCCATTCAGGTAAGAGTGAGTTCGAGTTCGGGAGTGAGTTAACCTAAAAATAGCTGGGAAATGTAATATTTTTTAAATAACGGGACCGTTATTTATACTTCCAACGTATTTACGGGACACCCCAGATTTTTACCTAACTGTATTGATGTTCACGAAGTGTGGAAACATTAACTATTTAAAAAAGTGAGTAGATATTTAGTGACGAATTCGAACTCACTCTTACCCTGAATGGACCCCCTGTCCACATTCGTGACGAAACGCACTTATCCATCTCAGAAAGAGAAAGAAAGTTGTGCAGGAACGGGCGGGGATTTGAATCCAGCGGCCTTATTGCCGAACAGCGACTGTCGCTGGCAGCGTCAGTGTCGCTGCTAACTATACATCGCATACCAAATTTTGCGGCTACCGTTACTGCGGATAAAAGATAGGCAACCGCAATTAATTTTTATCTGTAGCCGCCATCGACATAGTCTATGTCGTCGGTATCGGTAAGTCGATGGTAGCCGAAAAATCTTATATGCGGTGGCTCGTTAGCAGTGACACTGACGCTGGCAGCGACTATCGCTGTTCGGCAATACGGCCGCAGACCTCTGACATGCATGGAAAATCCCCGCGCTATAAACTTACCACTTACCTTTGCTTGCTACAAAACCAATAAAAAAACAAATCATAAACAAGCTAGTGTGTCTTCAATGACATTCGAATGGACATAAAAAGACTACTTGGATGCACCTCGCCGGCGTTCGAACCGATTTGTGCGTTAAATTGTGTATGAAATGTACTGCCAATTGAGATCGAATCTCTCGCGGGCTTTCTTCCACTCTCTCTGCACTAAGCTTACTGCACAGTTTCGTTACTACATACGTGCACACATAGATATTTTTATGGTAAGAAACGTCGTGAAAAGCGAATGTTTAGCGGTCCGGGGCCTTTAGGAGTCTGTAGTCAAATATCATGGGCATCATCTCAATAGCAAATTTTGATACGTTTCAAATAAAAAACCGTCCAAGTGCGAGTCGGACTCGCACACGAAGGGTTCGGTGCCATCGTACAAGATTTAACAAAAAAACACGTTTTTTTGTTTTTAATTTTTATTATTATTTTATTTTACCTATTTAAATACACACTCAGCTGCTTACCTATTACGGTTCATGAGATACAGCCCTGTGACGAACGGACGGACGGACAGCGGAGGCTTAGTAATAGGGTTCCATTTTCACCCTTTGGGTACGGAACTCTAAAAAGCAAACTATACCCTGTTTTAGGTAGCAAATGAATTTAAATTTTGAATGTGAACGAAATATCAGTCAACCACATCCCGTCTTTTCGTCTGCGTCAAGCCAGAATATTTGTGTGTTATGATCTCCTATGCCTTTAAATTTGGTTTATCTGAATTGTTCAGTTTTGAAAGTTTGTAATCAGCTGTAGGCGATGTTTCAATGGTTCAAAGAATTTAAAATGGGCAGAACTAGCCCACAGGTGACGACAGGAGTGGATGCCCGCCCCGGAAGTTACTGCCGAAAATGTGTTGCGATAGAACCATGAATCACATACAGGGATATACCTAGAGAGAATCTTAGGATTTCGTACGGTACATGCTCATTTCATCGTAGCGTGAGTCGTTCAAAGTGTCGAAGTTTTTTTCCAGTTCTTCTTCGCTGTTGGTTGTTGAACTGGCTAGTGATAGGACAAATCCGAGTGCAGTGTCCTGCCTATGGATGACGAATAAACAATAAGCAAATCCACTCCACAACGTTCGGCTAGTGTCATTGTCCGCATTGTGACATTCCTCAGGTCGGCAGATAATGACAGATCTAAAAACAAGTCCGAAAGCCAGCGGCGGCGCCGCCGGTCGCGCCTGCGCACTAGGTCGACGCGACGCGTGCAGGAATTCCAAGAAACGGTCCGTATCGCTTGTTGGTTCTAAATGGATTAACCGGTTCCTGTCCGGATTATGTACCGTTAATCCGTTTAGCCTTGACCTACCGGCGGCGGGGACTGGAATGCACATCAGAGCCGTAGTTCCAGTTGTCACCTAAATGGGCCTTTACGCCAAACCGATCGACTGGCGTTTTCAAATGTATGGAGAAATTTAAGAGCCCGCGCATTGAGCGTTAAGCGAAATAACATTTGCGAGTCCGAGTTTGATTTGACAGCTTACTAAACGTCGCCGTTAACACGTTGACGTTGCCGTTTACGCCGACTTCGCGTTTTAATAAAATTCGGAAGTCCGAGTTTGAAAGTAAAACCACAGAATCTCTTGAACGGAGTATGACGTTTTTACGTACATTCGAAGTTCCGTAAACGCCAATTTAGTTAAAAAACACAGACTGACCATTCTGATGGACTGAGGCTGGAGTGCACAATCTCCGGTTAATCACATTCTGATACCACCTACAACCAAATCGCTGTCAAATCTCCGATCAGGCTAATATCAGCGTGCACATGCCGGAAGTGACGTCGTAATCAAATAACAACTGTAACCACTCGATTATCCACGCCACGATTAAACATAAACATGGCGCTAACTACGGCTGATGTGTGTCAATGTCAGCGGAGTCCAGCAGTTTCTTTGGTAATTTTGATGCCCGTGTATTAAAATCGGTTTTCTCGACTGGCAAATTAGTATTAACAACAACCGGAGATTGCGCACGCAAAGGAGATTGCAAAGTTTGTATGGGACAGAAAATCGGCCCTTTTTTAAGTGTACATGGATCAAACTACCATGGTAAAATTGTTTTGACTAAGTTGAATCCGAATTGATAGATCTCAGACACAGGAAAGTCCCAGAAACGTCAGCAGATGCCTTTAAAGTATTTAATCTCCGTTCCGTGATCATACTTCGCGGCGCCTAGTAAATTGCATTATTGCCATACTTGCGACTTTATTGCACTGCCAATAGATGTATCTGGTAGCAAAAACTGTATCACAAAAGACATTTTATGGCAGCAAACGTGAGAATATTGAAAATAAGCGTCGAAAAAATTATTTCAGTCCTACAAAAAAAAAAATCTCTCCTAGTAGGACCTCAAATGAAAGATTGTTATTAGACGCAGCTGGCCATTTTACTTCATTTATTTGACTGGCACCTCAAACAATGTCATTGACCTTTTGATTTTGAATTGACGTTTGCGCTGTCGACTGCCGTTGAGTGAGTTTTGTCGTCGCTGGGTCTCTGGGTTTCCTGCACGATTGCGTGTGCAGGTACAGGCCTGAGAGTACCCCCCTATTACCTGGACTGCTTCCCAGCATGTTCTCAAATAATATCTACTGTGCCGGTCCTTTGTCAGCCGCTATAAGCCAGCGGCGGGCTGGGCATCATCTCATCGAGACTTCGGGCGGGCGTGACGTTCTTCAACCACGTCATTCCTGTCGGGTGACTGGGAGCGCAGCAATAACTCACGGGGCGGTCGTCCTTCGCGCGGTCGTGCGTGCAGAGGAACAAATTAGTTAGGTGTCGATGTGGTCAAGTTCTATGGTAGACTGTTCATGGTTAGGACTTTATTTGTAGTTTACTGCTATATAATCGAATTGACTATTACGTCATAGTATGCATTTAATTTTGAAATAAAGGTAAGGACAGGTGCTGGATCTTTTGGCTGGCAGGTTTCCAATGACTCAACGAATGCCGCTCACTACTTTTTAGACAGGTTAAACAATTGATTATGATGAGGGATGGAACCCATTGCTATCGCTGTAGTGAATCGAAGTACCTTCTTTGTTTCATCACAATTGCTCTCTGTACTGAGCCCGTAGCCCGACTTGTCACCTAAATTGGCATTTACCCACAAGACCATGCATTGAGATTATTCCATAATTATTAATTTTGAATACGGTACCGATTACCTTAATCACTTCATCGGAACAGATAATTTCGAAATTATGCAAGATTCATCAAAAAACATATTACAAGTTTGTCCAACTTAGGTAAAGGTATCATGAACTCACATTATCTATACAACCTTGGTATTGGTGCTGTTTATACAAGAAACTACAGTCCCTGGAGCAGCACCCCATTGCAGCTCCAGGGGCGCTGCTCGCGCCACCCGATCCAATTAGAGTAGAGACAGCGGCGTGGAGCACAATAGGGAGTGTTTAGCTACACAAAACCAGTTAAGTTTTTTCTTATTTATTTAATATATTCATTCTGTATGCAGAAATAGTACATAAATTATATTGTTACATTACAAACAGGTAAATACCAAAGGAGCTGAGTCTAAAATCTTATTCCTTTTTTTAATACGCTGGAGTTATGATAAAATGGCTGTAAATGAAACTATGTAAAATGTATTAAATGATTCAATTAAATATTTTGTAAATAAAATAGTTTTTTCTTTGAATTAGAGATTATCAACTCTTCTAGTATGCAGGAGGTGTAACAGATCTCACACGCAGCTCCGGGATTTTAGACTTGGTATGTAAAATCTCCAGTGATCTTCTGGATGAACAGGAAAAGATCTGATGAAATACTCCAGCAGTTAAAATGTTAAACAAGGCTTTTTTAAAGTATAAGTGCAAGGTTGGACTTGAAACAGCAAGCAAACCTTACACAAGCGGTGCAAGAGAGACGAACGACAAATAAGACATACGGGTGGAGTTGGTGACGCATCGGTATGCTAGTTTCAATGAAAATTATATGCGTAGTGTAGAATCTACCTGTTATAAAGAGGATGAAGAAGAATGATCAGTTATAGGTTTTATAGTTGACTGTGCTTCACTCTTGTGATTATATCAGATTATATCACATTATACCATGTATACGTCACGTACCATGTAATTGAGGTGATATTAAACATATGAAAGAAATTATCTGAGCTATCAATATTTCCTCTTATATATTAATTACTGCCAGGTTTCTTTTCCACCAGAACATAATCAAGGAATTCTGCAGACAGATCCAATTGACACCGATGTCGTGCCCAACTCGTGGTGTAGGGGCTAGAGGACTTGCCTTTCATGTGAGAGATTATGGGCTCAAATTCTCGCCCCGGTCATGCACTACTCTCTTTCTCTTTCTGAGTTCGATAAGTGCATCTCGTTACGAATGCGAGCTGTCCCATGGTTCGAAACTCATGTAAAACTGTAGGGTTAAACCTGCCCAGGTTGGTATCACCGCATTGGATAAAACTAAGGTTGAAACGGCAATGAAAAATTGTCCGTTTTTTCCATCCAGGTCAGTGTAGCCGTGCTCATTAAGGGACGTGCCTGGCTTCGGTGTGCTGGTTCGGATACCAAGGGAAACTGTAGGTCCCCCCTTCCTTACTCACTAGGTGGTAGCGTTAATCCCGCCCGGGTTGGTACCATCGCATTAAATGAGGGATGGTCGAAGCGGCACTTAAAATTGTTGATGTTTCCCATCTAGTTCAATGCAGGTGAGCAATATAAGGAAGGCTTGGCATGGCACCTGGATCCCATGTAAGCTAATATCATGACGGTGGAATTAGCTATCTATGTCCAGTAACATACAAAAATAAAAGAATAAAGAAACGAAAGAAGTTTCGGGCATCAGGCTGAAGCATTAACGGAGCTTGCTGCCGGGGCTCCGGCAGTCAGTTTTGTCGATCTCCCAACGTGGGGTGCTGCAGAGGCTCTGGCATTAAAAGTTCCACTTTGTTAAGAGGTGGTGTCACACATTAATATTCCTGAAAACCGAGATATTCAACAGTATTCGATCAATTGACTGACTGGGCGTGGTCCGGTTGGCAATGGTTAAGATTCCACTGATAACTTTACGTGACCTTCCACACTAACTATTTCGCAGAGTTAGTCCCACACGGGTAGGTAGCATCGCATAGAATGAAAGATGGTCAAAGCGCCAATTAAAATCAAGGTCCTGGCATGGCACTTAGTTCCTATGAGTTCAGACGACATGATATGAGGTTTAATATTATCTATTCATGCAGATATAGAAGGCAATAATCTGAGCAATAAATGGTTTAAGCGAACATCGACCAAAAAGCAGCAAGGATATAAAATACTTAAAGCTGCAAAACTATTTGATTAGTTGGATTCGAACCAGTTAATCGCTAAAGTTAGACGCTATATCTCATGATATCAAAATTCCTAAACTCAACCTTACATTAATTAAACAGTTTAAACAACTCCTAAGCACTTACAGCAGTATTCAGAGTGGGCGGACTAACTTTAGTACGCATATTAAGGTCGGACTAAACCAGTTTTTGTATGGTTAGTCCGGTGCTAATCTCGTAATAAGTTTTGACAGGTTCTCTCTGAATACGAGGCCTACGAATGTAGGCTGCTATACAGTGAAATGTTTGCTAAGTTTAGGACATACGGGTGTTATCATCACTTTTTTTTACACATACAAACTACCCCAATCTAGTTGACTGAATTGATAATAGCTAGAACGGTTATGTTTATAATTTGTTCATCCTTTTTTTATCGGAGTAAGTTTTAAATAAAATATGGGTGTTTGCATTTACTTAAATGACTATGGGTTGTACTAGATCACAATGAGGCGGAGCTGGAGCCGGAGGCGGTGATCCTGTTCCCGCACCTTGCATCCCAAATCTTTCTGCATGTCAACGTGCCTTCACTTCTTGATTGAACTTCCGTACACACTCCACACCACCTGAGAACAGGATAATTTATTTCACAATGAATTTTAATTTGCTCGCTAGCTGAAATCGACGTTCAATAACAAAATTGTCATTTTGGAATTGCTACCCATAATTATATGTTTGTAGGTTGTCACCAAAATATTCGGGTTAATAATTTAGGTAAATGGCAAAAAAGGGTTGCATGGGTGGATAATAGACTATAGGAAACCAATATAGCAAGTGAAAAGTATACATAGTTACTCAATCGAGGAATATCATGGACGAACACCACAACCGAGGCGAATTTTCAGGAATGGCATCCAGGATGAGAAAACATTGATGGCAGACAGCATCATTCTGAAAAACAAAACCAGAGTTATTGAAGCTATTATTTGATAGAAGTAGAATTGCTGGAGTAGGTTAGGTAATTATCTAACATATTATTATTAGTTAAGATTTAAATGATACAACAGGAGAAATAGGTATTGTGTCAGCGCCCAGGACGTGTATTCGATGCGCCAGTCGATTCAGTAGAGTTAACAGAAGAAGAATTTACTTTGACATTACTGTTAACTCTACTGAATCTGCAATGACTGAATGCCAAGAATGCACGCCGAGGACACATTCAAGCTTGCTTATGAAGCGTATACGTTGCTAACGGACTTTAACGCACCTAGTGCAACTAATTGAGCAACAGGTCCAGCCGGCATTTAGATCTAGTTTGTATTCAGCAAATAATAACCATGAAGCTATTTGAACCTAGTCCAATAAGTCTGGTAAACCCGGCATGTAGATAACGTAAAACCCAGACTACGGCGTCCGCTAAGTTCTTACGAATCACAATTTAATTAGAGTGACATTGATGAATATTTTGCGGCTCCGCTCGGTCGGCTGACTGCGGAGCAGCGATAAAGCGGCACGTTATCTGAGCAAAGTGGACCTAGCCGTGCGGATTGTTATTTTATTGTTTGTTAACCTTCAATAGGAACTAGATGTGCTTACATAGCGTAGTTTGATCAATTAGTAAGCTTGAGGGTGTCTCTGGTATGTGAAATAATTGGTTCTTACCTCAAATACAGCCGCTGGAAGGAATCCACACACCTAATACGGCATTGTTCAACAAGTTTCTTCGGAGTCGAGTTACTGTACCTCCACTGTTAACACACCGTACAGCAGCCATATTCTAATGAAGTGATTTTAAAGCACATGGAGACGGCCATATCTCCACATAACAATATACCGTCCGTAACAAACGATACGAAGCGGAGGCGGCGCGCAAGTCAGCTGTGTCATGTCACAGAATACAATAAATAGCTACGCTGTCAGCGTTATTATTGCCATAACTGAGACAAACTCGATATTGGAAGGTATTTGTTAATGTAATAATAATGGTAAAATGTATTAAATAAAAAAAAATAAGAAAAAGTTGAATCGAATTGTAATAATGTATACCATAATATTATATAACGAACATTATTTATTAAAAATCGCGTCAATATTTCAGGGCAATTGATTTCAATACCAAGAGTAATACTGAGGAATATTCAATGTGAGGTGTAGCCACTCAAACATGGCGTAATGTCGTCTTCCGTGTACGAACTTGGTCGTTATTTTTTAATTTGTGCGATGTTCGCAGGAGTGCTATCGAAAAAGGTAATATTTCAAAAATCTAACAATAAAAAACAATTATCGATGGTTTCGAACACTCTCATAATCATATTGGTTTTAAGCCCAAAGAGTCCTGGAGCTCCGGTTGCACACCTTCTTTCCTTTTGACAGCTACCCGTGGTTATATTTGATTTTAATTTTGGTATTAAACGTATATGCTGTGCACTCCAGCCTTATTAACGTCAATGCGTAGTAACAATGGTATGTTGTGCCATATATTTTTATTTATACTTTATTGTTGAAGTTGCTCTCAAAACCATTTTTCTGCAGATGTATACTTTTATTAGCCGTAAAGGAAGTATAACTTAAAAAAAACCGGCCAAGTGCGATCCAGACTCGCACACGAAGGGTTCCGTACCATCGTAAAAAAAAATACAAAAAAAAGACATTTTTTGTATGGGGACCCCCTTTAATTTTAATTATTTATTAATCTTACCTATTAGCTATTAGTTATAGCGGCAAAATAAATACACACTATGTGAAAATTTCAGCTGTCTATCTTTTACGGTTACTGAGATACAGCCCTGTGACAGACGGACAGACGGACGGACGGACGGACGGACGGACGGACAGCGGAGGCTTAGTAATAGGGTTCCGTTTTCATCCTTTGGGTACGGAACCCTAACAACCACGAAGTCAGCCTCGGTGCAAGTGGCGCGACGCCTTGCGATTCAATAAGTTGGGTAAGCACCTCTGAGCGCGGCTGGGTTCTGAATGGGTGACCATTTTCAACCGTTGAGGCTGGCCGTGGTTCGGTTTCCACGTAAAACTGTAGGACCCCTTCCTTACTTACTAGGTGGGAGGGTTAATCCCGCCCGGGTTAGCACCATCGCATTGAATCAACGATGGCCGAAGCGGTAATGAAAATTGTCCGTGTTTTTCATCCGGTTCAATGTAGCCGAGCAATATAAGGAAGGTTCTGGCATGGCACCTAGTTCCCATGTGGTGTGTTAGGCTAATATCTGACGTTCAGTTTGGTATTAGCCATCCATGTCCAGTTACATAAAAAATCGCCACGCTCACGCCAGCGAAGCCTCGGCTTGTGCTCGCTTGCACGAAACGTCACCTGCTTATTACCATAAATACCGGCCGCCGCCAGCCCGCCCGCGCCCGCTCCCGCCCGCGCGCCGCCGCGGACCGTTACTCTGTTTATACGGAGCGGCCGTTAGCGGGTCGGTGGCCGCGGAGCGACCTTAACCCACTCCTAGCCTAATTGGGCAGGGCGGCTCCCCGGCCGGGCGGCGCGGCGCCAGCCACGGACTCTCTAGCACACTCCGGACGAATAATTGAGCGGCTCGTAGCCTAGTGGCGCGGGGACTGGCCTAGCGTCCCAGAGGTCTGGAGTCAATTCCTCGCCCCGACATGCACCATTTTCTTTCTCTTTCTGAGTTCGATAAGTGCATTTCGTCACGAATGCGAGCTGCTCCATGGTTCGGAATCCATGTAAAACTGTAGGTCCCCTTCCCCTACTAGGTGGTAGGGTTTAGGCCCATCCGGGTTGGTACCATCGCATCGGATGAAAAGATGGTCGAAGCGGCAATGAAAAATTGTCCGTGTTTTCCATCCAGTTCAATGTAGCCGTGCTCATAAAGGGAAGGTCCTGGCATGTCACTAAATTCTTTCGGGAATGTGGTGTTTTGGGCTAATATCATAACAGTAGCCATCCATTTCAGGTAGCATAAAAAAACAACGACCACAGTATTGAGAATACGACAGAAATGCCGTCTATGGTTCGTTTGACTCCGTTAAATGTTTCGTGGCTCAGGCGGACTTACCTTCCATCCCAGAGGTCTGGGTTCGAAGCCCCGCGCCGTTCAAGCACCACTTTCTTTCTCTTTCTGAGTTGGATATGTGCATTTTGATACGAATGGGAGCTGTACCATGGTTCGGATCCATGTAAAACTATAGGTTTCCTTCTATAGGTGGTAGGGTTAAGCCTTCCCATTGCAGCATCGCATTGATTGAAAAGATGGTCAATTTCTCGATCATCTACAGAACTTGGCAGCCATTTAGATCTCAATTATTTTGTTGGCTAAGTTGACATCCACGCATGTTTTTAATATTGAACTTGGCTCCTATTTTCAAATTTATATTTTTGATTCGTGATATGTTTTTGAAGTTCTTACATGCGTACATAAGTACACACAGCGTTTTTTTATTTAAAAACGGCAGTGCGGAGGACGAAACGCTATCTGAGCCGGTAGTCTAAGTTGTCACCTAAATTGGCGTTACGGCAAACCGATCGACTGGCGTTTTCAAATGTATGGAGAAATTGAAGAGCGCGCGCAGCGGGCGTTAAGCGAACTAACATTTGCGAGTCCGAGCTTGATTTGAAAGCTCACTCAACGTTGCCGTAAATACGTCGACGTTGCGGTTTACGTCCACTCCGCGTTTTCATACAAATCGGAAGTCCGCGTTTGACTTTGACAGCTTGAAGAAGTAAAACCACAGAATATCTAGTAAAAACTTGTATGGAGTTTGGAGAAAACGCCAGTCGATCGGTTTGCCGTAAACGCCAATTTAGGTGAGAACTCAGACTGACCACTCTGACAGCTATTGCGATTACGAAATCGAAGCAGGGCAACTGATGCGGCCACCTATCGCTACCGACCCTAATTAGGCTAACTCTAACATTTTCGCCAAATCGGTATTACTAAACGGCACAGACCTGTCAAATGAGGTCCATTTGGCCTGCTCGTCTAGTTGACGTATCGTGTCCACGTCATTTGGCTGAAAAATTTGGCTGTGGATGAAAAACCGCTTCGTAATCGCTCTTTAGAAATGACGGGGGCGCACCTACATCTACCGCTGCTCCATCCTCAAAGTTTGCGTAATCGCACTGCCGGTCCTCACAAAAGCAAAATCCACCTAAAACTAGCATAACCACGCTCAGCGAGGCATCATACTGTTTTACGTTTTGTTTAATTCGGCTAAGGATTTCGCGGGTGTACATTTGAATTAGGTTGATTCGTATAAATAAAGTAGTATTTCTCTTCTTTTTAAATAATGGCGTTATCTAGATTTTGCCGAAGATATATCGAAAGTATCGATCCACAGCAACTTTCGCGAAAGTGCTTCCCCCGATTCACGGAAAACCGTTCTAACTGAGCGTACGTCACCGACCTGTGACAATACCACGAAAACATTTTCTTCTGATGTTTTGAACTCATTTCAAGTGGACTGCTCGTGCAAATATGAGTCATCACACCACGGATTTGCATAGCTTTCACTTGAATAACTATATTTTTCTACATACCGAATGACTGCTCCCTGGGCTGAAAACTTATCACGAATTATATCAACATAGAGGGACTGTGTAATAAATCCGTTCGTTACATAAGGGGGTCAATTACCATGGTCAATTAATTTGCCGGACGAAGAGGCAATTGAGTGATAAAACCATGACGTTTAGCTGCATTTCGTATCATGCCAACTGGTAAATTTTAGTTTAATTTGCCGAGAAATACGGGATTATTATGCGTGTTACGAAATTCAATTTCACGTTAGATTTAATCACTCACTCCTTTGTTCACCCGGCGATTTAATTAAGCACGGTAACCGCCTTGTTTTCTTTGGGACACGATACGCCATAATTACCGATCTTCTTAAAGTAATTAAAACTTTGGCGTCCGTCTTTCTTTAAGTAATACCTTTTATAATAATTAGTAACCAAGTTTTTACCTATCGGTCACAGTAGGAGTGTTTAAAAAAAAAGGGTTGCCAAAGAACATTGATCTAGGTCATAATTCCTCCGGTGAGGAACGAGTTTGCAAAAACTTTAAAACATATAATAATAATTATAATAATATTATTTATTGGCAGACCCAAGGTCCATAGATTGTCAATTTTTTTTTTGTAAAATCTAAATGCAACGAAACCATGTTGCATTTAGATAGAGTGGTGCACTTATGATAAATAGGTGTAAATTATCAGAATACAAGCAATTTCTTATTAGATAAATGTCTAATGATAAATGGTTATTATTCTATTTATAGTTATCATAGACCTGTCTTCTTTCTTCTTGACGCGAAAAATATGTACAGATATATTTTAATTTTATAATTATCACTAACTAGAAATGGTGCAATCAACCCTGATATGTATAAATGAATTTTCGCGCTTCCCTGAACTATTTTAGGGTTCACAATACCAACACATATTTGTTTGTCTATAATTCGTCGATTTAAATAAATAAGCTGAACACTGTTTATCCGTAAACGTAAAATAAGATAATTGATGTTGATTGATGCCAATTCGATCAACTCAGCGAAGAAGAACCCTAAAAGCTTTAGTGGTCTACATACTGTGTTTGTCCAAATTTTATCACATAAACGCTGTCGGCAAACTTGAATTTTCGGTAAAACAAAAAGTAATTTTCTAGGCTTTAAAATATAATTACAACTAAACTAAATGTATGTGTTTGCTAAAATATGTAAACTTGTTCCTGGAGTGAAACACCATATATTCCGGGATGTCACGAAATTTTTGGTCACGATAAGGTAAATGGCTGAATCTGGGTTCGCGTTCGGCGACTTAGGTTACAGATATAAGTTTAGAAATATTTAAGTATTTAATAAAAAATCTGACTGTTTATTGTTGCATAATTAAGATATATCAATTGTTTATTGTTTATTGTTTATTCATCATCCACAGGCAGCCCACTGCACTCGGATTCGTCATATTTTATCATTAGCCAGTTCAGCGTTCACGGCGAAGAAGAACTGGCAAGAAACTTCGCTGATTTTTTTCAACGTCCACTTAGTCTAAGTTTACAAATTTGTTTGCCACTGCTTACAGAAATACGGGTTATTGGTACCCGTTTATGTCAATACATTAAATTAATATTAATTCACAAAAATCTACCATTCACGCCGTATGCAACAGTTCATGACAAATATCGGTTTATTCTGCAAAGTCATGTCCGTCATCTAACATGTTGCCATGTTGCCAATTGGAGCAGGCCAGTCCCCACAAGCAGCACCCGTTCACGAGCATCACGCCGGGTCCAGCCATCGCCTCTCTCAACCATATTTTAGGGGAAGAGGTGACCTGAACCAAGCGTCACCACTAGCTGTGACCTTGAAGCGATGCTCTACTCCAGTGGCAACAAGAAGAAAAAATAAAAATTGTTTTACATGTCCACGTTTAGTTTTATTACTATTATTTCTGTCATGAACTACTACAGTACAATCTTTCTAGACAATCAGTATATTCATCAGCAGGTATATACTAACATTTATTTTATATAGCCAATCTAGATAACGCAACCACTTGGCGCAGGCAGACCGACATATTTAGCATCAGAGGGTTGGTCTTTATCCTGTGAACCCAGTTCCAGCCATTTACGGTATCGTTACCATTTTTGTCGCGACCTCGTAGTCTGAGTCAACAACTATCTCGGAATTAACAGCCTTTAAATATTTAAAGTTCATCAAGTCACTATTATCGATTTTAAATAAATTACAATAAATATACTACTAACGTAGTATTATAGTTATGTTGTGTTAAAATATCATAGTTGTCTTACATATAAAAAAACACAAGAAATTTTTTTCGGAGAGTGCCTAATTAATATTATCCATACGAGCAATTTAAATGAAAAACCATTGAAGAGGCAATTCAGTTAAGGTCGGCCCGTAAGCATCAGAAAATTTCGCCTCCCATACAAACGTAGTTTACTAATAATTTGAAAACCATCATTCCAACATACTTGATATTTGGTATCTAATATTAGGCTACAAATATCTGTGTCTGCATGCCTTTGTTTTTTCGGTAAATGTATTCTGGGTCAAACCACAGAGAAAACAAAATTCGTATGAAGATTTTCTTTTTGCTTTCATTTCATTCGGTTTGGATTTTACATCACAATTTTCTGACTATTATTATTAATATACATAATATTAATAAACATAATATGGAATTACTATATCGAATGGATAAGCAGAAGCGTAAATAAATTCGTCGAATAGTTATCTGGCTGTTTATCGGACTATTGAAAAATCAACCCCAAGTTATATAAATTACCAGATTAAAAAAAAACTTGAGCCAGGGTTCATCTTATCTTTATACTTTACTCGGTTTTTTCGTAAGCTTATAACTGTTTTAAATGAAAGTTGTATGGATTTAAATTACTCTTTGAGTGCAAATTGCAAGACAAAAAAGAACATGGGAAAATAAGAAGTATGCGTAGTTTTTCCTCGCGCAGAGATAAAAGGTTATTCTCTTATTTCGCTGAAATTACTGCTCCGTTTTCAGTTATTGGAAAACCTACTCCTTACGTTACTTTCTATGGACGACGTGTTCCCATCTAAAATTTTAAAATTAAGGGAGTAAGGAATGTTCAAATATGAAAAATTATATGAAAAGAGATAAAATATTTGCAGTAAAAAAATTTAAAAATACCGGTAGCAACGGGAAGTATAAGATGGCTAAAAAAACTTACCACGCATAAACACCTCAAAAACATTTCAAAAACACGTGCAGTCCAACACTCACTTTCAAACAACCAAAAAAAACAGTTAACAAAACCTACATCCGGTCCAAATAATTTATTTCTAAGCCGACCCGAAAATGGAAATTTAAAAGTTTGTTGTTGTTGCGCTACGTGTGTCGTTTTGCCGCGTTCGATGTTTTGCGGTCGTCGAGGTATTTTTTTGCGGTTGTCGCTATGAGTTTTTTGCCGTTTTCGCCGTATTCTGTGCGTGAAAGCGTCCGGCTGTCGCAGTCGCGTCTCGAGGCGTTACTGGAACACGCGGAACGGAAAGACGCCCAAGAAACGGGTTAAACGTGACGTTCTACGATCTATGCAGAGCAGTTGTTCCGTTAATACTATCATTTATTTATAGATGTAATGAAACACGCAGAAAAATTACATAGGAATTAAACCAATCATAGTACCCAATAGCCCAAATGGCGTAGCTATATTGTAAAAAAAACAGAGACTTATGTATATTAAAAAGAAATTACAATGTGGACTGAAACCCGAAAAGTTTTAAAATATATTCAACTTACAAATAAAGGAATGAAATGTTACGACATCATGTGACTTGTCTCATACACTATCATACGCAATAAAAGAGTAGAACTGTAAATAGCAACGAAAAATAAGCTTAATTTTAAATCTTAAAAAATGAGGCTTAATCATATTTTATTTTATAAATTTACAACTACAGTATCTTTATATCAAGAATATTCTGGGAGAAATACACATCATTATTTACAACCCTAAAATTGCATATGTACAGAGAATTCTTTTTGTGAGAAATTATCCGGAAATATGCAATACTCTTGAATTTAAGATAGCTTTAGTTCATTGTAATTTTATTAATTTAATATTATTTATAATAAAATTTCATTAAATTATGAAAGTGAAGAGTTTGCACTTGGATATGAATTACAAATACAACATACCTTTTAAAGGATTTTCAAAAAATCTTGGAGGAAACTTATGCAGAAAAATGTTGCAGCTGCAATTTAAAAATGATTGTGTTATCAATAAGAACAGAACAGAAAAATCAATATTGAAACCAATAAGAGACACTACAAAAAAACATTTAACCGTTGAAACACAAACAGAAGTGGATTTTTTTCGAGACTAAAGCTAGTAAGGAACTAAAAAATAAAAGCATTTTTAAAATTAAGAATAAATCTATATTATGTACAAATAAACCAAGAGAAGCGATAGTAAATAAAAAAAAAACAAAATATACAAACAAATAGTTTTGCTATTTTTCACCAAAATATTGCAGGCTTATTAAATAAAATGGAAATTTTAGAAATAACATTAGATGAATTTTCAAAAAAATCAATAACGTTTGATTGCCTGTGCATTTGCGAACACTTTATGCGACAGGGAGATGAAAAAAATCTAAAAATAAATGGATATAACTTGGCAACATACTATTCAAGAGTAAACAGTAAACGAGGCGGTACATGCATTCTAATGAGGGAAAACATTGGATTTCTGGAACACACATGGGTTAAAAATATGTCAACGATGCACGCTTTTGAATGCTGCTGCACAGCATTCAAAAGCATGCATCGTTGACATACCAAACTACAATGTATATATCATCTTATATAGAATACCTGGAGCAGATCTTGATATTTTCATATTAAAACTAGAATACATATTAAGCAAATTATGTAGCAATAAAAAAAGAAAAATCATACTTTGTGGAGATTTTAATATTGACACAATTAAAAAAAAATCTGCTAAATACTTTGAAAACACTTTACTTCAGTACAATTTAAAATTAAAAATAAATATTCCAACTAGAATAACGCAAAATACTCAAACATGCATCGACAACATAGCAACAAACATAATATACAAGGGATCCGCCCAAACACACGACCTGGGTCTCTCCGACCATACCGCACAAACTTTCAATTTCCATATAAAAAAAATTAACTGCCAGGAATTTTGGTATATCCGTAAAAGAGATTTTTCAGAGGAAAACATTAATAAATTTGTAGAGAGCTTAGGTGCATTATCATTTACGACCGTCTATAATGAAAATAATTTTAATTCAGCATATAATAACTTTATTGATCTGGTTACTCTATTTTATAATCTTTGCTTCCCATACTATAAAATTAAAATACATATAGCTAAAAAAAAAGATGGCTCACAAAAGGGATTATAATTAAGTACTAAGATGAAAAGGTTACTTTACTTAAAAAAAAGAAAAACGCGAAGTCAACAAACTAACATGACATACAAAAAATATAGTAGAATCCTGAAAAAATGTATAAAAACATCACAAAAGAACTTAAATAAAAGTCGATTAACTAACACGGAAAACACAACAAAAACCACATGGGCTATTATAAAAGATAACACTGAAAATAACATTAAATAAAATCAAATTATGCAAATAAATGAGAATAATCACATATTTACAAATCCGGTAAATATCGCAAATATTTTCAATAATTATTATATTAATCTAACAAAAGATAAAAGTAGGCCTCATATAATAGGCAATGCCACAAATCATATTAAAAATACAATTAATTTTATGTTTCTCACATCTACCTCGCCTACGGAAATAAAAAAAATCATAAGTCATTTGAGAAATACAAATGCTGTAGGATACGATGATATCTCTACGAAAATCATTAAAAAATGTGCACATATCTTAAGCTGCCCTTTATCTCACATTGTCAATATGTCATTCATAAAAGGGGAATTTCCTGGAAATTAAAATGGTCCGTTGTCAAACCACTGCATAAAAAAGATGATAAATGTTTAACAAAAAATTACAGACCAGTAGCGCTTATACCCGTATTCTCAAAAATCTTTGAAAAGGCAATGTTTAAACGAATGAATAATTATTTAGAACGAAATGACATCTTATGCAATGAGCAAAATGGTTTTCGTAAAAATAAATCAACTGGCTTAGCAGTATACAATCTCATGAAGGACATCATGGACTGTATGCATAATAAGACCCTAGTAACAGCCATTTTTATGGACATGACAAAGGCCTTCGACTTTGTCTGCCATGATACACTCCTTAAAAAACTAAAAAAATATGGATTTCGTGGTATTGTTCACCAATGGCTAGAGTCATATTTATGTAATAGGAAACAATGCACAGCGATTTCTAGAATATGTAATAAAACTAAAATCATAACAAAATATCAATCGGAGTTCGAATCCGTTAGTTTTGGAGTTCCACAAGGTAGCATTTTGGGTCTGTTACTTTTTTTTTATATATATAAATGACCTTCCATTTTCTATAAATAACCGTATGGTATTATTCGCCGATGACAGCACAGTAATAATAAAGGGCGACAAAAACAACATTCAAGCTTTCCAAGACGAAATAAATGTAAAAAATAACAATCTAATCTTAAATATCGAAAAAACCAAAATTATGCAATTTTGTAGCCCACAAACAAAGCACATTCCGCTAAATATAAAATATCTAGATGAGAAAATAGAAGAAGTTAAAACAATTCGATTTCTGGGTGTAATGTTGGATTGCCACTGTAACTGGAAGGAACACATTGATATGTTAAGCAGAAAACTAAGTCGTTTTATCTTCGCATTGAGGCGTATAGCCCAAATCTCAAGCGAGCAATCAGCTCTGACGGCTTATCATGGATATGTCTCTTCCAACATACGGTACGGAATCATATTTTGGGGTAATGGTACAACTATAGACGACATTTTAAAAATTCAGAAAAAATGTATTAGGGCAATTTGCCAAGCTCAACCTTTAGACAGTTGTAAGGCACTATTTAAAAAACTTTATCTACTAACAGCTCGAAGTATGTACATTTATGAAATTTGAATATTTGTAAAAAATAATCCAGAACATTTCACAGCAGCAGGTGACACGCATAGATATAATACTAGAAGGAAAAATAACCTATCCACTACTAAACCACATACAAAATTCTACATAAAAAATGTATACTATATGTCGACAAAAATATATAATAATATACCAAATTAAATAAAAAAATTACATCTAAATGAATTTAAGAAAAAATTGTATGTATGGATAGCAGAAAAATGTTTCTACAAAATTAATGAATTTATGACGATAATAGTTTGAAATAATAGAAGTGTTTAATGGTTTTTTTTATAATATAAATGGCTCAATTAGATAAGAAAACGTTAAAAGAGGTTAATTTATTCAAATTTACATACATGGTTAGATTAAGCTAATATAGTGATTGCACTGCTCTCTTATTGTACGCCTACCCAGGCAATTTGTAGATGCCACACGCTTTTATTTACCTCATTTGGGTTCTGTAACACCTCTGCAAATATGCAATAAATTATTTGATTTTGATTTTGATTATGAGATAATCTAACCGGCATAAAGAGAAAAATATTCACAAATCTTCACAAAAATATCCACAAAAAGTGTGTAATATGCATCTAATGGCTCCTCCATATCCATAAAGAAATTTAAACTGAAAATGAATTATGAACGAATTTTGTTTCAGTTTAGGAAAACATATACGGGTAGAAAAAAAAGAAAAGCTACCTTAGTTTGTTACTGCGAACTATTTATTGAGTCTCAAAAAATATGTATTAAAAAGAGTATCTGCATAAAAATTTAAACGAATTTAAAATATACAAAAGATCTACGTCTAATTTAATTAATTAATACCACACAGTCCTTTGATTTTTTATTGTTGTTTGAAAGAAATTTTGTTTAGGCCGGACATATTTTGAAACACAGTAAAATAGAAATAGTCAGCATAGCACCTGTGGTAGCACGCGCTCTCTATAGATACACATTGATGTCCGGTACAAATAAATACAGTTGTGGAATCAAGAACAACAGTGCATCAACCCCACCCGCAGCCTTGTGCCCATATATTTGCTCTTGCGCCCGTTTTCACCACCTCCAGCTACAAACATCCCAAAGTTTTCTTTCGGTTACACCGTGTAAATATGCGATGTAACCGAAAGTTAACTATCGGATTTCAGGTAGCTGGAGGTAGTGAAAACAGACGCACGTTGATGGTTGGGAGGAAGGAGGCTTTCGAAGGAACACTTTGGTGGTGTTTTCTGAAAATGTTCAAGGCGTTGAGGAAAATTCGTCAAAATGTTTTTTTTTTTTTATTGGACGCCGATGCTTTATATCAGCGGCATAAAAGGATGGGAGTAGCGATCGAAAATCATTCGTATGGCGGCAGCGGATACACGACCTAGTGGAAAATTGTAAAACTGTATTCGGTTCGCTTACGAATTCGGGAGGCGCAACATCGAATGATCGTCGAACTAAATAGCGTTCTGTGAAGTTATTATGTGTTCTTACGTGTCGTTGGAACTCGAGAAAATCACTAGTAAGCGAATTCGTAAGCGAACTGACTCGACGGCTGTGCCGCTATTGTGTGTTAAAGTGGCTCCGCCACCCCCATACAAACAAGTTTCGGTTGCTACTCCCGTCCTTCCATGCTCGCAGGCTATTACCACATACCTATCCCGACACACCGCACTCCCGGAGGGATTAGGTGTCATGCCAGGACATTCCTTACACTAGCACGGCTACATTAAACAGGATGGTAAATCGTCACGAGGGGCTATTTCGAAGCCGGGCGGGCCATTTACCATCTAGTAAGTAAAGAACTGCCGAAAATGCTGTATGAGTTCCAGCACATAAAAACAAGATAATTGGGCTTCTGCTAGGATCCTCGCCAAGATGGTTAGGGAAGAGCTACTTTATTGTTTGAGAATTTATTTTGGCAAGCCAATGTCACAATAATAACATATTTACATGGAAAAGAATATTTCAAGTGACATAATTCATATACTTCATAAAACATCGCGAGCGTTACATTCCCTCTCTTGTTGGGAATTATCTTAAAAGCGATCCTTCGATCCTTAAGAACGGCCCGTAAGCTATGCTCCCCATACAAACGTAGTTTACTAATCATTTGGAAACCGCTGTTCCAATTGAATTGATATTTAATATATAATATCAGGTAACAAATATCTGTGTCTGCATGCTTTTGTTTTTTTGAAAAATCCAAATCGAATGAAATGAAAGCAAAAAGAAAATCTTCATACGAATTTTGTTTTCTCTGTGGTTTGACCCAGAAAACATTTACCGAAAAAACAAAGGCATGCAGATACAGATATTTGTAGCCTAATATTAGATACCAAATATCAAGTATGTTGGAATAGCGGTTTTCAAATTATTAGTAAACTACGTTTGTATGGGAGGCGAAATTTTATGATGCTTACGGGCCGACCTTCCGAAGCCAACGAGGGTTGACTCTACATCCACATTAAATAAGCAAACCCATAAAGTCCTAACGCCTAACGACTCAGGTTCTGAGTGGTCTGTCTGAGTTCTCACCTAAATTGGCGTTGTATGGAGAAATTGAAGAGCGCGCGCAGTGGGCGTTAAGCGAACTACCATTTGCGAGTCCGAGTTTGATTTGACAGCTTACTCAACGTTGCCGTAAATTCGTCGATGTTGCCGTTTACGCCCATTCCGCGTTTTCATACAAATCGGAAGTCCGCGTTTGACTTTGACAGCTTGAAGAAGTAAAACCAAAGAATATCTAGTAAAAACTTGTATGGAGTTTGACGTTATTACGAGACTTTGAAGTTACGTAAACGCCAATTTAGGGGAGAACTGAGACTAGCGGCTCTGGAAGTACCTTTTTGAAGCTAAAATATGTTGAAATCTAATGCGGGTCCTTGCAAACACCGCCATAAACTGAATTCATTAAAATAAATGTAAAATATTGCGATTGACGTTTTGAACAAAATTTTAGTTTAAAACCGTTAGATGGCGCTATAAAACGAAATAGCGCCATCTAACGGTGAAATCATTTTTAATTGATAGTGCGACTAAATCAATGCCTAGAATTCTCAAAATGGTCTGGCCACAACATTATGGATATATACGGAACTGTATTGGATACCTATACAGGTTGAATTTTTGCAATTGTGTCTTGATGACCAAATCAAAAACTGAAAGAAATAGAGAAAAACACTCAGGCTGAGATAAATAGTCGTAACAAAAACTAAGGCTAACGCAAAGTAGTACTTTGTGACGTCACGTTGACATATTTTGTATGGACGAAAGGTCAAAGTAATGCAAAGTAACGTCACAAAGTACTACTTTTCGTTAGTCTTAGTTTCTGTTACGTCTGCTTATCTCAGCCTCAAAGAAGTCATGGCACCGTTCTTGTTCAAAGTAAACCTGCATTATGATTACTAACCGACTCCAAAAAAGGAGGAGGGTCTCAATTCGTCTGTGTGTGTGGAAGCTGTGCCCGCTATAGCGTCAGGATACGGGGTCGATAGCGCTGGCGTCGGCCGGGCGGGCAAAAGCTGCGTTCACATGGGCAGGCGAGGCTTGTTTAGTAATCTGGGAGTCCATTCAGGGAACGATCACTCTTTCGAATTCGTCAATAAATATCAACTCACTTTTTTAAATAGTTAATGTTTCCACACTTCTAGAATATCATTACAATTAGGTAAACATCTGGTCTGTCCCGTAAATACGTTGGAAGTATAAATAATGGTTCCGTTATTTAAATAATAATATGTTTTTCAGCTATTTTTAGGTTTACTCACTCCCGAACTCGAACTCACTCTTACCTGAAGGTATTGCAGTGTAGCTACTAAGTCGAGCAAAGCACAGACGAAACACAACTTACAGGAAGCATTGGTTTTAAAATTAATCAGTGCAAAAGTAAAATTTGAGCAAACGCTAATCTGAGGTGAATCTAAAAAATATGAATTCAGAAATTGAGAATTTAATGCATTCGGCGCTGAATATGAAAGCGTATATTTATACAAAATACCTTATATTATAAGGTAAATATATTGGAATTAATTATTCGTTCACGGCAATCTTTTTATAATTGAACTTATTCTTTCGTATTTTTCTAAAATAGTGTCCATTAGTAGTTTTGAACTCTATAGTTCAATCACATATTTTCCAAACGTATATTTAAAGCCATACTATAATTAAATTAACGAATATCGTATATTCCATAAGCAGCCAGTGTGGAACAAGCTTTTCAATTGAGACAAGATCACTGAATGTAAACATTTTCTCGTCCCCAGTGATGGAGGGAGGACGAATCTAAACTTAGCCTTTTTTAAATAATAGTTAAACCAATGATATATTATTAAATCGTGAAATGCAGAAACATCCAATCAAAGATGTCTGTAAGTAACTTTCATAATTTTTAAAGCATTCTGTATGTCATTAATCTTACTTATTTCTTCTTCGGGCGATAAATAAGGACGGATCTAGATATAGTGACCTATACTATAACATTAATCAGTAATGGTTCACTCCAGAAAATGGCTATAAGTTATATAACTAACTTCATTTCATAAAATATAAATATTATTTCGGATGGTGTTCCATAAAAAATATAGTAGTCAATTTATTTTTGATGAAATAATGAATATTATTTTCTTACGTGTGTAGTTTTGTAGAGCTTATTTTTTCACCGAGTTGTTTAAATTTTCACAGTGATGGTACCGCCAAAATGTTTTTATTGTTCAGTCCTGTTTGCACCTGAGAAAGATGATTATTCATAAATTGCCAACTTAAATAATATAGTTGATAATAAATAGTCCCCGTTTTTGCAATTGTTTATTTCATATTTCTCCGAATGGCCATGAGTTTTGAATAAGCTAAACTAGGGACATAGAATTATGAAGTAGAAGGACATGGAAGGATACACACCAACCTTTCATGACAGTAACGCCCAATTTACCGCATTTCCGAAAGAATTTGGTGCAATGCAAGCCTTATGCATAACCTTTCCTTTATGAGCACGGCTACATTGAACTGGATGGAAAACACGGAAAATATTTGTCAAGACATCTTTTTACTAGTACCCTGGCGCGCTTAAATTGTACCTTATTGGACGTTAATTTTACTACGAAAAATAATTTTGATATATATGCTTTACAAAAAAAAAAAAATTGCTACAAAAAAAAGTAAATTTTTCACGACGAATCTAGCCTACGAATCTAGGTACGTCTAAACTCAAAAAGTAATGTTTTTCTAGACGGATTTTTTTTGTAGGGTGTAGATACAAAAATTCGCTATTTGTTGAAGCAAAAATATACCTCTAATGTTCTTCCGTTGAGAAGCCAATATAAAAAATGCAATGATATTATTTGTAAAATGTCTCTAAATTCACTTAAAATAAATATAACGCTATTATTATATATATTGATATAGATTATATATATATAATCTACCTACCCTGAATGCTATAACAGACGGACTAATGTAAAATATAAAAACTAGCCGTAGCTTGTCGAAAACTCGCTATACTTTTATACATTCCATCCATTCGTTAGCAGCACTACCAGATACACGAACGACTGCTCTTTTCTCGACATGGCAAAATGATGCTTTAATATTCCGTCCTGTTGATGTTACAGTGGAATCACGGACACGATCTCTCCAGCGGGTTCTTCATCTTTTCACTCGCGGTCTTCGTCATCTGCTGCTTGTGTCACGTTTGCTGCAGTAAGATCTATTATTTCTTTACTGCCGTCATTCTATGTATCTGTAATGTTTTCAAACGAAGACTGAGCCGCTGTATATAATCGTTCCGAGCATATGAACAAAACTGATGTTTTCTGATTCCAATTAAAACTATTACTAACATTCTTTTAAGGTAGTCATTCAGGATGAAGGTATATATAGGTTTCAATACATATAATAAAATAGAGTTAGCTTAGTACTAGTCATTGATTAATCATGGCTTATTTTTTTTGGTTCCTAGCAATAAAACAAACATATTGCTGCACTCATTCCCCCAAAAAATGTTACTAACCGCTTTATAAAAAATCTGACTTCAACTATACAAGATTTTAACATAATAGTAAATCAATCACATTATTTTATAGACAACAAGTCCAATAGATTATTTTACAAATTCTTACATACATCTCAGAAAGCTACATTTGGTTACACATTCATATACCAACACACTAGTTCTGAGTACCTGACCTTCAGAAAGCATTTATTTAATATGATCATTGTGTTTGTTTTAAGAATCCTTGCAAAAAAAAAACCGGCAACCCGTTACGTCCGTCCAACCCGCTCGTAACTCACTCTCCAGCGAGAGAACACCCCTCGCCCCCGGCTACCCACCAGGAGCTCACGTCCATACGACTAGACAGCCACCGCTCATGTACCACCCCGCCGGCACGATCGCATGGAGCCCTACAGTCTACTTGCAACAGCCCCAGCAGTCACCCCAGACCCACCCCGCGAATATCTCGCCTTCTTCGACAACGAACATAACCCTACCATACGGCTTGAGAGATGCTGAGAGAAAGTCGCCTAACTACGGATTAAAAATTATGCCGTTGACTTCAGGAGTTCCGCAAAGTTCGGTTCCGTATCCTGTTGAAGCTTCAAGAATGCAGCTATATAATCCATCTGGAATATCTCATGTATCCGCTCCTTATCCTTTAGAGCAGCAGGGTACGCCGTATCAATCTGAAGGTTCTCGTAAATCAGCTCCGCACGCTTTGGACGCCAGTTCTCATCAACCTTTGGGAGGTTCTCAAAGTTCTGCACCAGGTTTTGTTGAAGGTACACAGAATAAGCAGTTGCCATATCCTCCGTACGGTTATTGCTCGGAAAAGAATTCTGGGGAGGTACCTCCGATGCCTTTGATTTACCCCCCAAACCAAGAGTTGGAAGCTGCAGGAGAATGCGAAATAGACAATGAAGCCACAGACAAGTTTGGTGTCCAGAAAGATTGGAACGCAGAAACGAGGCCTTGCCCTCCAGGATTCAAAGAAGATTGTTTGCCTTCAGCCGAAGATTCAGTCAAAAAACCACCACCACCAGGATTTATTGGTAAATATTGTTTCCAATAAACGAGGTTTTAAGTATCTTGGTCTGGGCTAGGACTTTTCCTGATTTCGTTTAAATATGCTTTCGTATTGATGTAAATAGTTTTTTTTCTGAAAATATTTAGATCTTAACTAGACCCTATTATGAGGGCAAGTGAAAACAATTTCATTATTTTGATGTTCACATTACCACATGAGAAGGTTTCCGTGGTTAAGCCATGGAGGTGAAGAAATGTTAAGCCTGTCCGGGCAATATTATTTCATATCCTTTAAACTTTACGATGTCGCTTCCCTCAACCTTCAAATTAAAAGATTACTGTAACTAATGTCGTCGTGATATGATTTATTATTCTTTAGAGTTTGCTTTTGACAAATAATTTCTTCTTCTTCTTCTTCTTTAAAGGCTTCACACCAGGCTGGTGGATTAGCCTTTTTGGCAATCACGCTTGAGTTTTGCGTATTTCTTTGATTCCACCATTTTGCAATCCTGTTAAATGTCTTAAATTTTTTTAATATAACTGGAACATGGATACTAGAACGATATTTGCCCACGATAGTAGATTTCTCGAGGATCTAACTGCAATTCCAGGACTTTTCTTTTAATATGCATGGCTACATCCTATGGGATAGTTAACACGAACGTTCTTACAATGCAATGGTACCAATCGAGGCGGGCTTTTGGATGTGATCCGAGGCATACCTTGAAACAATACAAGCCTCGGCTACAGGCTGCTTATTTTCGTTCACATATTCTCCGCCGACATTCATTGTATTAAAAGTAAACTGAGGAAAGTACTCTCTGCGTGAAAGGTACCTGCTAAAAGCTTGGTCTGAAGAAGTACCTGGCGCAGCCCGCGTGAAAGTTCGAACGTCCATGGCATTATCGGAAAACTCTTTAAGGAGCTGGGGTACAGCAAAGATCTAAATGGAAATTACTTTAGTGACCAGAGAGTTACACAGAGCATTAGATATCCCAGCTGTAATTATCTAAACTTTCTGTTTCAGTTGGCAGTATAGCAAGAGGACCCACCGTCTCTGTAGTGGGCACGCTAGGTGCTGAAGGACCAAGTGGATTAAATGAAGGACCAAGAGGATTGAGTGAAGGACCAAGTGCATTGTGGAGAGTGCAGGACCTCAGATAAAATAAGATGGAAGAAATCCTCCTTTAACCGAATTCATCGTTCCTCACAGAGTATTCTATCACCTGTTGTAATGCTTAAAGTGAAAATGACCTCTGCAGGACAGAATTTATCTAGTGCAGGGGTCTATGAATGTAAAGCGTGTATATTTATATTTTTTTATAAATACATTTTGATTTTGATTTTTGACCTAGGATGTTCCGACCCATGCAATGTTTTTTTTACACAGAACGCAAAAAGTATTGCACTTTAAGGCACGAATTCGTCAAAAATATTAAATATAGCCATAGTAGTTGCACCGAAAACATATTCACAATTTCAGGTTTAATGGTTTCGTTGTAATTACCGATTAGAAGTTTTACACCGTTAGATGGCGCTGTTAAAAAAAAATCGTATTTAAATAAATTGTAAAAAAACCAATAATCCTGAAATTGTGAAATTGTTTTCGCTGCAAGAAATATAACTATATCAAACTTTTATTATGAATTCGTGGCTTAAAGTGCAATACTTTTTGCGATATGTGTGCAAACAACTTTATATGGGTCGGAACAGCCTTAAAGATAATAATTTCGCCATATGTAATTGTCGACACCATTCGGCAGCCTGAGATGCAATTCAGGTAGATAATTAAAAACACGCTCCTTGAATGGTTTCCAAGATTCCAATTAGGTACCTCCTGAAAAATTAATTGTCGACACCATTCGGCAGCCTGAGATGCAATTCAGGTAGATATTTAAAAACACGCTCCTTGAATGGTTTCCAAGATTCCAATTAGGTACCTCCTGAAAAATTAATGGTAATTATGAAAAAAAACTCGGACGAACCATGTCAATCCGGAAATTAACCATGTAAATCCGGCAATTAACCATGTAAATCCGGCAATTAACCTATCCAATACAATTATCGGGACCCCTTTTACGCTTTTCTAATTTCCTAAAATAATTTGATTCTGCACACATATGAACTCTTAATAAGACATATTTTTAACCATATACGATGGTATGCCATCACAAAAAGCAATAAAACAAAAGAAAGAAAACTAATATGAATTTTTTAAACGAAAAGAGGTTCGTATATATTTATATATTACATTTAAATATCAACTCTTCTAAATAAAAAATAATAATTCTGATTTCTTCTCTGCCGAGCTACTTTACAGTCAGTTTCAATTTTCAATTTCAATTTCAATTTATTTATCCAAAAAACACACGTATTTAAATAATTAACTTTAAAAAACATAGGTTACAATAAAACATTTTACAAGAGTCTAGTTAATAAAATTGTACATTGCAGCCTACAGAAGAACTAAATTCTGTGTAGTAGGCCGCATTAGTCACTTCCATCCTGTCCACCCAGCTAGTTGATATAAATGCGTCCATCTTGAAAACTCAATCCAATCTATGTAATTTTCGACAATAATTTTAAATACGACAATGTGATAAAATGGAATTGAAAAACTAAGGAAATTCAGAGAGGAAACGCACAGAGCATTATATATTCCGGGAGATCACGACATTTTTGGTCACGATAAGGTAAATTGCTGAATCTGGGTTCACGTGTTAGAGACCAACCCTCTGATGTTAATTATGTCGGTCTGCCTGTTCCCAGTGGTTGCGTTATCTAGATTGGCTATATAAAATAGATGTTGGTATGTATCTGCTGATGAATATACAGATTTTCTAGAAACATTGATACCTATTAATTATGCAACAATAACCAGTCGGTTTTTTTATTAAATACTTAAATATACCTAAAGTTATGTCTGTAACCTAAATCGCCTATAACTACGAAATCCAACCAAAAATTTGTTCAGCTTTTGTATTGCTAACCAAGTATGTACTGATACTTTCATGCTTCGTCATTTGCATCCATTTATATTATCATATATATTTTTTGTCACCATAACTACTTTTTCAGCCGCCTTATCTACGTAACGCAACCACTTGGAACAGGCAGACTAACACATTTAGCTTCAAAAGGTTGGTCTTTATCCTGTGAACCCAGTTTCAGCCATTTACGTTATCGTTACCATTTTTGTCGCGACCTCCTAGTCTAATAGGTACTATGGGCAGCTCGGCGAGCATGGAGGAAATGTTCTACTTATTTAGTTTAGTATAGTTTTAGTAAGTATTAAGTTGTTGGATCTTGTTTAGGGTATTTTGTTTACAGTGTATGTATTTTAGTGAAGTATGTAATAAATTAATGATAAATAAATTAAAATAATAATGTTGTTATTGAGGATTTCAAATCAAATGTTCACTCCATGAAAAATAAAAACAAACATTTTCTGTTTCTATATTATATAAAGTGTTTCTATATTTATATTGATGTATGTTTATATTTATATGTATACATATAAGTAGTTGGTATATTGTATACAATATTTGTTGTAGTAAATTCATTTGTCTCTATAACTGCTTCTCGCACTACTGCTCACGATACCCAAAGGTAGACTGGTAGAGAATGCCCCCGGCAGTGAGTTGTACCTTTTGCCCGAATTTTGAGTGCAATAAACATATATAAATAAATAAATAAAATCTTTGGTTAGTAGTAATTTCCTGAAGAAGAAAGATGATCTATGATAGCCATAACTATAATACTAACCGGAGATCGTGCACTCCAGCCTTTTTAGAAGCGTAAGTCCGCTAATAGATAACTCCACTTTCGAGCGTTATGAGACTAAAAACCTAGGACTGGCTCTAGCCTGATACCAAATACGATTTTGGTGATGACGGCACTATGCTTGAATGTTCAATCTTTGCAGTCAATGTCTGCAACGCAGGTGAAGCGTTAAATCAATGTATGTAGGCATCATCTTCAACACTGTGTTAGTAGGAGGCATTCATTACGGGAGGAGGGACTGTAGGAGAATTTCAAATTAGGGGTATAGAGCCGGTGGCGAAATTGGTAGACGCAATACCCGCGATTATGTTTTGCTGGTTCGGGTCCAGCCTTGCAGTATGCATAAGTAGTTCTTTTTACTGGGCTCTTTCTTCAATTAATGTGTCCTTGCTTCACGGTCGAATATACATACATACATGTCACATTCCTTGGAATAAGCAACGTAACTACTAAGTACGAAAAAGTATTTTTTGTTTGTTTCATTGTTATAGATTTTAAATTTAACAAATTAAAAGTATTGTCAATTATAAGCCTATAGATTTTCCTATCAGAAATTTAGTACGGTCATAGATAAAAGCTTTTATCAATGATACGGACATATTTTGTAATGCCCTATATCAGGACCACTCTCCGCAGAGAATGTCCGATGCCATAACTCGGATGTTATTTTATAGAACCTGGCATGGATGGCTGATACCACACAACTACCGTCATGATATTAGCCCAATAGACTACATTCCCGAAGTAATTAGGTGCCATGCCAGGACTTTCCCTTTAGGATCACGGCTATACTGAACTGGATGAAAAACACGGACAATTTTTCATTGCCGCTTCAACCATAGTTTCATCCAATGCGGTGGTACCAACCCGGGCGGGCTGATCCTTCCACCTAGTAGAGGGAATTTACGTTTTACATCGGTTCCGAACCATGGAACAGCGTAACGAAATAGACTTATCCAACTCAGAAAGATAAAGGAAGTAGTGGATGAACAGGGCGGGAAATTGAACCCAGACCACTGGGATGGATGGCAAGTCCAACCGCCCCAGAGTCACGAGCCGCTTTTTTTTTAATCACTAAAATAAACGAAGTGGATTTACCCAAAAATCGTATACCGAATGACATCACACCGTTAAAGTCCGGCAAAGAAGTAAAAATAATACAATTCGGCCCACCGCATTTATTCCCGTATATGGGTGGGACGACGACATCAAATGCGTCGGCGGAAAGCAGTAGTTCCGTACCGCTGAGGGCCGGGAGGACTGGAGAAAAAATGGAGAGGCGTATGTCCAGCAGTGGACGCAAACACGCTGACTGACTGACATGTCGTAAGTGCCGAATAACGGAGAATGCTCACCGGAGCTGCATAACGCTTTCACTCCATCCCCTTTTTACCATCAACGCGGAACAGGCATTTCACAATGGACTCGAAGTTCGTGTGTATGCTCAATAATTCAGGACTCAAGCACCCTGAAGTCGAAGGCGGTACAAAAGCACAGAAGGGGTCCATGATATTTTTTTAACCGACTTCAAAAAAGGAGGAGGTTCTCAAATCGACTCCAGGTTGCTAAGATTCTTAATCAAACTCAAATCTAAATCAAACATAGTGCCCTGACCTCAGGTACCCCGTGTGCTCATGTGGAGGAATTAGGGACAAAAGATCGCCCAGTGTCACATACCGCATGTGACCTGTCACGTTTTAAACCCAGGATACGTCGTGGAAACTCTGTGCCATGCGACCATCTTGAACTTGCATTGTCCATTCAATGCGATGGTACGGTAAGCTGTTCCATGGTTCAAACTTCAGTTTCCCTTCCCCCACTAAGCGGCAATGAAAATTTAACCGAGCTTTCTTTTCAATTTAATGTAGCCGTTGTCAGGTCCTTTCAAGTTGATGGAAAAAGCATCTAGTTGTTTGTCACAATATCGAGTAATCTTAATCAGACATGATTATGGAGGTAGCTCACAAAACTCTAAACTCTTATATGTTTTAGCTACACGATTAAAAAATATTTGTATGTTGACTCCCGGCAAACTTTCTTGTCGGTTCTTCTGCGTACGAGGTAATCAAACCGTCTTCAAATAAATGACGAATCCAAGAGTGTGTGTACAGTCGAACAAAGAGTTTAGGATACACATCCGGTTGAATGAAAAGATGAACAATCGAAATACTTTGACTTTTGGAAACAATTAGTTTCAGTTGAGTATAGAGTATGTCTACTAGCTACTGAATAAACAAAACCCTAACAAAATTGAGTCAGAGGTTGTATTTAAATAACATTCATTTTTACGTTTAACTGGAAGTGTATCCTTAAAACTTTGGTTGACTGTACATATAATGGAGGACATTAAACGAACTAACGAATTAATGAATATCTTTGTCCGTTACGCATTACGACGTCCAACTTGCTTTGGACATCTCCAAAGGCAAGTTAGGTAAGCGGTTCGAGTCAAGTTATTGCACCCAATTCCGCCCAAGCTGTGCTCTTGGATTGCCAGCTTTCTGTCGAGACACTCCTTATACGCTAACGACAGTGAGACTTCGGATGACTTTCCGTGCTGTTATATTTTAAATCCTCATCACAGAATATGTCTTCATCGACGATATTTTGTCTATAAACATGGTTTACCGCTGCGCAGATGACAGCGCGGGGCATTCGGGGTATGTCAGAGATTGGAGACCAGAAAAATTGCAACGTTATGTGGATAATAAGGTTTATAATGTTTTCGAAAAAGTAGCTAAGTGGGGCCTGGAGAGCCATGTCAATGCTGCGTGGTATCAGTGGCCAGTCAACCGCCGAGTTTGGTATTCATCGGTTCACACAAGAACGTTATACATACTTATCTAGCATGTTGTTCATGTGGTTTAGTCGAGTATTATATTATGTTGTAGGCTTTTAATTATTTGTCGTGCATTGCCTTTTAGTTGTGAAATATACTGGGAGCTGGATTTCAGCTATGACCTATGTGTGTGATGAGGTGAGAGTGTGTGCGGTTGTGAGGGTGTGTTTATGTGTGTGAGTTTCTTTAAACAGCTTTACATTTTTCAACTCCTCACCTCAAGCGAATATAGATGTATTAGGTTTTTTTATGCAACTGGACATGATTTACCCTATATTTACGGGATAGATCCAGGTGGGGTAATGGATGCACGTATTTAGACTAATTCCAAAGCAAGGCAATTGCTTACATTTTGATAAGGAATTGTGCACCTCTGGGCCATTTCCTCGGGCATTGGAAAGTTTTGTTAGGTGCTTTGGGGTCGTTGGGTCAGTTTTTACTCGCAATGTCGAGTTTGAGTTAAACGGACGAGTGCCGTTTTGGTACCCCCGTAGCTGTGACTTGTGCAAAGGAGAATGCCCATTACAAAAGCGCTGGCAGTTAACATGTACACCAATGAATCCACTTTCCTTTCATTCCTCGCATCATATAAGTAAAAAGGTGTAACTTTCAGTTTTTTCTTTAATGGGGATAAGTCAGTAAACACTGCTAAACATGAACTTTGAGGTTATTTCCTATACATTGTAATGGTACTGGATGTAATGGTGGTGGATATTTATTTGGTAGACAACTTTAATGAGTATTCGAGGCTCGGTATGAACAGTCCAGTAGTGAAATCTGTTTATTTGTAAAACAAAAAAACAATAAGTTGGTACCTATAAGTAACTAGAGATGACGTTACGGTTAGCACCCTTGGACTGGCGTCAAATATTATGAACTATGTGGCTGAGATAAATAGTCGTAATAGAAACTAAGGCTGAGATAAATAGTCGTGACAGAAACTAAGACTAACGAAAAGTAGTACTTTGTGACGTCACTTTTGACACATTTTGTATGGGTGAAATCTCAAAGTAATGCAAATTGACGTCACAAAGTACTACTTTTCGTTAGTCTTAGTTTCGGTTACGACTATTTATCTCAGCCTGTGACTCATAAAAGTGGTGTAGCAAATAAATATCAACCAAAGATGGTATGTAGGTACAATGTAGGCAAAACACAGTCCATGAGCGCGCGCGCTGTTCTGAGCAAAAATAACCTCAAAGTTCATCTTTAGCCGTGTTTGCTGACCTATCCCCATCATAGAGAAAAGTAAAATTTACGTATTGTTACTTTTATGATACGAGGAATAAAATAAAATTGGTTTCATGTCTGTACATGAAAATTTCTAGCGCTTTTCTAGCCCATACTGGAATGGGCATCCTCCTTTAGTAAGCATAATCACAAACTTCGAGTTCACTCGAATTCGCAGATCAACTCGAATCTTCGAATGCAACAGCTCGGTCGACATGCTGGAAAGATCTTTTTTTCGGTGCATATTTTTTTTAATAATACCAAAATTTTTTAGTTTTTCCCCGGAAATAGCACGGTATTTTTTGCTCATCATAAACTCGTCCAACTACGCGAAATCTATAGTATTAAATGTATCGCAATCACTCTACGTTTATAAGGGCACTTTTTAGTTTTTCCAATAAGTAGCTTGGTAATAACTGAGCATGCCACATTTCAGAACTAACAGACCGCCTTAAACTAAAATTTTCAGTACCGCTTTTGAGTAAAATTATCATAGAAATAGGATGCTGCGCGCGCATGCTAGGTCTGTGAAATTTTTTTTTTATGCCACCTGACATGGATGGCTAATACCACACAACTACCGTTATGATATTAGCCCAATAAACCACATTCCCGAAGGAATTAGGTGCCATGCCAGGACCTTACCTTTATGAGGGGGGAACGGCAGAAACGAATATGCAGATCGTATAATGTCATATTTTAACAAAATTTTAAAACCATGCACAACGTATAATCGGCAGATCGTATAATTTTATACGTAATTGATGAAGAAGTTTTAAAAATAACATTTCTTATTTTTCCATGCATAACGTATAATAATCACAACGTATAATATTATGATCTTTATTCAACAAAAAAGAAAACCATGCATATCATATAATCCAAAAACTTTTCATACGATAAGCTCCCTTATGAATATACATTTAAAGCGTATACTCGCACGCGACTTTTCGACCGTCTCAATTAGCGTTGTAGCAAATTGTTACTCTTCAACAAATATCGATTCGTAGCAATTTCAGCCTTAAATGTATCGCTTTATGCAGTGCTTCTTGGCATATTATACGTTGTGACTATTATACGTTCTGCATGACGCAAAGAGTTGATTTTATTTTTAAACTTTATTCATGCACAACGTATAACATTATAGGTTGTGAATATTATACGATATGCATGGTTTTCATTTTTTTGAAAAAAATACTATAATACGTTGTGAATATTATACGTAGTCATTACGATGAGTACGGCTACATTGAACTGGATGGAAAACACGGACAATTTTTCATTGCCGCTTCGACCATCTTTTCATCCAATGCGATGGTACCAATCCGGGCGAGCTTAAACCCTACCACCTAGTAGGGGGGACCTACAGTATTACATGGATTCCGAACCATGGAGCAGCTCGCATTCGTGCCGTATAGTAATGTGTTTCATTTGTATTGCAGGAAAAAAATGTCCAAAACAAAGCGTAAAGGCAATAAACCTATAAAATGAAAGCCAAGACATTTGAGATGGCAGCCGGCGGGGGTGTGTGCGGCTCGGGGGGGAGGGGAGGCGCCACGGAAGCTGTGTCTGGTGGGGCGGCGGCGGCGGCGGCTGCGGCGAGGCAGAGTCGATAGCGCTGGCGTCTGCTGGGCGGGCAAAAGCTGCGTCCACACGGGCAGGCGACCCTGCACTTATTTCGCTTGAAAAGTATTATAACCATCATACCTTTGACGTAGTCCATCTGAAATACTTTCAATAGTTATATCTACCAAACGACCAACCGAAGCACGAAGTGCGAGCGGGCGTCCCTGTTTCAGTAAAAATGCTTCCGTATCCGTACTTCACGGGTCGCATTTCTCAACCGATAAACGTGAAACCTAGACCGCTAGAGTGAGAAAAATACGAGAAAGATAATAGGATTTTGTTTTCAGGTGCGCGGTGAACATTGCGATACAAAGGCAGACTCGCGAGGTCTGCAGCTCTAGTTATAATATAAAATTTGTTTAGTTAAGTAATTTATGTTTTTAATGGTATGGAGGATTGCTGTTTCTTTGTTTCGTTGTAAAGGACACATTAATTAAAGAACGAGCCCTGTAAAATGAACTCATTTATTAATATACTGCAAGGCTGGACCCGAACCAGCAAAACATACCATTCGCTGGTATTGCGTGTTCCAATTAGTTAGACCAGTTAGGTGTAAGTCTTTTCATATTACATTATATAGCTACGAAGCCCAGCTCCGCCCGGTACAACATCTACCGTGGCTACGGAGATTACCGTCTTTAGCGTGTACGAACAGAGACACGTGATTTTTAAGTAGGTTTAGAGTTATTCGAATTTATCAGTTTTAATATTTTGTGACGTAACTTAGTGTAGTTTAACTACCAGAAGTTTAAAATTAATGAAATGTAAGCAACGAAAGAAAACTTTCTTGTAAGTGACTACATACTTATATTCTCTCATACATAAGCGTTTGTGAAAGCTTAAAAATAAATTAAATTAACCTGATTGGATTATTAGAACATTGGAATAAAATATATATTTCGTTAATCTAGTTTATTTTATGAATGAGTTTCCGACGTAATATATATTTTGTCGTTTACTATGTTTTTTTTAGTCTATCTTAGAATATTGAAACAATTGTAGTTTTGAACACTAAGCTTAATTAAAATTACAACGAACGAACTACATATGTACCTACCATATGTACTAACCGCTAATACTACTCATACTGATCTGAACATATCAAACGCAGCCTGTGTGGAAAAGGCTTTTCAATAGGGACAACATAACAGAATCGAAATATTCTCTCGTTGGCAGTGATAGAGAGAGGACGAATCAAAACTTTGTGACAGAACTAACAGTGAAAATAAGGATATTATAAATTACCTACTAATCAAATGTCGGTAAGAGTAATTTCCCTTATATTTCGGAATCTTTTGAATTTTTTTGTTATTTTATTAGCTTAAATGATGTATGATAATTGAATTAATTAAGAAATCATTTCCTATTTTTGTTATAAAATGATGCACATGAACCACACAACTTTCACAATACACCACATTCCCGAAATAATTGGGTGCCATGCCAGGACTTTTGCTTTAAGAGCATGGCTAAACTGAACTGGATGGAAATCACGGACAATTTTTCATTGCCGCTTATACAATTAAAATATTATTTGTTGGTTATGGTGTTCCCTCTAAATCACTAAACCTTCAATTAAAGTTAATAATAAATAAATCACTAAATCACTCACAAAGGTATCAACAACTGTAGGTCCCCTTCCACTACTAAGTGGTAGGGTTAAGCCCTTCCGAGTTGGTACCAGCATCGCATTGAATGAAAAAATGGTCGAAACGGCAATTAGAAAATATCCTTGTTTTCCATCGAGTACAATTAAGCTGTGCTAATAAAGGCAAGGTCCCGGCATGGCACCTTATTCCTTGAGGAATCCGGTGCGTTGGTCTAATATCATGTGTAATTATGTGTAATTAGCCATCAATGTCCAGTAACATACATAAAAAGATACTTTTTGCAGATGTTAAGGTGGCCCAACCCGCTCAACTCCCCATACAAACGGCGAAAGAAGATCACGCCAATATTTCTTATCAGAGATCCCAAATTTTGCTCAAAATAGCTGTATTTGATCGAACTAGATATCTGATGACCGTTGGCATGGTAAAATTGTGTTTGGTTTCTAAGTAATAAGGTCGGAAAGTTCGAATTTTTCGCACGTTATATACAATAACTTTGATGGTTTATTACGCAATGATAAAGTAAGAAAATCTTAAAAAGATTAGTCATCAGACATAGCTTATTTAATCAAGATTTATAATCTATTTCGTTTTTGTTAGATTTTTTACTACAGCGGTCGTGGTTTACTTTTAGCTATAAGTCGTTTTGAAATCAAAATTTTCGTAAATCTTACCAAATCATACACTATGCACATTATCTTTTTTGTGGACATGTTACATCTTACTCATCACGGAGCCTGTCTTTTTCTTTGAAACAGAGAAGGTCCCAAAGCGCAACGGCACGGTTTTGTACCGTGCTCGCGAATGAGTTAGTCCCGCCGGGTTGGGCCACCTTAAGCGTTATTGTTACAATCTTAACTCTTTCATTGTTTCAGTGGCCCCTAGCACTCCGTCTCTTCAGCGGGCCCCTCGCCATCATACTCGTGATCTTCATCATCGTCTACTTGTGTTACATCTGCTGCAGTAAGAGCTGACCTTTCCTTACTGCCACCTGTTCAGAGAGATTTGTTTAGAATCTTTGAGAGCTGCATCTTTTTTAGGGTTCCGTACCCAAAGGGTAAAAACGGAACCCTATTACTAAGCCTCCGCTGTCCGTCCGTCCGTCCGTCCGTCTGTCACCGTAATAGGTACGAAGCTGAAATGTTCACGGAGTGTGTATTTATTTTGCCGCTATAACAACTTATAGGTAAAATAAAATAATAATAATAATGAAAGGGGGGCCCCATACAAAAAAGTGTTAAAATATTTTTTTTGTTAAATCTTGTACGGAACCGTGCGGAACTTGTGTGCGAATCCGACTCGCACTTGGCCGGTTTTTTTATATAACTGGGCTTGGATGGTTGCTGTCAAACCTGCCGTCATAATATGAGCCCAAAACCATAATCATTAAGGCTGTTGTGAAGTCACAGGATTGAAAACTTTAAGAAATGCATTCTTAGTCGATTGGCCAAGGCACAATTTTGCATGGCGACTGCCATTTAAATTGCAAAATCGTCTTCCAAGTCCTAACGTTTCCCTATCCCTAAACGTTGTCAGATTTCAATCATTTTTTTTTATCACTTGAGAAAGCTTCATTCTATGTTCGTTTGTTTTGATTTTTTGTTAAATATTTATATTTTTCGATAAAAAAAATCTAAAATGGACGTAAGACAACTTTTTTCCAATGTTTATTAGTAAATAATATTTAATCCAAAAGACGTATTAAAAAAATTAAAACAGACATGGAAATCAACAATATATTTTTAATTCAAAATTCATCCACTCAAAAGCAATTCTGTAATTGTATAGAAGATGAGAAAGAGAGCTTTATATTATTTCCTCCAAAAAATATTTATATATCGCAAAAAAATACCTCCGATTGGCTACATGCAACCTAGAAATGATTCAGCCCCACAGTATACCTCTACTTCTTAGACAAACATACATTTCTTCATACATGTTCTTGGAATATGTGCTGCACATCAGCCTTTTGAAAAAAGAACACCAATCTGCTCATTGTATTTTTTTAGGATCATCGGAAAAAGAGAACGAAGAGATCGTCAGATCTATCCACACTGCTCGTAACGCATTCTCCAGCGAGAGGACTCCCCTAGCCTCCCGCTACGACCCATCAGGGGCTTACGTCCATACGACTAGCCAGAAACCGCTAATATACCACCCTGCCAGCACGGACGGGTGGAACCCCATAGTCGTCTGCTCGCAGCAGCCGGAACAGTCACCCCAGACAGACGACACGAATATCTCGTCTTCATCAAGAACGAATCTGAACCTAACACTATCAGACGTGAGAAGCGCTGAAACAATATCGCCTAACTACGGATCACCAAATTTACCGTTGACTTCAGGAGTTTCACATAGTTCTGATCCGAATCCTGATGAAGCTTCGAGAATCCAGTTACCATATCCGTCTGGAATATATCATAAATCAGCTCCTTGCCCTCTAGAGGGTACGCTGTATCCTTCTGAAAGTACTCATAAATCAGCTCCGTACGCTTTGGAAGCAAGTTCGATTAAACATTTGGTAGGTTCTCAAAATCCTGCATCCCGTTTTGTTGAAGATTCACCAAATCAGCCGTTGCCACATCCTCCAGACGCTACTTATTGCACTGCTTCTGTTTCGGAAGAGCTGTCTGCTGCCATGGAATGTCCGATATTTTTGACCCGTATCCCAAGTCAAAAGTTAAGTACTGAAGAAGAATGTGGAACCGATAATAAAGCACCCGATATGTTTCGTGTCCAGAAAGAGAACATAGAAATGAAGCCTTGTCCTCCAGGATTCAAAAAAGATTATTTGCCTTTCCCAGACGAAGATCAAATTCAACCACCACCACCAGGATTTATTGGTAATGGTTTTTTATAAGTATGGTGTTATGTGTCTTTGTTTTAATCACAAGGAATAACACGAAAGGTCAATTAAGCTCGTTTAATAGTTTTTTTATGAAATAATTGATCTCTTTATTAATAAGACCTAATTAAAAAATAAGCATGCGAGTAAAGAGAAAATGATAACAATAAAAAAAACAAAAATGTTTTATAGAACTGGACATGGATACTGGAACTGTCCGATTGTTTATCACACCATATTCTCGAAACTGGCTGCTATGCCACTTTTATACTGCTGTTCTGGCTTTTTTCTTGCAATGTGGGCGGGCCTTATTCTATCATTTAGTAAGTAGGAAACCAACTGTTTACATGGATTCTAAATCTCGAAATGACAACATTTTCAAAGAAAATGCACATTTCAGTAATGGCTAAGAAATTGATGCACCCCTCCATGCACCCATAGAGATTAATTTGTCCGACTAAAGTTTGTTGCGGTTATCTGAGACGTTTAACATTTCTTGATAAGACAGACATTTTATACTAGTTTTCTAAACACATCTCTATCTAGAGACAAGGTATCTAATAAACCCAGATCATTCTAGGAATAGTTATACAATGTTGTGTCCCTTTCTCTTGAATTCTAAACTGCATGTCAATGCAAAAGACAAAACGTTGCATAACTATTCAGAGGATAATCTGGGTTTATTATTAACAGGGTTGGTCTTTGATATTATTTGTTAAAATATTATACATTTTGGGTTTCTCAAAATTCACGTTTGTGTTGCCAAAATTTGCCTTGCGAGATATACTTGAAATTTTCGTGCGTTCCGAGTAAAATTATCTTGTCCTTTATTATTTCTATCCAAGGATATCTGTGATTTTTCCCAATTTATGCCTAAATATCTTTAGAAATTGCTCAAGTGCATATACATCAACCCAAATGCTGGACATAAATGTGACCTAACTGAACACAGCATACAGCTCTAATGATTCGAATTGTCTGTTTCAGTTGGCTGTATAGCAAGGGGGCCCACTGTCTCTGTTTTGGGCACACTGGGCGCTGAACGACCAATGAGTGCAGGACAATAAAAAAATTTAATGGACAAAAATACATTTAATTGTTAACTTCTTCATTTTTTTATCGAATTAATTATTACGCACTACTTTACAACCTTTCATTTTAAAAAAATTCACCATGCATCTTAGTCACAATTGGGAAGCTATGTATTAGAGGAAGTATGTAATTATATCAGAAATGTTTTATTCGCAGTCGGTGTGTAAAATGGGGCCTTGGCCAATGGGCAAAGAGGGGATTTCTTCAAATTTTGCCCCGTTGACTTCATGAGAGTCGGCCTGGCGCTATCTATCACCGAACATAACAAACTCGAGAAAGCCATCTAGCGATTTGAGATGAAACTAAATGCAAACGTGCGTCGGATATGAATTCGCACTTCGCATGCGAATTTCATGTTGTCAGTCCAGTCAAGGCATTTGACCTTGTTGCAACTTGCGGTCCCGGTAAACATTCTGGCTATATCACCATTATAAAAGTAGCCTTTTGTATCAAATACTACCAAATAACACCTAGAAAAACAACAGTTAGAACCGGCACGTCAATCAAGCAAGGTAAATGGGTGCTCTACTTTCTTTAAAAATACTTTTCTACACTCGGTTAAGGTATATACAAACACACCCTTGGTTGAAACCTAATCTCAAGTTTTGTTCGTTTGGCATAAATATTTGTTAAAGAGGAAAGACCCTTCTGTTAGAACACAAACATGTCGATGGAATAATCGACATGTAAGTTCACAATATCATTTAATTACAGCCGTGTGTATGTTATGTATGTTACGAACTATGAATGCTGAATGCATGCATTATCGTAGCCCTTTTATTAACGCATATTTTGATGACATTTTCATTCCTCTATCTTAATAATTGCACTCTTCTTAAAAATATCGTAAAATAATTATCAATGCCAAACATGTCAGCCGCAGGAAACCCTTTGCCGAATACTCGCTTCTCGGGAACCAGAAATGGTACTAATCACAATGTTTATTTTCAGGCAATCAGTAGCGAGGTCGTGCTGCAATGTTTTCAGCAAATACCGCCATTGCAATTTTCATTGGCCTCATCGTATTATTATTCTGCATTGTGTGCTTCCGTAAGTTTATTTTTCTATTTCAAAACTGCGATGTATGTTAATTTTTTTTATGAAAATGGCTTATATTAATGAATACTGTAATCATGTTAGCCAAGTCATCACGGATAAACTAGATGCCATACTAGGAACTGCCTTATATATTGCACGGCTAGATTAAATATTTTTTCTTAGGGCTTTAGAGGAATGTCCCAGACCAAAGTCGACTGCCATGTAGATGTCGTGGAATAACCTCAAATTACATTAAACTAGATGGCAAATACAGAAAATACAGATGGACAATACAAATATGGGTTCTGAACCATGGAACAGCACGCATTCATTACGAAATGCACTCATCTAACTCAGAAAGAGAAACAATGAAGGTGAATGGCCGGGTTGAGGATTTTAACCCATAACCTCTCGCATGAAAGGCAAGTCCTTTAGCCCCTACACCCCGAGCTGTACACTGCTGTACATGCTGTGGCATCACTTCATGTTCCACAACACATCTAGAACTGAATGTTCTGAAAAAAATAAAAAAAGCTGTCAGAACTGACGGACGGAAAATTGCATTTATTAATTTGTACAATTCTTTAAACTATAAATAATCGCATTTAGATAAGTATTTTTGTAGTGTTTTATTATAAAAGTATATTTCGTAAGCTTCTATGCAAAATTAATTTTGATTTGTAGAAACAATTTTTTTTTTTATATTTGAAGATCCTGCAAGCGAAAACATTAAAATGTAGCAGGCGCCAGAGTAAATGGCCAGCCCTCGTGCGGGCAGTTCAACCTCGTGGCCGTCACAGACGCCCCTGAACCCAACCTCGTCTTCTCCACCGTCTCCGCCGACGCTGCCGGCACCAACGCCCGCCACAGGCCCTGCTGCTGGCTCACACCAACTTCTACCTTCTGCTCATACCGCCTCAGTATTGTTTTCGTGTGAAAGATGCCCCCGGAAGTTCAATACGTTGCGTGGCCTAAATATTCATACCTCGAAAATACATCGCGCAGTCTCTTGCATATTTAATCATTTGACGACTAATGATTCGAATCAACAAGTTCTCGAAGAAACCAATTTTACTTCTAAGCTTCAAAACCTTAAGAAGACAGTCCCCGTCGTAAGAAGAATACTACGTGCAGCTCGAGAGCCAGTGGCAAGGAAACTAACATCATTAAAAGAAAATTGTGCTAAGGAAAATACTGTTCAAACCTGGCAAGAACTATTTACGTTTTCTTATCACATTCTGCACGTAGACAAAGAGGCTAGAGGAACACTTAAGAGCAAAATCAAGAAAAACTTGTTAAATTACAACTCTCAGGCAACCACTCCCGATAGACAAAGAATAATCACACATTGTTCAATATTTAAAAAAGTTGAGTCTAAAGTTTATGATGGTGATATTCGTGGTGCGGTGCGACTTCTGTCTTCTTCGGACTGTGTGGCGATTGAAGGCGAGGACACTTTAGAAGCCTTAAAAATAAAACACCCACAACCGTCACGAATCCTGAACTTTCCAGGAGCACCGGACAATGCACCATTCGTTCAGTTTCTGAAGCTATCAAATCCTTCCCTTGTGGCTCCTCAGCTGGGATCGACGGACTATCTCCACAACACATAAAATATCTTGTGACATGGTCAAACGGTGATGCTGGAATCAAATTAATTGAATCTCTTGTCAAAATTTCAAATCGATTGTTATCTGGAAAAGTTTCTCAGGAATTTCTTCCGTTTCTTTACGGCAAATCATTATTTGCATTGACTAAAAAAGATGGTGGCTTACGCCCGATCGTAATAGGTAGCACTCTGCGCCGTCTGGTATCAAAAATAGCATGCCATGCAATTCAAGATGAACTGGGCGATATCTTAAGACCAGTTCAACTAGGATTTGCTACGAAAGACGGTGCAGAAGCAGCTATACACGCTGCTCGCACATACGTTCACGAGGATCCGATTCTTCAGAATTGTTGTTGAAACTTGACATAAAGAGACTCTTTACTTTACGCGATCAAAGAAAATGTTCCTTCTATTTTTGCTTACCTATTTCAATGCTATTCGATTAAATCAAAATTATTTTATAATACATCATTATTAGACTCGTCTGTAGGGTGTCAACAGGGGGACCCATTAGGCCCGGCGATTTTTAGTCTGGCAATAAATAAAAATATCCACGAACTCTCTTCAAAATTTAACGTGTGGTATTTGGACGACGGTTGCCTTTCGGACAAAGCAGATATCGTTTTAAATTTCGCTCAGTAAATTTAAAGAACTAGGTCTAGAACTAAATTCTTCAAAATGCGAAACATATTTCTTACCTTCAGTTAATGCATTAAGGAAAACTGAAATATTAAAAATATATCATTCCATTTTACCTGAAACGAAAATACTTAGATGAAAAAGTTCTTTTCTTTTTTCATCTAAGCGAAAATATTGCATGGAAGTGATCTATTCTTACTTTGTTTTCCTTTAGTGAATGATTCTATGGAAAAATTGATAGTATCGAAATCGCAGCCTTTTGAACTTGTAACCCACAAATTAAAAAACCTTGAACCACACGTTGACCTGCTTTTACGACGTTTTTTGTTTTGGCATTCCACGCATGGTTTATTTTTTAAGATTTTAGTTAAGCCAAGATTTCCGTTACACTACGACACGGAGCATAAATCCACAGTGGAAACTACTTTAAATGTTAAATTTGATAGCAATTCGAGGAAACAAGCCACATTGCCCATATATTTTGGAGGTATAGGCATAAGCAAAGCCTCCGACATTGCTCTTCCAGCCTTCATCTTATCCGCAATTGCTGGTATGGATCTCATAGGGAAAATACTTTATCCATCACTAGGTAGTGATTTTGAGATCCACCACTTGCAGGAGGCTGTGGAGCACTGGAAAGGTATCTGTCCAGGTGTTGATGTCCCCACAAATAGGAAGGTTCAACGCAAATGGGACACGCCTCTTATAAATATTATAAAAAATGAATTGTTGGAATGTGGGTCGGAGATTGATCTAGCGCGTCTTTTGGCAGGCCTAGAACCGGAGTCGGGCGCCTGGCTTAAAGCGTACCCAGCACTTGGTTTGGGCACGCTACTCGATAAACATACCCTACGAGTAGCCGTCGCGATACGGGTGGGTGCCAAGGTGTGTCAACCCCATATTTGCAAATGTGGAGCAAGTGTTGACTGCTTCGGTCTCCATGGTCTGTTTTGTCAAAGAAGTGCTGGTCGTAAATCCCGTCATTGCAGCATTAATAACATCATAAAACGCTCCTTGGCGTTTGTTAACATACCATGCATTATTGAGCCACACGGCATAAGCCGATTTGACGGGAAGAGACCGGATGGAATGACCTTGGTACCATGGAGTCGAGGCAGACCTTTGGTATGGGATGCGACGTGCGTCGATACCTTGGCACCGTCCCATGTGCACGACACATCCCGGGTGGCCGGAGCGGCCGCGACAAAAGCGGCCATTCTTAAAGCGTCTAAGTACACATCGCTGCTTGACCGTTTTGAATTTCAGCCTTTCGCCGTCGAGACCTTTGGACCTTGGTCACCGGACGCTAAGGCTTTTGCAGATGACATCGGAAAACTCCTAGTGAAGAAGTCTGGCGATTGTCGTGCAAAAGCCTTTTTTGTCCGAAGAATCGCTCTCGAAATTCAAAGAGGCAACGCGGCGAGTGTTCTAGGCACTTTGGGGCAAACATCGGCTGCCTTCAATGAAATATTTTACCTTTAACCCAACATATTTCATTGGATCGATCTCCGATCCACATTTTTCTTTAGTTTTAGTTTTAATTTTTAAATTTTACTTTTAGATGTTAGACTAATATTAACTGAATGTTTCAATGTATATTGACATGTGTGATAAGCCATCTGAAGCCATACCTCTATTCTCTTGCAGATTGTATTAAGAATCATGAAGACGACCTGAGAGCCTCCGCGCACACAGATGAACCCGAAAGGACAACCGCTCCAAGCGAAATCACCAAAAGGACAAAGGCTAGAAATCGACGCGAACTTACCACTGTGCGCAACTCTGCGGATGCACCAATCATTATTCGGAAACCACCCCCAATGGGTTGGATAAAATCAACCGCCAAAGACTCAAGTTTACCCCCCTCCCCAAAATTGGATGGTTCAACTGCGGTAGTCCCCAGTGCATGTCCATATCCTGTGGATAACCCTACGATGTCACATTTAGTATATCCATCACAGTCTCGTAATTCTGCCCCGTATCCTGTAGAAACAACTTCAAATATGCCATTGCCGATTTTCAAAAAAGTTACAGAAAACTCTGCACCTTATCCAATTAGAGATTTTCCATTAGATCCATTGTCGCATCCTTCGAAGTTCACTCATACTTTTGCTTTCAATCCCGTGGGGACATCTAATGAAGATATTCGTGAGGGTGATCCTAAAGGAAATACTACATTGTCATACTCTTCAAATGTATCACAAAGATCTGCCCCATATCCAATAGAGGAAATACCAGAACTATCAATACAGAATCTTGAAAAAAATATTCAACCTTCCGCGCCTCCCGTAGAGGAACTTTCGCAGAAAACCTTGCAATATACATTAGAAATGAGTGAAAATAAAGAACAGCTATTTCATCCTGAAGTTAATAAAAGTACTTTTACTTATCCTGCCCAAGATTCCCACCAAGGATTGTCTAATGTCAATCCGAAATCTGGAAACAGGGACCAATCGTATTATTACCCTGCAGAGCCAATGGAAATACGCAGTAATTATCCGCCTATAAAAACTGAGCCAGAGGAAGGAATACGACTTCTTGTACCAGAGGTACAGAGAGACACCCCAAGCCAAGACCCTGAGGAAGACAATTCTATTATACGTTCTGCGTCATATTATCCTCGCCTAAAGCTGGGTGCAAGTTCTTTGATACAACCTGAGAAACCAGGTTTTAAAAAAGAACCAGATCCGCCATATCCCGCTGAAGTACAAATGCCAGGTACCTATACCTCAGAAGAAGTTAATCAAGCGGTGGATACATTTAGTGTGGTATACAATCCTCCGGAACCAGGATTCAAAGGTAGTTGAAGTTTATCTTAATTATAATTCACACAATTTTTGGCTGAATATTTAAAGCGCACAACATTTTGGCACCAAATATATCCTATTATAACTGCGTAATGCAGTTCGTTCATTAAAAATGTACTTGGGTTCAGCTATCTAAAAATTTTCGGAATCAAATCTGAAAATACCTTCTGCATTATTTTTTGTCTGGAGTATTGAGAAGATATTAATTGATAGATATCAAAGTAATGCTATCGACCCATTTATCCAATATTGCATCCAACCTTTGAATGTTTCAGCGGCTAGTAGGCGCTAGCTAGGCGCGCGGATGCACCACCGCGGCCGTGGGGTCACACGGTGCTGAAGGACCCCATGGTCTAGTCTCAGGATCGAAGAAGCAACCGAATTAGATTGTATCTCACGTATTTAAACATTTTTTTTTAAATATACCGCAGTTTTTAGTAACAGCCTCATGTTCGACGATTGTCTTTTAATATTTGAGGAAGATCGGCAAATTTGAGGATTAAAGATGTAAATATTTCCTTCCTGGTACTTTTTGTCCGGTCGTCATACATATCGATATATTTAATATTTTATTTGATGATTTGGATAGGGGCCCATTCCAGTAAGAGTGAGTTCGAGTTCGGGAGTGAGTTAACCTAAAAATAGCTGGGAAATACATTATTATTTCAACAACGGAACCGTTTTTTATACTTCCAACTTATTTACGGGACCGACCAGATTTTTACCTAACTGTAATGATGTTCAAGAAGTGTGGAAACATTGACTATTTAAAAAAGTGAGTTGATATTTAGTGACGAACTCGAAATCACTCTTGCTCTGAATGGACCCCCTGTATCGTATCACATAATTAATTATAATGACATATTTTTCTTAAAATGTACCTACTAATTGTTCTGTCACTTTTACACTTGAAATAATTAATATATTATTTTGATTTCGTGCAGCTAGACTTTTATTATGAAACACAGATGATCGTATTTCAAGGTCTCAAGGCGTTCTGTAGGCGGACATACTAATTTTTTTAAATATTTCATTAATGTAATTTTCAAAAAAAAATATGCCGAATAAAGAATAACGATAAATTAAAATACAATCCTCTTGATAAGGTACGGATATAACGGATGTAAGTATGGGAGTTAGCAGTATGTGCTGTCTGAGATCCGGTACGTAAAAATAATGCATTTGGGCCCGCTGATTTTTTTCCCGTGCATGTCGTAAGAGGCAACGAAAGGATTCATCATTAGTTGTTCGTTCAACGAAGAAACGTAAACATTTGCAAAGTAAAATGAAGGAAGTCGGGTCATACGGTCGCTGAGCTATAAGGCTTGTTCAAATTACGCTTGAATACTCCCAGGTTATAGGTGAGGAAAGGCATCAGCCGGCAGACATTTCCCTATCCTGGCGGTGCGGCACAGGAAATTGGGTTTGAGAAACGGGTCGTTCTCAAAAGCCTATGTCAAAAAGGGGGTGCTTCGATTATCTGCGGCGGGTGCTCCGGGGGTCCATTCAGGGTAAGTTCGAAGAGTTCGAATTCGACTTTCCCATATGTGGCTACAGTATTACCCATAACTATGTGGCTACAGTGTACGTTGCTCGGTCTGGGTCTGTGGTAATCGGGCAATTTTAGAATTCATTTCAAACAAGTGTTCTATTAAATTGATTGATTACCATGACTCACGTAATGGTATTAAAAATAGAATAAAAACTTGTAAGAGTTTTCAATAAAACAACAACAAATCATGTGGCGCTATCTATGTGCGAGCATAATAAACTGGAGAACGCCATCTATCGATTTCAGAGGAAGCCAGATAGAAAGATTGCCCACGAACCGCATCTACGCACGGCGTATGTTTTCGTCAGTTCTGTCGAAATATTTGACCTTGCTTCATCAGTGGCAACCCGAGAGATAGCGGTCCCAAAAATCAAAAACATATATTTGGACCGACACAGAAATCGAGTAATCAAACCAGGTAAAATGAACCTACCTATCTATTTGATGTTGCTAAAATTAGAATGGAATCGCCACAATTTACACACAATTTTGATTAAGTTAATACCTACTACAGAGACGTAAATGGTTTAGACAAATAACTAGTAGGAGCGTAAACATTGTTCTTTACTCAATTTTGTCCAAGAAAGCTCCTGCAGTTGAGCACAACAGCTTCAATGTAGAGTTTGCATTATTAATTCCTTTTGGGCGTTTATTGAATGAGAATACAACAATGTATGCCATATTATATGTATCCTATACAAAAGCACACAACGTTGCTGGGACATACATCCATAAAAGAAGGTATGGGGCATTCCAGGCCTTTGGTACTTTTACCATTATTACCATAGATTATCATGCTATTACTTATTCTGTGCTGCGGCCTCGCCTCGGTCGTTGCACTCTATCTCTACGAAATTAGATTTTTGTTTTTAGGCTAGGTATGTATAATGAGTCATATGCAGGGAGGTGAAGGTCATATGAGCTAAATTTGAGATATTTTTTATTATGTACATAAAGTTTTTATTTGTATTGTTTTCCATGGAATGACGCGTCACTATCCGAAGCATTCGTGTGAACCCATTTGTGTCATTGGACGAAATAACTAATCTTCTACGGTATCAGAATTACGTACTTATATTGCCCCCATTTAGGGAAAAGTCTAAATTTTTACTGAAATTTAGTTAACTGAACAGAAAATCATTATTTAATTTTTAGGGTTCCGTACCCAAAGGGCACCATCCGTCAGTCCGTCTGTACCAGGGCTATATCTCATGAACCGTAATAGGTAGGTAGCTGAAATTTTCATAGAGTGTTTATTTATTTTGCCGCTATAACACCAATTGGTAAAATTTAAAAATAATAAAAATAAACGGAATAAAAACTTGTTTGTGTTAAATCATGTACGATGGCACCACGGAGGATCCCTCCTCCGTGGATGGCACGGAGCCCTTCGTGTGCGAGTCCGACTCGCACTTGGCCTGTTTTAATTCATCATTTTGATGCTTTGCATACAAAAATACGTCAATTATAATAAATACTAACAGTGTCAGCTGTAGATAGGCTTCGTCAAATAATATCCAATCCGATAATCCAATAATCCAAAAAATTCAAACAATTAAAGTAGGAAAAGTCAACCTGATGTATCAATTGACAAATAATTAATTCCTTTATAGAATTGTCCTTTTAATTAATTTTAGCCTTGCATATAGAGCACAAGTCACTAACATAATTTAAGTCATCTTCCAAAAATCTGGTTTATCCCATAAATAAGTTAGAAGTATAAATAACAGTTCCGTTATTTCAATTATAATATATTTCCTAGTTATGTTTAGTTTAACTCACTCCCGAACTCGAACCCACTCTTACCAGAATGGGCCCCACTTTTAGAAAAGCATCACAAACATAGTTTCGTTTCCGTTCAAGTCTCCCAATATGTTTTGGGCAGTTTTAGCGACTTATTGAAGTGAGCATCGACTAGAATACCTATTCTGTGATTTTAGGTCAACGGGAAGTAGTTAACCTCTTTTATATAATTGTGAGCATCAAAATATGCCGCATAAATAGCCGTATTTTTTGATCGCGTTAAAGCTTGATTTTTTTGTTTCAATTTAATACGTGTTTCTGAGAAAAACGGCCTTGACAGAGAGACAGACAGACGAACAAGGAAGTAATTCTGTAAGGGTATCTTTTTTCGAGGAATTGAACCTTAATGAACACTTTGTGCTTTCATTTTGCTACAGAATGTGGTTTGGTTTGGTAAGAGAGAAATGGGAAAATGTTAAGATTTTTGTTTATTTCTTTCTTGCATTATTTGTACACACATTGTTACTAAACTTTAATGGAATTGTTGCACTGGTTTATCCATATCGATAGCATTACTTTACAACTACAGGGGCTAACTGCTCTGTCCAACCATTTATTTTACTTTTTTTGGGTTGCGTACCCAAAGGGTGAAAACGGAACCCTATTACTAAGCCTCCGCTGTCCGTCCGTCCGTCCGTCCGTCCGTCCGTCCGTCTGTCCGTCTGTCACAGGGCTGTATCTCAGTAACCGTAACAGGTAGACAGCTGAAATTTTCACAGAGCGTGTATTTATTTTGCCGTTATAACAACAAATAGGTGAGATAAAAAAATAATTAAAATTAAAGGGGGCTCCCATACAACAAACATGATTTTTTTGTAAAGATGGTACGGAACCCTTCGTGTGCGAGTCCGACTCGCACTTGGCCGGTTTTTACAGCTTAGCCCCGGTTGCAAGAAGAAACGGCTGAGTTAATCAATGTTCAAACACGTCACTTTTAGTGAACCGCATAGTGTTCCTTCCATACTGTTCACACAAAGTGACGTGTTTAATCATAGTTTGACGTTGATTTTAATTTTTTGTTCTTTCGTGCACTAGGCCCTTAATATTAATCGATTAGTGATGTACTCACGTGTTACCGATTCGATTCCTTTTAACTTTATTCATAAAGTTATAATAAGAAATCGAATCGACTTTATTTATGAAGAAGCTATTATTTATTTTTTGGTGTTTTATTTTTTCCTAGACAAAATTTGAATTCCTCGAAAGACTTTGAGCGGCTCGTAGCCTAGTGGCGCCGTACTGGCCGATCGTACCAGAGGTCTGGGTTCAATTCCTCGCCCCGACATGCACCACCTTCCTTCTCGTTCTGAGTTCGATAAGTGCATTTCGTCACGAATGCGAGCTGCGTCATGGTTCGGAATCAATGTAAAACTGTAGGTCCCCTACCCCCTACTAGGTGGTAAGGTTTAAGCCCGCCCGGATTGGTACCACCGCCTTGGATGAAAAGATGGTCGAAGCGGCAATGAAAAATTGTCCGTGTTTTCCATCCAGTTCAATGTAGCCGTGCTCATAAAGGGAAGGTTGTGGCATGGCACCTAATTCCTTCGGGAATGTGGTGTGTTGGGCTAATATCATAACGGTAGTTGTGTGGTATTAGCCATCCATGTCAGGTTGCATAAAAAAAATATCAAAAATAGCGTCTTGCAAGCATAGATTTATTTGTCGTGCATGGCGGGCGTATGTCAAAAGTAAAATAAATGGTTCGACCAATAGTAATTCTTGTGCATAAAATGTTCATACATTCTTTATCCAAAGGTACAAGGGTGGACAAGAAACAGCGTTTAAACAATGGCCTCTCCAGCTGCCTCCATCGCCGGTCTCGTAGCAGTTGTCATCTTCTTTTTTTGCTATATCTGCTGGAGTAAGACCCATTTTTATTCTTCTCTCCTCCGAGCGCAGCGATGCGAATTAAAGCTATCATAAGGATATAACCCAGTCCAGCCCCAACTCTTTTCATGCGACGATATTTGTAATGTTAATAGTTGTGGTTTGTAAGTCTCCTTTATTACATAATAGAAGTAGGAATATAATACTAACCTTCCATTTTCTCTTTCAGAATTATTAGCAAATAAAGTCGATGAAGACGTAAGTGCCCTAGCACAAACAACAACACTCCATAGAACTACAGCTTCAAGAACAACCACCCAAAGAATTAACGGTACAAGCCTGGTCTCCGACGAACTTACTGCTCTGAACCACCCTTGTATTACACCTATCAATGTTCGGAAACCATCCCCAATCGGTTGGAGTGATTCAACCACGATGGACTCAAATCTACCTCATTTACCCCCCAGAAAAAGGGAAGGTTCACAAGCGGGGGTCACTAATAAACTATGTCCTTACCCTGCAGAAAACCCTATGATGCCTCATTTACCATATCCTTCGCCATTGAGTCAACATTCTGCCCCGTATCCTGTGGAAACAACTTCAAATGATTCAATGCCGTATCTTCCAACGATTGTTGCTACAACGTCTGCTCCGTATCCTGCGGAAATAACTTTAAATAACCGATTGGCACAATTTTCAACGGTTGCTCAACATTCTTCACCTTATCCTATAGCAGATTTTCAAACAGATCCGTTGCCTTACCCTTCGGAATTCGCTCAAACTTCTGCTCCCCATCCGGTTGATACACCTCCAAAAATACAGACCTCTCATCCAAATAGATATATTAATATTGGCGAACCAGAAGTGAAACAGACGTCGACATATTCTTCAAAGGCTGAACAAAGTTCTGCCCTATATTCGATAGAGGAACCACCGGAAAGATTATTACTGGATTCTACAAGATATGAAAAGGCTTCTGCACCTTCAGTAGAAGAACCTACGAATAAATCTTTACCGTATCCAGAAGACACGGGTGGAATACAGCCTTATCCAAAATCTCTCAAAATGGAGCTACCATTTCCTCCCGAAGTTTATCAAAGCTCTGCTCCTTATCCTATCGAAGATTCTCGGAACAAATCACCTTATTCCGATACAATATCTGGAAACTTGGACAAATCGTACGTTGATTCTGCAGAGCCATTAGAAATATCCAGTGAACATCTGGTCACAAATACTAACTCAGAAGAACAACTAAAACTTCCCGAACCAAAGGAACGAGGGCAGCTCCAGTCCAAAGGTCCCGAGGAAGAATATCCTAGTCTATGTTCAGTGTCATATCGACGTCATCCATATCTAGAACCATGCGGTCTGATACAACCTAAGAATTTAGGATTTAAGCAATATGTTATGCCATTCCCTGCCGAGAATCAAAGACCAGGAACCAATACATCAGAAGAAGATAGTGAACTGGTGGATACATTTAGAATAGGATTTGTTAAACCTCCGGAACCGGGATTTAAAGGTAAGTGAAATATATTTTAACGTGTGTAACAGGCATGACATACCTTGGATCAACGTACCTTACTCCTTAAAAATATCTTTAAGTGTGGCGTTGAGTCTGATGCGCTCCGTGCATCTTAGAATGAAACCTAATGTAACATTTAAAAAACTTCTTTCAAAGGAAATAGGATTCATTCGGTGGTATGAATGTTAAGTGATCTCCCGAAACTTTTCTCAGTTGAGTTATTTCGTTTAAAATCTTCCAAGATCTGCTATCGTCGTTGGAGCTAGCGTCTGAATGTTTCAGTTGCTAGCATGGCGCGCGGACGCACCACCACGGCTGTGGGGTCACTCGGTGCTGCAGGACCCCGTGGACTCAACTCAGGAGCTAAGAAGCAACCGAAATAAATTTTTTTGACCACATTGCCTTTTAAGTTTGATAATTTCATGAAAACACCGCAGATTTACTGGGTAGCATTTGGGTAGTTAAGGCTATGTTTCCACCTTGTCCTGATTAGCTTAATTGTTACAATTGCAATCAATATCAGTACAAGAAAATCAGCACTTCAGTGATAAAGGCCCTTTAAATGTCGAATAAACATCATCACAAGTTGGTGAAATCTAGCCTTACTGTAAGGAATTAAATAGTGATTTACTAACACAAACAGGTACCAATACTAGTATATCTATTCACTATGGGGCTGGCATAGTCAGTGATATAAACAACCAACAACTAGATAAAAAAAAAGTAAATCTATAAGCAGTGGTAAAACCTTTTCGTATATTTAGACTAAGCGGACTTCGAAAAAAAAAACATCCAGCGAAGATAAATCTTTTTCGTGGAAACAAACACGGGAATCAACTCTTGTTTTAAGTAATTATACTTTTTTCGTACTAAACAGTACCTCGCTTATTCCAAGGAATGTTCTGTTCTTTTTACTGGGCTCTTTTTTAAATTAATGTGTCCTTGCTTTAGGGTCGATTATACATACATACTTATCACATTCCTTGGAATAAGCGACGTACCTGCTTAGTACGAAAAAAGTATATGGATTGGCTCTAGCGTCTGATGCTAAATACGATTTGGTCGATGACGGCAATATGGTTGAATTGTTCAATCTTTGCATTCAATGTCCGCAACGCAGATGAAGCGTGAAATAAATGTATTTAGGTATAATCTTAAACACTGTGTTAGTAGGAGGCATTCATTACAGGAGGAAGGATTGTAGAAGAATTCCAAATTATGGGTATGCAGCCGGTGGCGAAATTGGTAGACGCAATACTCGCGAATGGTATGTTTTGCTGGTTCTGGTCCAGCCTTGCAATATATTTGTAAAGTAGTTATTTTTACTGGGCTTTTTCTTAAATTAATGTGTCCTTGCTTCACGGTCGATTATACATACATACATACCAAACTCTTGTTTTGATGCATTGACATTTAAAAGTGCAAATAAAACAGACATTGTATCTTACAAAATGAGATTATTAATATTTGACGGATAGAACTTTATAAAACCTCATTGAAGGCCTATTTAGCACGTCCTATTCTCATTAAATCTTTTTGTCGCCAATCGAATCAATCACAGATTTCTGACTTTAGAGGAAACAGTCGCTCCCACAGACGGAATCTGTCCTCGAACATCTTGCTCTGCACTGCGAACTGGCTGTTGATCTGCAGGTACTCGCGGTCCGATGGCGTCATCACCGGCCACTCTAGCCCAGCCAGTACTGGCTGGTCTCCGATCGGGTTCGGGTCTCTGCAAAAATTAGGTATTAATTTTTACTCTACTGTGTATTTATTTGAAAGTTAAAAGAACTTCTAAATACATGGCCAGGTCTTTGTATTGTTTCCATCCTTACGAAATTACAGTTCTTCATACATTTGAGACATTTCAGTCAGTCAGTCAGTCAGCGTGTTTGCGTCCACTGCTGGACATACGCCTCTCCAATCCTTCTCCAGTCCTCCCGGCCCTCAGCGGTACGGAACCACTGCTTTCCGCCGACGCACTTGATGTCGTCTTCCCACCTGGCGGGTGGTCTTCCCACACTCCGTTTGCCTGTCCACGGCCGCCAGTGTAGGACACGGTTACTCCAACGGTGGAGACATTTACAAGCATTGTAATCAAATTGTGAACCTAAAGAGAGAAAAAATGATAAGATATTCAACTGAAACAAGACTATCTTCAAAATAGAATTACTTTATATGCTGCATATTCTAAGAATTGTTAAACGGTTTTTTCATGTTAATCAAAATGGGACAGATTCATATCAAGATTTGGAGCGACAATATTTATGGGTTGGATATATCATATTCGTGTTCATGCGCTCGAGGCTCAGGGGCGCGGCGATTTGCCTTGCATGCCTTGAAGTGATATTTTCAAATCCCCGCCCCGTTCATGTGCCACTTCATTTCTCTTTTGAATAGGATTAGTACATTCCGTCACACATTCAATCTGTTCCATGGTTCCTGGATGCGGTATACAGGGCCAATGTCGTAACGGTGAGTGTGGTATTGGTCATCCATCTCTAGTTACTTAAGGAATGGGTTATTATGCAGTTTGTGGGCTTTTGCGAAAAATGATGGGATTTTTTTTCCCCCATGAAGCTGTTTATTGTATCATAACAAATGATATTTCATGGGGGGAGGCGAACATTACCCATAAATTCCCATAAGCGTTTGCAACCGACATGCGCCATCCCGAAGTTATAGATAAGTTATAGATATATATTTAAATTAATCTTTGGTTATTTTTTTATAGAGTACGAAAAGCCTTTAGTAGGTATTATTATATATATATGTATTTTTATTTTTTTCCTCCCCCCATGGAATATTACTCGTTGCAATCAGAGCAACAAGTTTTCCAAGTAAAAAAATCCCGTCATTTTTCGCAAAAGCCCTCAAACTGCACAATTACCAAGAAATGTTCTCACTCACCCCCTGGCGGCGAAGTTTGTCCACATGGTGGTCATCTTGTCCACCATGTGGGAGTGCGGCGAGTCCAGCCCGATGGGCTCGAAGTAGCGGCTGCCGTTGAACAGGAACAGCAGGTCGTCGTGGTGCACCGCGCCTGCGCAATTTGGAATGTTTTAGCTAATTTTGTTTGTGCATGGCAACACCAAAATTCAGAGATTTACTTATTTATTTATTTTAAAAAATATTGGGGGTTGACTCGACCTAATGTTTCAGTTCATTTTGTTCTTGGATAGCAATTGTAAAATTCAGAGACTTGATTGGGGGTGGGTTCGATTCCTCGCCCCGACATGCACCTCTTTCTTTCTCTTTCTGAGTTCGATAAGTGCATTTCGTCACAAATGCGAGCTGCTCCATGGTTCGGAATCCATGTAAAACTGAAGGTCCCCTTCCCCTACTAGGTGGTAGGGTTTAAGCACACCCGGGTTGGTACCATCGCATTGGATGGTCGAAGCAGCAATGAAAAATGTCCGTGTTTTTCATCCAGTTCAATGTAGCCGTGCTCATAGAGGGAAGGTCCTGGCATGGCACCTAATATCTTCGGGAATGTGGTGTATTTGGCTAATATCATAACGGTAGTTGCGTGGTATTAGCCATCCATGCCAGGTCGCATAAAAAATAAAATTAAAAAAACACGAAAATTCAGCGACTTGATTGGGGTCACAATATTTTGACTCGCCCTAAAATGTTAAGTCATTTTTTGCGTGGAATGCAACTCTGAAATTCAGAGACTTGCATGGGGTCGCAATCACTTGCCTCGTCCTAATAACTTCATGGCCTACTCCTGTTGGCAACATGTTAAATGGCAAGGAATAGTCTCTCCGAAAAAATACAAAATGCGAAACGAATTGATGATTTTTCGTGAATTCATATTCATCTTTGTATTTCTCCTTTCAATAATGGTAAATCATCTTTGTTCATTTTACAAATAAAAAGTCATTTATTTACACAATCAGTTACCGTACTCGTAATTCGTAAATCTATCAGCAGTGGCAGACGATTTGGTAAACTTAGGAAGACATTTTATTCAACGTCCCACTTACGTAGAATACAATTTCAGTGATGTTTAGTTTCTTTTTCGCTGGGATTGTTGAACTAGCTAATGATGAAATATGAAAAATATTGCGATGCTGTTCCATGGTGAATGAACAATGTATCTCTAACATATCTACATTTATGACGCAAGTATTTTGCGTATTTGTCAGTGTCATGACAGATGGCGCTGTCAAAGTGAGCACTACATTGCATAATACCTCTAACTACAAATAGTCAATAATTATTAAGAAAACAAATTAAATGTGATTTACACAGTAACCTCGTGTGACTGGGCATAAATACTTACTGTGGGAGTGTTATCTAAACGTAAAAGCAGTGATAAGTGTAGAAATCTACAAAAAACAACTAAAACAAGATTTGCAGCATATCTCAAGTAAACATCATCAGATACTACTTTAACAACATATAAAGGTCAGCACTGAGTACCTTATATTTCCTATGATTTTCTTTTGAAGAAAATTAATAAAAAATAACACAAAAATAAGAAATTCCAACCAAAACTACCGCATCTATTTCATTAATGGCTACAACAGCGCCATCTAGTATTAAGTAGCACTGAATAGCTGCATAAGATTGTAGCGACATCTAACGATATCAGCAAGTAACAGTAAATTAAATATAGAACAGCGCCATCTAGTATCAAGTAGTGTTATTAACATTATTAAAACACTATTAGCCTAAAGCGCTAAATATAAATACTACTATAATATGAACTATAATATAATGCCATAAAATATTAAAAATCCGTGCTCGTGCTCCTGGGCGCTGCGCTCCCGGCACATTTAGTTCATCCACGAGCTAAGTTTTCAGAATCAAGACCCCCTATTATCTCCTCATTGACACGAATGTGAAGCACTCGCTCTATCCGCATTTTCAACACGATCATGGACAAATTATGTAGAATAAAAACTAGATCAACAATAAAAAAGGCCGATTCACTACCTGAATTAAGTCAAGAAAATGGGGAACTTCAAGACAAATTAAATTTTTTTAGGTTAACTCACTCCCGAACTCGAACTCACTCTTACCTGAATAGACCCCCAGTGCTTCGTCCTTCACCCGAAGTTTGTCCAGCATCGACGAATCAAGACCAATGCCAAGATAAAAATAAACGAATTTATTTCCTAGTGCAGAATCTTGATCTGGTTGTAACTACGAATTTTATAAAGCTGCCCTTATACTATCAATTAACGTAAGTGCACCATTTATGAACACTGACCCAGTTATGAACACTTGAAATTAAAAACTCATAAAATTACTTGCTAATTCCCGAAAACGAATACTGGCAATACCGAAATAGGAAGTCAATTTCGTTAGCTGTCAATTCAGATTGAAATTTCTCTTGGTCGTCCATTTTCTCCAGTGACAAGCTGAGAAGACAAAGGGCTCGTATCTAATTTCCGAATTCATCCATGTTTACTAGCGCAATCGCTAAGCAGGTGAGTTAGATTTTTATTTCATCAATCCCAGAGTTTTATTAGTTACAATTTCTGTTAGTTATTTATAGATTTATATGCCTTTTAAGAACTGGAAAATAATGCTTAGATATGTAGAATCTTGTTCTTAGCATGGTAAAATTTTAGTGTTCATTACTGGACCTGACATTCTATGAAGTTCCTTAAATGAACATTATTTTTTTTAATTTGTTGGGTGCACTAAATTTCTGTTCCTAATATGATCCGAATTGGCATTTTATGGCACATAATAACTGAAAGAATTTGAATCAATATTATTATATATATAACATCATTATTGTTCATAATGAACATAATGTGTTCATAATTGGAGTGTTCAATATTGGTTACTCGTTCATTACCAGGGTGTACATAACTGGTTATTTGTCATTAATTGGGTGTTCAATATTGGATATCTGTGCATTAATAGGGTGATCAACATTGGATATATTAAATTAACTGGGTGTTCAATATCGGTTACCTGATCATTACCAGGGTGTGCATGACTGGATATTACTAATTATTATGTAATTGGTACGTAAATTCGGTGGTAGTGATAAGAAACCATTCTTTTTGAGGGGTCCGCTGCAAAAAATGGCAAAAAATGAACCCTTATAATTTTATGTCGGTCGGTCCGTCCGTCCGTCTGTCACAGTCATTTTACTTGGAAACTATTGATACAATTTTTAATGAACTGTGTTATCTGAACCGATAGAGTCAGTGTTAATATTAGTTGAATATATTGAACAGATATGGGGCCAAAGAAAAATTACACACAGGAACAAATGGGGAAAGCTATTGAAGCAGTTGTAGAGGAAGTAATGTATCTGCAGCTGCAAAGAACTCCACCACATGACCCAAACATTTTAACACCCGATCAGGAAAGTTTTGTTGCAACAACCACGACGGTGCAAGAAGAATCTAACCAATGTAGTTACAACTTTAGAATATTCTTTACCTGGATTAATTGTACCATCTCCTTTTAAAAGGGGCCTGTATTGGCCAGATATTAATATCCCAAAAAATAAACGCATGAAGAGAGAACAACTGCCATCAGCAATAACAGGTTCGGCATGGAGAGAATACAATTCGAAAAAAGAAAATGAAAAAAGGAAAGCCTTTAAAAGGCGTCAAGAAGCAAAGTTACTGAAAGAGGAAATCGCAAAACAGAAGAGAGAAGAAAAAATAAAAACAATGATGCTAAAAAAGGAAAAACAAAGTCAAAGAAGAATTTACCTTCTATATCATCATCATCATCTAGTGAATCTGAAGGTGAAATACCCTGTGCAAGGAGCAGTGACTCTGAAGGCGAACAGTATATGAGTGAGCATAATTCATCCTCGGAGTTGGAATCTGACGATTGTACTAAAAGCATTGACACTGACAGCATCACCATTGGAGACTGGGTAATTGTAAAATTGGTATCAAATAAAAATAAACCACATTGATATGCTGGACAAATAACGAAAAAACTGCTAAAGGATATATTGTCAAATTCGCAAAAAAAAGGAATGACACAACTTTTAAATGGCCGGAAAAGGAAGACGTTAGTAAAGTTGGGTGTCTACAAATTATAAAAAATATATCTGATCCATGCTTCAAGCGCTTTAGTAGGCGCATTGGTAACTTTGTTTTTAAGAAATCCTTAAGACATTTTAGCATTGATTATTAAATTTGTCATAATTGTTCCTGCTTAATAAAGGTGCTTAATGTCAAATTTTCTTGTGAGTAGAATCGAACATTGATCTTTAAAATTGATAAAAAAATTGGTCAGTGGTAATGAAAGTGTTCTTTTTCCCCATTTGTATGTTTTATTTAAGTGTACCCAAGAACAATACAAAATCTTGCTACCTCATGATTCATTACCAAAGGGCTGATTTGACGCTTCAAAGGCTAGCTGTGAGCCCCTGTAAAAATAACAAATGCTCATGGGAGCTGCTGCTGCTGCTGCGCCGGCGTCGGCAAAACGACAAGCACTGACAGTAGTGGTATCTCAAAAAAAACGGTTAAGTGTTGTCTATTACCGAGTGATCATTATTGGTTAACTGTTTATTACTGGGTGATCATGATTGGTTACGAGATCATTACTGGGTGTCAATAGGTGGATCAGAGCATGTTCAATACTGGATACAAGTACCCATTGTATATTTTAAATTAATATAAAAAAGTGTTAACTTATTAAGCATGTTTGTTCATACATAACTGTCCCTGGATTATCAACCAATGTATTTTGTAACAAACATTTAAAATCTTAGTTAAAATATTAACACAGAAGGGGGAAATTGTAAATTTCCATCCTTAAAGTGTTCAAGACTGGTACGGTTACGTTACTCGGAACATGTCCTGCCCTCCAGGGAGATAGTACAACATACTATTGCAATCACTCACCGATGGGTGTTTTAGTTCCCGGGTAGTAGTAATGGCTGCTCTTGCCGGTATAGTTGAACTTGTAGTAGTAAACCGGGCTGCGCAGATGTTGCACCATCAAGTTGGCAAACCTGCGGAAGAAATGTGTATAATGAATTAGTATGTGCGAGATCATTATGAGTTCGGATTTCGGATGGGTGAACGTTTTGGATGTTGATGCTTGCTGTGGTACGGATTCCACGTAAATTCTTACTTCTTCAAAATCCTTTCTTACTCAATGGAAATATTTGTATGTTTTCTTATTCAATCATGCCTAACCGGTTCAACCGATTTTGATCATATTTCGTAGGTTTCTTACGTTCATAAAATTGTGACCACTAGCCTCTTGGACCAGCTATTTGGGTTACGATTTATCCAGGACATAATTCAGCCCGACTGCAGTCAATAACGAAATTGCTGATTGATTAAACCGAATATGAATGAGAAAGCGGGATTATTTGTTTTCGCGACCATTTGATGTGACAAAGAACATTTTCGTTGAAAAAAATCAGCTCGTAAACTAAATTGAAGTAGTTATAGGGGTCGGTTAGTACCTGCTTGTCATTAAAACAATATGTATCTGTTAGAGGCGTTCAGCTATCAGAACGCTCAACTAATTTAACAGGATTTTTTATGTTGGACATGGATGGCTTATACCATGGAAGAACCCAACCACCCAGCGTGTAAGGAAGGGGACCTACAGTTTTACGTGGAATGCGAACCACGGCCAGTCGGAACGGTTGAAAACGGTCACTCATCTAGAACCCAACCTCGCTCAAAGTTGCTTCACCTAGCTTATCGAATGGCAAGGTGTCGCGCAACTGGACTACCGAGGCTGACAGACAAGGTCGATCTCCGTGCTGACAAAGGTCGCAATGCACAACAGCATATATGAATTTCAGAAATACGTCACATCTTGTAAATAGTTGCCTACAGTTAAAAACAAACAATAGACTTTTTGAAAATAATTGAAGCTTCGTTGAATCGTAATTCAAATATTTCACAAAAAATCACTTATTGATTTCATTCATAATTGGATTTTACCATGGATAATGCTGTTTAGAGCTGTAAAACGCCACATTACCGTCCCATTTCTACCATCGCTCAACGCTGCACAGACAGATAATGCTATAGATAGCGCCAACATAATAAACAACCTTTTCCCTAAGTAGTAAAGGACGTGGGGTCCTTCGAAGATGGTGTGAAGAAGCACCTGGCCGACAGGCATGGTTTTCGCCGCCTCCGTCTACGGACACATTCGGCTGCCTCGTATGTGAGGGCTTAGCATACGCCAAACGATTGAGCTGTGAAACCGGGTATTCATGCAACTTTAATCACCTGTGAACTCCGAATGATACGAGCGCGTCCCCGTAAATCCTTCCCAGCGCGAAAGCCGTGTCGTTGTCGTTCACCAACTTCCTGTCTCCGAGGTAGAACCTGCGCAGCTCCTGGGCGATCCTGGCCGACTCCGGCGGCTCCCGGGGGTATTGGAACGATATGGGAGCAATTGTGTCCCAGTTTTCGTCCATCTCTTTGCTCAGTGTTTCGTTTTGTAGCAGACCTATGAGGAGGATGGAAAAACATTTTTTTGAATATACTGCAAGGCTGGATCCGCACCAGCATAACATGCCATTCGCGGGTATTGCGTCTACAGATAACGCCACGTTGTATACTCATAATTTGGAACTTCCTAATCCCATAATCAATGCCTCCTACTAAATTTACATTCTTACTACCTACATTCATTTAACGATTAACCTACGTTGCAAGTTGTGGATATTCACTGCAAAGATTGAACATTCAAACATAATTTTAAATCTTCACCAAACTCGTATTTCGCATCAGACGCTAGAGCCAGTCCTAGATTGATTTATGTAAGGGTTCGGGTCTAGCATTGCAGTATGTTTTTTTTTAAATAATGTGTCCTTGCTTCACGGTCGATTCTACGTTCACATCACATTCATTGAAAAAAGCTACGTACTTGTTTAGTAAGAAAACCGGGCAAGTGCGAGTCGGACTCGCACACGAAGGGTTCCGTACCATCGTACAAGATTTAACACAAAAACAATTTTTGTTGGGGCCCCCTTTAATATTTATAATTTTTTATTTTGCCTATTTGTTGTTATGACGACAAAATAAGTACACACTCTGTGAAAATTTCAGCTGCCTACCTATTACGGTTCATGAGATACAGCCCTGTGACAGACGGACGGACAGACGAACGGACGGACAGCGGAGGCTTAGTAATAGGGTTCAGTTTTCACGCTTTGGGTACGGAACCCTAAAAAAAGTACATGGACTCGAGTGTATAAAGTTTGAGTGGAACTCACTGAACGCCTGGTTGGCGAACTCCAGCTCGCACATGCCGATGATGAGGGGAACGTCGTGGATCTTGCCGGCCCTGATGATGTCCTCGGGGTGCTCCGCGAGGAAGCGCTCCTGCCCCACGTCGGGCTCCACCACGGGCGTCCAGATCAGCACCGGGTCGTAGAAGAACTCCTGGGAATGGAGCGGAAATGTATCGTGAAAGGTTTAGTTGCAGATTATAGAAACTGCAACGCTTTATATCATTTATATTTACCTACACCTGGCGGGTTACCATGGACTTAAGTCGCCGGGTGAACGGGCAAGGCGAGCGATTAAATCTGACGGCTAATAACTACATACCATACCTATTGTCACGATACTAGCCCAACACACACGTGTAAATAGCCGTAGCAGGACCTTCCTTATATTGCTCAGACATTGTTTTATGCAACCTGACATGGATGGCTAATACCACACAACTGCCGTTATGATATTAGACCAATATATCACATTTCGGAAGGAATTAGGTGCCATGCCAGGACCTTCCCTTTATGAGCACGGCTACATTGAACTGGATGGAAAACACGGACAATTTTTCATTGCCGTTTCAACCATAGTTTCATCAAATGCGGTGGTACCAAGCCGGGCGGGCCTACCACCTACAGTTTTACATGGGTTCCGAACCATGGAAGAGCTCGCATTCGTAACGAAATGCACTAATCCAACTCAGAAAGATAAATAAAGTATTGCATGTCAGGGCGAGGATTTAAACCCAGACCTCTCGCATGAAAGGCAAGTCCTCTAGACCCTAGACCACGAGCCGTATAATGTAACATACCTGTCCATAGGTAAATGTGAAGCTCTCTCGGAGTTGAACACAAAGATTTCCGAAATCTTTGGGTCAACAGCATCGTTACGGAATCTATGGTCCCATCAAAAGCATTACCGCTAAGCTGAGGGCAGGGGGTCATTCAGGTAAGAGTGAGTTCGAGATCAGGAGTGAGTTAACCTAAAAATATCTGGGTAATTATTTATTTTTTAAATAACGGAACCGTTATTTATACTTCCAAAGTATTTACGGGAAAGACCAGATTTTTACCTAACTCTAATGATGTTCAAGAAGTGTGGACACATTAACTATTTAAAAAAGTGAGTTGATATTTAGTGACGAATTCGAACTCACTCTTACTCTGAATGGACCCCCAATTAAATTCAGGTAAGAGTGAGTTTGAGTTCGGGAGTGAGTTAACCCAAAAAGGGGCAATATATTATTATTTAAATAACGGAACTGTTATTTATACTTTCAACGTATTTATGGGACAAACCAGATTTTTATTAAACTAAAATGATGTTCAAGAAGTGTGAAAACAAGAACTATTTAAAAAGTGAGTTGATTTTGTAGCGACGAATTTGAACTCATTCTTACCTGAATGGGCCCCCTGTCCTAGTTCTTATAGAGCGTATTTAAGCGGAAAACCACTCACATAGAAGTGCGACAACGAGTTCCCCAGCTCGCTCTGGTCCTTGGTCTTCAGACAGCCGATGATGGCCTCGCTGCTGGTGTCGGGGCAGCCGAGGATGCGAGCCTGCTTCTCCGCCAGGTGGCGCTGGTGGGGCGCCACCGGCCACTGCGCCGTCACCGCGGCGCTCATGACGATGGCGCGATGGAAGAGGCCTGATTGCGAAAATGTAGGGTTTCATGCCAGAATGACGTCGGAGTTCATGTTGAGAGGGTGAAGGTCGTAGAAAGAGTTCAGCGACTTCTCCGAACTATTTGGTGAACGTTGTTTTTATAACGTAGTTTCTGTGCTTCGTTCAAACATTTTTTGTATGTAACTCGACATGGATGGCTAATACCGTACTGACCGTCAGATTTGATCGATCTGACCGAACACACCACAAGGGAACTAGGTGCCATGCCAGAACCTTCCTTGTATTGCTCGGCTACATTGAACTGAATGGAAAACACGGACAATTTTAAAAGCCGCTTGGACCATCGTTCATTCAGTGCGATGGTACCAACCCGGGCGGGATTAAACCCTAACACCTAGTGGGTAAGGAAGGGACCTATAGTTTTATGTGGAATACGAACCACGGCCAGCCTCAACGGTTGAAAAGTGGTCACCCATCCAGAACCTAACCGCGCTCTGAGGTGCTTCCCATGCTTATCGAATCGCAACGCGTCGCACACGCAGCTACCGAGGCTGACACACTGGACGTAAAGAAAAAAAAAGGAAAGGTCTCGGGGACACTTTGAAATAATACATCGAATAGAGCTTTGTTCCCAAGCTCTATTCGATGTATTATTTCAAAGTCAGACGTAATAACATTTCACAAGCGCCAGTCGGCCAGTTAAAATTACCCCGCCTATTTTTATGAAACTGACGCACAATATTGCAGTTCGCTGCAGTTCCAATTCGTTTCCAAGGCAATGGGAAGGTTGAAATTAATACCTGTCCACTTTTTCACGAAGAAAAAGACAAGCAACGACAGAGACAGGTAACGGAGACAGTAATCAGGATTGACTGACGGTCACTCATTTAAAACCGGGCCGTGCCTAGTTTTGCTCAACCTAGAACTGCAAGGCTGACCTGTATGAGGGGCTCATCATACCTCACCTATCATCATTACTAATCATTATTACTTACTGGCGTCACTATGGCCCACCGCCATAGTGACGGAAGTTTAATACAATATGTGTTAAACAAGCTGGCCCTTTATTGCAAAATAAACGTATGACTAAGATCAGTGGCCTCAATGGCTCAGTGGCGCGACACTTCGGCGATCGCTCTCCGAAGTTAAGCAACGCTGGGTCCGGTCTGGTCTTGGATGGGTGACCATTCGACCGTTGAGAGAGGCTGGCCGTTGTTCGGATTCCACGTTAAGTTGTAGGTCCCCTTCCTTACTTACTAGGTGGTAGGGTTTATCCCGCCCGGGTTGGTACCATCGCATTGGATGAACGATGGTCGAAGCGGCAATGAAAATTGTCCGTGTTTTCCATCCAGTTCAATGTAGCCGTGCAATATAAGGAAGGTCCTGGCATGGGCACCTAGTTCCCATGTGGTGTGTTAGGCTAATACCATGACAGAAGGAAGGTTCGTCAGCCTCGGTGGCCCAGTGGCGCGACACTTCGGCGATCGCTCTCCGAAGTTAAGCAACGCTGGGTCCGGTCTGGTCTTGGATGGGTGACCATTCGACCGTAGAGAGAGGCTGGCCGTGGTTCGGATTCCACGTTAAGCTGTAGGTCCCCTTCCTTACTTACTAGGTGGTAGGGTTTATCCCGCCCGGGTTGCTACCATCGCATTGGATGAACGATGGTCGAAGCGGCAATGAAAATTGTCCGTGTTTTCCATCCAGTTCAATGTAGCCGTGCAATATAAGGAAGGTCCTGGCATGGCACCTAGTTCCCATGTGGTGTGTTGGGCTAATACCATGACAGAACTTGTGGTATTAGCCATCCATGTCCAGTCACATAAAAAAAAAAAAAAGGTGTGGTATTAGCCATCCATGTCCAGGCACATAAAAAAATAATTTTTTACTTCTATTCAATCGATTACAACAACAAGAGTGTTTGCACCAAGAGATGGCGCAGCTATGAGTCGTATTCACTACGTATAATATTCACAACGTATAATAGTATGTCTTTCCAAAAATGAAAACCATGCATATCGTATAATATTCACAACGTATAATATTATACGTTGTGCATGAGTTTAAAAATAAAATCAACTCTTTGCATCATGCAGAACGTCTAATAGTCACAACGTATAATATTCCTAACATGAATTCCCTAAAAAAGAAAACCATGCAGAACGTATAATATGCCAAGCAGCACTGCATAAAGCGCCCTAATAACGATACATTTAAGGCTAAAATTGCTACGAATCGATATTTGTTGAAGAGTAACAATTTGCTACAACGCTAATTGAGACGGTCGAAAAGTCGCGTGCGAGTATACGCTTTAAAAGTATATTCATAAGGGCGCTTATCGTATGAAAAGTTTTTGGATTATATGATATGCATGGTTTTCTTTTTTTGTTAAATAAAGATCATAATATTATACGTTGTGACTATTATACGTTAGGCATGGAAAAATAAGAAATTTTATTTTTTAAACTTCTTCATGCACTACGTATACAATTATACGATCTGCCGATTATACGTTGTGCATGGTTTTAAAATTTTGTTAAAATATGACACTATACGATCTGCATATTAGACGTTCTGCCTTTCCCCCGCAGCTATCAGGCTCACTGCTTGCAATGTTTTAGTGCTTGCAATGAGTCATTTGATTTTTTGGGTTGTCAAAAAATGTGTGTACGCTTTGGAGGTAGGGCACCGTATGTGGAACTGTCAACGTCACTTTTTGACGTTTCTAAAGAGTAGTCTATCGTCTTTCCACCTAGTTTTTTCACAAACCGTTGAATGTACCTCAGTTGAAAAATATTTTATCGTTTAGTAATCCACCTCCAAAGTTATCGTATAAAACGCGCGAACCTTATATCTTAGAAACCCAACACAATTTTACCATACCAATAGTCATCCACATTTAGTTCGATCAAATAAAGCTATTTTGAGCCAAATTTTGGATCTCTCACAAGAAATATAGTCATGATCTTCTTTCCACGTTTGTATGGTGAGTTGAGCGGGAAGGCCCACCTTAATTAATGTATGCCACTACCTCTGCTCATCGGGGAGAGCATGTGCAGCGAGACACTGATGCCGCCGGCGCTGTAGCCGCTGATGGTGACCTGCGCGGGGTCGCCGCCGAAGCCGGCGATGTTGCGACGGATCCAGCGCAGCGCCATCACCTGGTCCTTCAGGCCGAGGTTGCCCGGCGCGTACTCGTCACCGGTGCTGATGAATCCTGCGAAATACACCAGTCACTGTGAGACTAGTGAATATATATTCTGTGGTATTACTGCTTCAAGCTGTCAAAGTCAAACTCGGATTTCCGGTTTATACGGCAACGGCGTGAACGGCAACGTCGACGTCAACGGTTAGTAACCTGTCAAATCAAACTCGGACTCGCAAATGTTAGTTCGCTTAACGCCCACTGTGCGCACTCTTCAATTTATGTATACATTTGAAAACGCCAGTCGATCGGTTTGCCGTAGACGCCAATTTAAGTGACAGCTGGCACTAGGGTCTCTGAGTACGGCGGGAGTTGGGGGTTAGACAGCACTATTAGTTATTCTGTGGTTAGACCATCGCCGGCTAGGGTCATGTGGTTAGCAACAGAAGAGGAGAATGTTTGCTGTCCGGCAAGCGAGTCTTGTTAGGGCTGTCCGCACATCAAACATCCTTACCATAAAGTCTTAGAACGGGGCCCAGGCAGGCCCTCGTTAAGTCAGAAGGTACCTGGAGGAGAGTCAGAACTGGAAGACGCTATTGGCGCAGGCCAGTTCTCACAAACAGCACCCGCTCGCGAATACCACGCCGGGTCCAGCCATCGCTTCTCTCAACCATATTTTGGGGAAAAAGGTGACCCCTGCCAACCAAATACAATTTGACACATACCGAGCGATCCAAGCCGGTAGTTGACTGTGACGAGGGTGATGTCAAGGTCAAGTAGGTACTGGGGTCCCTCGTAGAAGCTCTGCCCGCTGACGGCGTAGAACCCGCCGGCATGGAAGTATACCAGCACAGGTGCCCGCCTCCTGAAGATATATAGTGTAAATTTTTTTGGTATTTTTTCTGGCGCCTGACCAGGTACTAGAACATCCGATGAGGGTTCAATTCTCGCCACGTTCAAACACCATTCTTTCTTTCTGAGTTGGTTAGGTGAATTTGGTCACGAATACGACCCGTTACATGGTTCGAAATCCATTAAAAACTCACGAAAACAGCTCGTAACTGAGGGGCGCGCGGACTTGCTTTCTATGTCAGTGGTCATGGTTTCGATTTCCGCCCCCTTCATGAACGTATCTTATTCTGCACTTATTCAGCATTTCGGCACGAATGCGAGCTGTTCCGTAGTTTAGAATCCATGATAAACTACACTAGATGGTAGGGTCAGGCTCGCCCGGGCGATACCATAAATTTGTAAAAAATTATGGTCGAAGAGGCATTTTCCTTGAAGTTCAATGTAGTCGTGCTCATAAAGGAAAGGTTCCTGCGTGGCACCTAATTCCTTCGGGAATGTAGTGATGACCGGCTACATAAAGACAATTGAAGGTTGATTGTATAGAAACAGGTGTGCTCCGCGCCGCTGCCTTTCTGTTCAAGTATGTAAACTGCATTTACAAACGAAAAACATCGGAAACATAACAACAATAGCATGCGGAGTGTTTATCTCTAACAACACCTGCAGCTTTGTAGATCGTCATGCGTGCTTCAACATCTGGGAAGGCGAGGTGGATTGGAGGTCTATAGTTGCAAAGCAGATATTTACAAATACGGCGGGGACTCATAACGGCATTATTTTAAGAAATTCTCTTGGTCCCTAAACATTGGTGAACACGAGGTCGGCATCCTCTACGATTGTGGAGTAGGTATTACTTGTTACAGCATATTTTTGTAAAAAGTTCTCCAATGGAAAATTATATAATATGACTCAAGGCCGGTCGTTTAATGTTTCTATGACGGACGCTCAACCTTTCCCCGACAGAGCCTGGGTGCTCTTTCCGTCTTCGTCAATGCAAACTTCTACATACACAAAGGATCATTTTATAATTAGATGGTAATAATACAGCGCACTTTTTGTCTCCCGGCAGCCTGTTGGAGTACACGTTGAGACGCAGACAGTCTTCGCAGACGTCCTCGGGGTGGTCCGTGGGCTGCGGGCAGCCGGGCCCCTCCTGCGTGGCGTCCACCGGCGCCGTGTAGCTCTCGATCAGCACAGGCGCCTGTTGGAGTACATGTTGAGATGAGGACAGTCCTTGGGACGTCCCTGGGATGGACCGTGGGCTACGGGCAGCCGGGCCCCTCCTGCGTGGCGTCCACCGGCGCCGTGTAGCTCTCGATCAGCACAGGCGCCTGTTGGAGTACATGTTGAGATGAGGACAGTCCTTGGAGACGTCCCTGGGATGGACCGTGGGCTACGGGCAGCCGGGCCCCTCCTGCGTGGCGTCCACCGGCGCCGTGTAGCTCTCGATCAGCACCGGCGCCGTGTAGCTCTCGATCAGCACCGGCGCCTGCTGGAGTACATGTTGAGATGAAGACAGTCCTTGGAGACGTCCCTGGGATGGCCCGTGGGCTGCCGGCAGCCGGAGTCCTTCTGCGTGGCTTCCACCGGAGCAGCGTAGTTTTCCAGCAACACCAATGCCTGTTGGAGTATATGTTGGATGCAGACAGTCCTCGGCGACGTTCCCGGGATGGTCTGTCATCTGCGGGCAGCCAAGCCCCTTACAAGGTTGCGTCCAACGGCCTTGCGTAGCTCTCAATCAGCGCCGGCGCCTGTTGGAGTACATTTTGCATGCAGACAGTCCTCGGGGACGTCCTCGGGTCGGTCCGTGGGCTGCGGGCACCCGGGCCCCTTCCAGCTGCGTCCACTAGTACCATGTATCTTTCAATCGGCACAGGCGGCAACCATCCAACAACTCTTGTAATTATTTCCATCTCCATCACCAGATTGTATTGAAGTTACTTGGTAACAGCAACTGCTTCCAACAGGAAAGGAAATTCGCGTAGAAATATTTAACATATGTATAATTATTGACATAAGCTCCCTTAAGTTAAACGCGTTGTCATTGATCACCTTTCGATAACATGGGGAAATATACGAGAAAATACTAAGTCTTTGGAGAACTTAGACAAATCTTTAGTCTAAGTATTAAAGGTGTTTAGAAAAGACGCAAACTGTCACAAATAAATATGAATTCCACAATTATTTCTTTGGCTACTGTTGGGATAGGCAAATCACCGTAAAAAACGTAAAAGTGAGCCTAGTTTATAACTCAGTTTTAGATTACAACTAAATCCTCTCCCATATACAAAGAAAGTGGCCACTTCAAACTTATATCCCCAAGCAGGCAGTATTCTCGTGTAAGCTCACCTGAAAGCGTCTCTCCCCAATCGGCGGCTCCGCATAGCGAATTCCTCTGAAGGAATAAATAGTGTTGCCCCTCCTCGACTCCATCAAGGACCCTCGGAAGACCCCAGAGGGCGTGGTGACCACTGGCTCCTCTTTCCCCTCGGTCCCGTGGCTCCCATGGTGGCCTCTGTGCCCATGACTTTCACAGTTCATCAGCAAGACTAAAGCGACAACGGGGAATATAGTTTTTAGATACATTTGTAACAGCCTTGTGTATTAACGGTTGCTTACTGTAGTATTTTTATTGCGTTTCCTCCTTATATATCAGTGTCCATTGCTAGTACGTGTCGTCTGCTCATCAATCTACACAAGGCTTATTCTCATTACTTTTGATTTATGACCATTTCGTACCTCAACCTAATAATTACATTAAGATATATATGCTTAGGATACGATGATAATGAGGATTAAAAATAAACGAATCATCATCATCAGTGAGAAAAACTTGAGTTTGAGACAGTATAAGTTAATAATTAAATTAACAACAATTATTTGTCTTTTACGTAAATATAAAGTGAACTAATGGTAAGTTTTTACGTTTTAAAAAAATTGTGACGGCTTATAAGAGTACTAACAACACACCCACCGTCATGATATTATCTTAATACACCGCATTCCCGATGGAATTAGGTGCCATGCCAGGAACTTTTCTTTATGTGCACGGTTACTTGAAGTGGATGGAAATCGCGGAACATGTTATATGGCCGTTTCGACCATAATTTAAAGAAGCGATGGAACCAACCTGGGCATGCTTAACCCCACCACTACAGAATAACTGTTAGTCTACAACGTAGGGGAGAAGGGTAATTTAATATTAATTTTCCAACATTCTTGCTCTACTGTACCCAAATTTAGAAAAACATTTTTTTTTATGTGACTGGACATGGATGGCTAATACCACACCTTCTGTCATGGTATTAGCCTAACACACCACATGGGAACTAGGTGCTATGCCAGGACCTTCCTTATATTGCACGGCTACATTGAACTGGATGGAAAATACGGACAATTTTCATTGTCGCGCATTGTAGTATATGATATACCCTATTTTTTGATAGCTCGTTTAATGCGAAGCGAGAGTTTTTAACTTTATTTATTTATTTATTTGATAGTTGTAGCTCTTTTTTTAACCGACTTCTAAAAAGGAGGAGGTTCGCAATTCGTCTGTATTTTTTTTTATGTTTGTTACCTCAAAACTTTCGCCAGGGTGAACCGATTTTAATGATTTTTTTTTATTTGAAAGCTGGTGCTCTGGTTTAGTTCTGACAATGATATCCATGAGAAAATCATATAAGTCTTAAATTTGCATTAAGCATGTGAGCGACAAATGGACGTCAATATCACGCCAACCGATTGCGATGATTCTTTTTTTATTGCAAAGGAAGTGTACAAATGAGTACTTCAGATTCCCTAGAAATAAATAAATTAAAAAAAATTTTTTTTTACACAAGTGTTACTTAGGATTATGATTTTAGGTTCACCTACTCTGTACTGGACTAGGCACGTCTCGCAGAGGGGTGAAACAATTCTGCAGTACATTTGTAATTAAATATGAAATGGCGCTCAATAATAAATTTCCTTAACTTATAGCTAACTAACATTTAAAGATTCTGTTCGATTAAATACAAAACTAGTGTGCTCAGTTTAGTTTTATATTTCATACAATTAATACAGTGACTACATATAATTATTTAGCAACGTTGAGAAGTCGTACAGTGTTCTGGTAGTTCAGTGACTTGAGCTAATTGGTAATTAAGTTTTTATTCTGGTTGTATGTCGCTTTATTATTACTTATGTTCATCTTATAAAAAAAATATTGTACATGAACGGACTGATTTCACTGCGTTCAGTAAAAAATAGGACCGCGCGGTGTAGTGCGTCTGGTATGTTCGCTAAATACAGGGTTGATGATGATTATGCAATCATGGGAAGGATGAAAGCTGGTTTTACAGAAAGCGTCGGTAATCGCAACAATGCCATAATTACAAAAATAATCAAAGTTTGTTCAAAAAGTTAAAGTTGTATACGATGGTTGCAATGTCTCGATGTAAAATTGTATTTTTCTTTTGATATGAGTGCATGCCCGAAAATAAACTTTTATGTCTAATTTCCAGAAACATTCTAAAAGTGACCAAAAATATGTAATATATACGTAACGGACATACATTTTTATTGTGACAATATCAACCAAAGCGACTCTCTATGCTTGGAATGGCTTTTATAATGTTGAATAATTTAAGTATACAATGACACATGTGGCAGAACCTAATTATGTATGGTATGACACTTTTTCATTCAACTTCGTTACAATTACATAGCTTAACAATATAACATATTATATAGTATCCGCATTTCCATTATACAATTTTGATTTGATTTGATTTTGACAATGCTTGCTCTACCCGACTACTGACCCCTGTTTTCACCACCTTCAGTTATCTGAAATCCGACATTACTTATCGGATTTCATTGCATATTTGCATGGTGTAACCGAAAGATAACTTTGGGATTTTTGCAACTGGAGGTGGTGTAAACGGGGGTAAGTCCAGCACAACTTGTACTGTACTCGTAAAAACTCAAAAATCCAATTAAAAATAATGATTAAAACGCGGGAAGTCTAGAATTTAAAGAGATGTAAACACGACTCGTTTCGGAAAATCCAATCATATGAATGCCAATTAGACATGTGCACTTTGCAGAATAAGCCGTCGTTTCTTACTCAGAGGGGTTTACTTTGAGGAAAATGGAAGCGACGCACAACTGACACAACACAATCGTTCACAGCACCACGGTGCAGACAACTGTAGCACAGGTGTTTAGGTCATACCCCGTACCAGATAACAATACAGTGCAACGATAAAAATATAATACAATAAGGGTTATTCCTAGAGTATAAGCATTCTCAGAATTACAGCGCACTGGGAACCGAGTGAAAGATGGCGCCAGCGAGCATGGTAGGTCGGGAGTAGAATCTTGGTTGTATGGGGGCGGGGCGCACTGCAGCCACTTTTACATACAAAAACCGGCCAAGTGCGAGTCGGACTCGTACAAAATTTAATACAAAAAAAACCAGTTTTTTGTTATTAAATTTTACCTATTTGTTGTTATAGCCGCAAAATATATACACACTTTGTGAAAATTTTAGCTGCCTACCTATTACGGTTTATGAGATAAAGCCCTGTGACAGACGGACGGACGGACGGGCGGAGAGACGGACGGACGGATGAACGGACGGACGGATGAACGTACGGACGGACAGCGGAAACTTAGTAATACGATCCCGTTTGGTACCCTTTGGGTACGGAACCCTAAAAATGCAAACTAGATAAACTAGAATTAATCACAGCTGGCATAGAGTTACTGAGCCACAGACGGTTTGTTGGGTCGCTCAGTCTGTTCTAAAGGTACTACCATTAATGATACTCTGTGGAACTTGCATCCCTCATTCTTCCTAATCTTTCCTATATCCGGAGCACCCGCCTCAGAGAATCAGAGCACCCCCTTGTGGTTGATATTAGGCTTTTTAAGATGTTCTTACTTTATCATTGCGTAATCGACCTCCAAAGTTATGGTATAAAACGCGCGAAAAATGCGAACTTTCGCACCTTACAACTTAGAAACCAAACACAATTTTACAATGCCAACGGTCATCAGACATCTAGTTCGATCAAATTAAGCTATTTTTAACCCTTAATTTATCTTATGGGTCCAATGGACCCACATCAAAAAAATTTTAGCTTGTGTTTTTGCAGTGCGCGGAGTTTAGTTGCTGCCCTCCGCGATACCTTCCTCCTGTAGTGTCCCCGATGCGGTGACGAGAGGGCGCCCGCGTGCGACTCTCAGTTTGGTAGGTATAGATAGCGTATGGGTCCACTGGACCCATATAGATAAATTACGTAACATTTTGTTTTTAGTGGTAATAATTTTAAATGTACTTTTTTTAATTTCAGGGTCCACAATGGACGCCAACCTACCTGGAACTAGTATAGTAAGGGTGTATGATTCAAGTGTAATCAATAAGTGGCTTTAGGAAATTGAGAAATTGGACGTTCCTGAAGAAAACCACACACTGCCCGAACAAGAAGTAACGAACACATTTCGAGACGACGATTTTCTGATTTAGATGACAGTGACTACATACCATGTTATAACGATACTGAATGAGGATGTTCGCGTGACTCTCACGATTCATCCTCAACCCTTTGCTCTAAATGCAGGTAGCCAGTGTGCTTGTATTGTTCAAAAACCGGCCAAGTGCGAGTCGGACTCGCACACGAAGGGTTCCGTACCATCGTAAAAATTGTATACAAAAAAATCACGTTGTTTGTATGGGGACCCCCTTTAATTTTAATTATTTCTTAAGGCGCTAGGACTAGCCAACTACTCGCGCCATACAAATGCACTTTTTAACAAATGTAATAATATGTAGTGAAACGCTTCAACAAATCCAAATAGAACTCCAGACTGATAATGGATTGTTAATATTTTTTTATTCCATCATTTATTTAAATAATAATAAAAATAAAAAAAGTTGATTTTTCTCATTAGAAATCTGAAAGTCATTCGATTTCTAGATATTAGCAAAAACAGCATATATGCATAAACAAAAAATTCCATTTGCTTTTAGATTTCGACATTTAGTCAAAAAAGTTCGGAAATGGACACCGTTTCCGCAATGTATTTTGTATAGAAAAAGGAAACATACATTAACGAAAATCATTCGATTCCTAGACAAGGAATCATATATTGTAAGGATGACACTTATAATCGTCAGACTTAGTTAGTTTACTTGGGGTGCCTCGTCTACCTTTGCGATTTGGCTAGTACCAGGCCCTTAATCTTACCTATTTGTTGTTATAGCGGCAAAATAAATACACACTCTGTGAAAATTTCAGCTGTCTATCTGTTATGGTTACTGAGATACAGCTCTGTGACAGACGGACGGACGGACGGACGGACGGACGGACAGCGGAGGCTTAGTAATAGGGTTCCGTTTTCACCCTTTGGGTACGGAACCCTAAAAACGTTTGCAAGATGTGCTTTATGGAGTAAAATAATTAGGAATCTTCACCTCCTGCATGAATTTTACCCAGAGAAGATTTTCTTATTATTGTTTTAGTTTTATATTGGAACGTTCGTCCTCTTTTTAGATTTTTGAGATAAGTACGATATTTTAGTTTTTTGTTTGTTAAATTCAGTCTTGAAGAAGAGGCTATGCAGAGGAGTACATGTTTCGTAATATTTTGTTGTGACCCAAATAGAATTGTTACTGTTTTTGATAACTTTGTAATTATTTTCGTTCTTGTAAAGCGTAATGTTATTATAATTACTACAATAAAATTTATCTTTCAAAATGTATTGGTTTTATTTTACAGTAATTTGTAAATGTATGGGTCCAATGGACCCATATAGATAAAATGTGTGATTTTAAGTCACGGGATAAATTAAGGGTTAACAAAACTTGGGATCTCTGACAAGAAATAGGGGCGTGATCTTCTTTCCCCGTTTGTATGGGGAGTTGAGCGGGATGGGCCACCTTAATATTGAAAGCTCGTTGTAAGATTCACCATGACATGGTTACTGCTCTGATTACTATGTTTCAATGCAGGTGTAGTTGTGTTAGCTCAAACTAATAGACATTATCAATCACACACACCAATGACTCAAGCTTGCCATTTCAAAGTTTCTGATGTATCCTTATAAACGTACATCTCGGTATCTGGTTCCAGCTACGCCACATATCGAATTAGGTCATGCAGATAAACACTAAAAATAACAGCTTCAAGGACAAAGATTGGGCGTTGCACTCTCACCAAACAAATATCGGGCCGGTTGCTAGGGAATAGGCTGTAACAACCATTCTGTGAATCTATATTGCTAACTTTTGTTGTTTTAAAATAATTATATTTATAATTAATAATTGTTTTAAAATTAATTTTAAAATAAAAGTCGCATGTTGAATGAATGTAAATGTTACGATGGAAGTCCTTAATTATGTTTACCTTGAAGGTAACTACGATTTGTTTTTTGTAGTATTTGAAATAAATAATTATTGCGCTTGGATTTTGTAGGAAAAAGAGTTTAATTTTTTTTTTGTCAACCATTAACTCCAAACAATGAAATGAAAATATCATTTATTTGCTCGTTTTAGACAAAACAATAGCAAAATGGAACACTTAATACCAAACTAGTGCACTCAACATGGGTACAACTGCAGACATTCAATTGCCTTCAAGGAAAAATAATTTAGAACTTTAACCGATAGCTACTAGACTGCTGATAAACTTGTACTTGCTTTGATTGCAAGCTGCTAATAAAGGCCCTTAATATGTGGCGATTAAGCTGATCAGCAGTTACTGCATAAGGCCTTTTTCACCTACTGTGGGCGAGAAAGGCCCTTAGAATCACAGCCACAGAACGATATGCTAGGTCTATGGGAGGGATATTGTTGCCATCTTTGTTAGTATCATAGGCCATGCTAGTACATCCTAGTTCTATGGTTAGGTAACTCATACGCATTGACTTATATATTACTTCGTAAGGACCCGGTCAACGCGCACGACTAATGGCACCAGTACGTTGGCCCTAAAATATTCGTTTTAGGGCCAACGCGACTCAGTCGTCTGCGGACCCCGGCAGAGTGATGTTGAGTCGTGAAAATGCCCTTGTTGCGTAGTAAAAGGATGCATAAAATACGATACGAAAGTTACAAAGACACATGTAATAACGTATCATCGATAAGTAAACTCAGATAATATTTTTTTCTGTTTAACAATTGAATAATTGCATTTTCAATCGATAATTTAATTAACTACCAAACTTCATAAGCGGGCAAGTGACGCCATGCCGCGCGTCGCACGTGTAATTTTGACTTGACAGGCAGGTAGATCAGGTCGGGACGTTTACTTTGAGTGGTCGCATGATGGGTCTACGACCAGTGTTTCCCAAGATATAACGAAAACAAATTTTGACATTACAGGCAGGTAGATCAGGTCGGGACGTTTACTTTGAGTGGTCGCATGATGGGTCTACGACCAGTGTTTCCCAAGATATAACGAAAACAAATTTTGACATGACAGGCAGGTAGGTCAGGTCGGGACGTTTACTTTGAGTCCTCGCATGATGGGTCTACGACCAGTGTTTCCAAGATATAACGAAAACAAATTTTGACATGACAGGCAGGTAGATCCAGACCAAGTAGGTACAAGAGAAAATTCAAATTGTATTTAACTTGAATATCTTGAAATTACAAAAAACATTTTTCATTCATAAAAGTTAAAAGAACTTAAAAGTTTAAATTAAAAAGAAAACATTTAAGGACGCAGGTACAAGGCTACATCGTTAGACCTAATGCAACATGGCGGCGAGCATGGCGGCGAGTTGTCAACACGACTTTGACACGGCGCTCACGTAGTTCTTCCGAGTTTGGATAGATGGCGCTACTTTTTGCTTGTATGGAGAAGATTTGTTTCAATTCTATATAAGAGCGTATCCTTACCTTTGAAATCATTGCTCATACGTAATTATTTTAATATAGACTTCTTGCGTTTTTGACATGTTGGAGGTAGCGCCATCTAGCGCCATGTTAAATAACTTCTATGCATCTGTTTGTTGATTTGTGGCATGTGAAACTAGCAGCTCTCAGTAGAGGGCGCTATGTCGCTACATCGTTATGACAACGGTCCAATGTAAATAAATAAATAAATAACTGGAAATCATTATATAAAAATAAGTATAATACTTGGAAAATAGCACAACATTATTTTTCTGTTTTCATCAGGATACTTACGTAAAAATATTGCTGTGTTACACCTGTGCAACTTCATGATAGAATTGTTTATTTTCTCCATAGTAATGCGTCATGATTGTTCTCCGTATACGCCTTCAGAAAACATAATAACATTTTCCTCTTCGTGTGTTTTCCCGCCGTTAAACTAGCTGCTTAACTCCGAGCATGCTTACGTTAGTATATCAGTGTGATGCCAGAAATACTCACATAACATTCAGACCGAGATTCAGACACATGTTTACGACCGGAATTCCAATGTGTTATAGATAGTGTTACACGTGGCTAAAGAGCCTAGTGGGGAGGATGGGAAATTTTTATTATAATTAAAATATGGGTCAGCTCTCACGTGTGACGGATTTAAAAAAAATCGCAAAATGAAAATTATTTTATTGTTAGGTAATTTTCGTTCTTGTTGAAGGTTTAAAAAAAACGGCCAAATGGGAGTCGGACTCGCGCACGAAGGGTTCCGTACCATCGTACAAGATTTAAAACAAAAAATCACATTCTTTGTATGGCTTTAATTTTTAATATTTTTTAATTTTACCTATTTGTTGTTATAACGGCAAAATATGTTTACACTCTTTGAAAATTTCACCTGCCTACCTATTACGGTTCATGAGATACAGCCCTGTGACAGACGGACGGACTGACGGAAGGACGGACAGCGGAGCTTTAGTAATAGGGTTCCGTTTCACCCTTAGGGTGAAACCCTAAAAATCACATGCGACAAATCTTACTGTACTTGCGGCAACTACCGCGCCACCCACCACCTACGCTCCCTTCGAACCATCCGACACGGCCCCGCTACCGCCTGATGCGGGGCCCACCACTTCTCCGGCGTGCTTGAGGTCGGCGGGCTGCTGCCTGCACCTGACGGGCATGCGCCACGCACCGCCGCCGGAGGTGCGAGGCGCATGCGGGGCTCTCCGAGATGGGGGTGGTGTGGCCTACGTGTCATTGAGAGCCAACCAGCATTGATAGCCAGCCTCCCAAATGGGAAAATATGGAATTGCCAAATATAGGTTCAGTCCAATCGTTTTCCGTAAGATGCATGCGTGCGGTCCATTGGCGTGTGACCTGTCCTAAACCTCCTTTTTCGTCCGTCATATTTCAATGTATGTATGCCTGTAGCTTTGATATCGCCCAATTTTCAGCAAAGGCAATCGATCAGACCTGGGGGTCCATTCAGGGTAAGAGTGAGTTCGAATTCGCCACTAAATATCAACTCACTTTTTTAAATAGTTACTGTTTCCATACTTCTAGAACATCATTACAGTTAGGTAAAAATCTGGTTTGTCCCGTAAATACGTTGGAAGTATAAATAACGGTTCCGTTATTTAAATAATAATATATTTCCCAGCTATTTTTAGGTTAACTCACTCCCAAACTCCAACTCACTCTTGCTCTGAATGGACCCCCTGACCCATTGTCAATTCCTAAATTATCTGCAAAGTGATGGAGCGTATAATTAACTATCAGTTGATGAGGTATTTAGAGAGCAATGGACTCCTCAGCGATCACCAATATGGCTTTTATCCGATTGAATCGATCTGGGGGTCCATTCAGGGCAAGAGTGAGTTCGAATTCGTCACTAAATAACAACTCACTTTTTTAAATAGTTAATGTTTCCACACTTCTTGAATATCATTACAGTTAGGTTAAAATCTGGTCCGTCCCGTAAATACGTTGGAAGTATAAATAACGGTTCCGTTAATTAAATATTTTTTTCCAACCTATTTTTAGGTTAACTCACTCCCGAACTCGAACTCACTCTAGCTCTGAATGGACCCCCTGCTGGGGATCTCCTAAATTACGTCCTCACATAAAATGGGCGATGCGCTCGAAAATCACAGTGATGGTATATATATCGGCCTTAATATCGCAAAAGCGATACCACAAGGTATCTATCCCAGAATTTAGATAGCCTCTAACTCAGGAGGGATGTGGGGTCTCTCTCTGTGTTAACACACTCCAAATGAATTCTCTTTAGGGTCTTTTTGACGAACTCGCATAAGTAGGCCTACTTGAAGAGTTTGTCACAGACATTTTAATAATAACAATACATGTACATTCTCAAACAAAAACAAAACGTTCCTTTGTATTTTACTATATTATACATCAAAACAATCCGATGGGAGATTTAATTTTTAATACAGAATTACAGTTACAATATTGCCGTTTGATGGCCTAGAACGGAACATAAGCACGAAACACAAAATGTATGTGGGCACCAACGCTACAAACGAAGTACTGTTCGTTGCTCAAATTCCGGTAATCTAGCCTGAAACGTTGTTAATATTTTAATACAAAACAAATTTCCGTCTTAACGTATTGCATAATATCTAAAATTAGAAAATCAGAATACAAACTTAGTTTTTACCTTTTAAAATAAAAATCACTAAAAACCATCAACTTTTTAAATTACGCTCTCAGAGTAGGTATCTAGAGTTAAATGAACACAAAACTAATTTTATGGAATCATTATTCCCTGGCTTCAAGTGATAACCGCTCGTTTGGCCCGTCTCCATCGGCCGTGACCGTTTGATTTGGTCTGTAAACTAAAGATATATTGTCTTTGTTAAAAACCAGGTGTACTATAAGAATTAAGAACACTCCCAACGAGTTAATAGTTGGAAGATTGCTTAATAGATATATTGCAAAATCTCTATCGTTGCCTTCGTAAAACATTATCAAGAAAATCTTTATTAAAGTTGAATGAAACAATAGGAATACAGCGAAAATAAGAAAGGTCACACATATGGGCAAGTCCTTTCTAGAATGACTACGGCGAATATACCATAAGCCATATGCGTAAAGACCAACGCTGGAAAAAGCGGTCATAAATATTTGAACTTGATATAAAATGTCATGTAATAGAATAAAAAAAAACCAAGATTTAGAATGATCATCAATACAATGCAATACAATAGTGTAGATAAGAGGCCCTGGGATCGAAGTTAGCGCAGTGAATAAAAGCGCTGGAGCCATTCTGGATTCTTCACCGCGGTCCCTCTTCATAGCCACGTACCCACCGGCTAGCATCCACGAATGGGAAGTAACGTCCAAAAACATGAATGCACACCTAAACCATGAAGACATATTGTCGTTATTGGGATCTATAAACAGCGAAGAAATCTGCGCTAGTACGTTGAGGCCTGTAGTGAAGAGCCACGCCCAATTGAGCGAAGACTTGCGCCACGCTGGCGACAGCGCAGCGACAACCAGCACGGCGCAGTACGCGGCTGAAGACAAGCCCACCCCGCAGTATAAAATTGTTCTGCTTGCACCCTGATCCATGTTTGGGGCTCAACGTTGGCAGTCGTCTTGGGTTACCCTGAAAATAAACGAAATATTATCTTTCTTATTTTGAGTTAAAAGAGCTCAATACTACGCTATGTCACTTTCAACTTAGTTTATCAAGATAAGTCACCGTCAAACTTTAAGTGCACTAAGCTGGAAAAATCCTAAATAATATGTTTTAGTCGAGACTGTTGATAATAATAATAAATAATAATAAAGCCTTTTATTTACTCAGTTTACAGTTTTGTTCCTTATATGTATGTTATGTTATTTCTGTTGTAAGAAGTAGTTTACTGAGTTCCCCATTGCAGGGCATAGGCCTCCCCCATCGAGATCCATGCTCTTCTGTCTTTAGCTGCTCTTGTCCATATTTTTCCAGCTGTCTTTGCGATATCATCGTCCCATCGCTTTCTTTGTCGTCCTTTGTTTCTTTTTCCATCTCTTGGATGCCATTCCGTAGTTATTTTGGTCCATCTGTTGTCTTCAGTCCTCATAAAATGTCCGGCCCATCTCCATTTTAGTGTGGCTGCGTGTACCACGCTGTCTTTTATTTTGGTCCTTTTTCTTATCAGGGTGTTTTAAATCTTGTCCCTCATTCTTATGCCTAGTAAGCTGCGCTGCGCTCGATTGCTCTTTGGCAGACCCTTAGTTTTCGTGTATGACTTTGATTTAATGACCATGTTTGGCTGCCGTACGTGAGTATAGGCAGTAGACACGCATCCACAACTTTTTTCTTTGCGCTTATAGGGGAGTTACCTTTCATCAAGTCCTTAAGACCCCAGTATCGATTCCACGTGTTCGTGATTCTTCTGTCTATTTCTTTAGAAAGTCTGTTGTGAAACGTCGTCTTCATATTTTATTTGCACATCATTGAGCACTATTGGTTCTTTGGGACCATTCGTTAGTACTTTTGTTTTTCCTCTGTGGATGTCCAAACCAGTATCTAAGCTCTCGTCGTTAAGCTGGTGAAGCATACATTCTATTTCTTGACTTGTATCTGAGAAGATAACTACGTCGTCTGCGAACCTTAAGTGGGTGAGTTTCGTGCCGTCGATTTGGATCCCATATTCCTCCCAGTCAAGTTTTTGGAAGATATGTTCAAGAACTGCTGTGAAAAGGTTAGCTGATAAGTGTGTTCTAAATGCAGTGGGCTGCTTGCCACAGAAATGAGGGTGTTGATAATCCAATCTAACAACCTCAAGTCCTGACTGTGAGGTGGGCGTGACTGCGAGTCTCGTGCTAAGAATCATGGAGATTTACTTGTACTTGGCTAAATCAAAGTATGCCAACCGATTGTCAGTTTTGACATAAATGTATTGATTAATTTGACAGTCGGAAGCTATACTTTGGCTAAGCCAAGTACGAGTTAGGTCTATGAATATCAGCATCCGTTTTTACGTAAGATTACGTGCGTTCGACAGACTGTGCGAACTAACAACTGGGGGTCCATTCAGGGAAAGAGTGAGTTCGAATTCGTCACTAAATATCAACTCACTTTTTTTAATAGTAATGTTTCCACACTTCTTGAACATCATTACAGTTAGATAAAAATCTGGTCCGTCCGCGGAGAACGGTTTGACTGATTTCTTTGGTGTACTGCGCAAACAGAAGGCGGCATTCCTTCGCCGTTCAGCCATCAGTGAGAATAGAATAGTAGCAAACATTTTGGGACGAATTTATTATAAGGATTTTATTAATGTGTAACTTAGTTTTAATATTATTTACAATGTTATGGGACAATGCACCTGAAATAAATAATTATTATTATTATTAATACGTCGGAATTATAAATATCGGTTCCGTCATTTAAATAATAATATATTTCCCAGCTATTTTTAGGTTAACTCACTCCCGAACTCGAACCCACGCTTTTCTGAATGGACCCCCTGGGGGTCCATTCAAGGAATGAGTGAGTTCGAATTCGTCACTAAATATCAACTCACTTTTTTAAATAGTTAATGTTTCCACACTTTTTGAACATCCTTACAGTTAGTTAAAAATCTGGTCCGTCCCGTAAATACGTTCGAAGTATTAATAACGGTTTTTCCCAGCTATTTTTGGGTTAACTCACTCCCGAACTCGAACGAACTCTTACCTCGAATGGGCGGTACGTTAGAGAAATGCCGGTGGACTGAGCTCGATGATGACGCAGTTGTTACCATAGATAATATAATATTACTGGTTGTTACTTCGTTTGAACCCGTGGGTTACCGTACGTAGGGATACCATTCGTGAAAAATAAAACATTAATACTGCATAGTTCTATTTCTGTCTGATGCATTAAAATAGTTGAGACAAAAGAGAGTGATGGGTCACGTGCGCTGCCGCCGCCAGCGCCTCCGTCGCGTCGGTCATCGGACAGAGGCGAAGATCTATTGGTGGTAGCGATTGATAGATGGCGCTGTTAAATTAAATGTTTTTTTATTTTTGTAACAAAACCAATAGACCTGAAATTCTGAAAGCTGTTTCACCGTAAGTATTATGTCTTTGTCAATCATTTATCATTTTATTAATTCGTGGCTAAGAGTGCAACATTCTTGCATTCTGTGTACAAACATGTTTGACACGTTCCGCAACACCTAGTAGAATAGATAGTAGATAATTTTGTGCTTTGGTACAATTGGGCCGCCTGCATTTTTTCCCGTGCATGTCGTAAGAGCTGACAAGGGGATTTGTCGTTAGTGGTTGGAATTTCATGCTAAACTGTAGGCCCCTTTGCTTGGTGGTAGGGTTAATCCAGGTTGGTACCATCGCATTGAATTAACGATGGTCGAATTAAAATTGCCCGTATTTGCCATCCAGTCCAATGTAGCTGTGCAATAAAAGAAATGTGCTGGTAAGACACCTAGTTGAAATCAGGTGTGTTTGGCTAATGTCATGATAGTGGGCACAGTCAATATATATAGCTGTGCGACCGGGGCCACAGCGGTGGCTCAACAGCACTATTACTTATTCTGTGGCTCAACTCAGGCGATTTTTTAAATAAATACCTTCCCTCAATCGAGTGTCGGCGATTGGCGGAGCTCTGGGGGTCCGTTCAGGGAAAGAGTGAGTTCGAATTCGTCACTAAATATCAACTCACTTTTTTAAATAGTAATGTTTCCACACTTCATGAACATCATTACAGTTATGTAAAAATCTGGTTTTTCCCGTAAATACGTTGGAATTATAAATAACGGTTCCGTTATTTAAATAATAATATATTTCACAGCTATTTTTAGGTTAACTCACTCCCGAACTCGAACTCACTCTTGCTCTGAATGGACCCCCTGTTATTTCTTATAAGATGATCTCGAAGGACCATTCGCGACATTTCAGCACCGCGAAACTAGCTTTTTGATTAAAATAAAACATATTTATCAGTGAAGGTATGGGTAATGCACGAATACTTGTAAATTTGAATCAGTTTATTAAAAATCAACACTTTTATTTAGTTTTCCGTATAACATTACTTCACAAGATTTGTTCCTCATAAGCGACACTATTGACTGGTGCAATAATACAGCATGCTTTATTTTTCTCAAAATCAGCAAGTTCGATTCCCGGCTAGGAAAACGATTTTTCCAAAAATCGAATAATGCACTTTTTTTTTCATCTTTCTTATCAAAATCGCCCCATGACTCCTTGCTCGCTATTTCTTATAGTTTCGGATTGGCCCGGAGTGCCCAATTAAAAAAATCACAAGTATATTCTGTGTAGTAGATTTGGTAGCCATTCATGTCGTCTCATAAAAAAAAAAAACGTAATTAAACTAACATTATTTTTAGTAACATTTATAAATATAAATATTAAATAAACATTTATAATTTTAATGAAACATCGATAATTATAAATACAAATAATAATAAAATTGTCAGAGTTAAAGGCGTACTTATTCGGTTATTTCAAGGTTCAAATCTTATCTCCATTATAATCTTTACAATACAATCTCTAAATAATTTTCCCAAAACCTTAATACAGTTGAAAATACAGTTAACAATACGATTGTTAACACTTCTCCACCGTCAAATTGCCACGGACGAAATAGACTGTCGAACGTTGTATAGTAATTTAAAATCGAACGCCTGTCCAAACGAACTAAGTCCCACGATTTTATATGAAAACGCTCGCGATGACAGAAAACGTGTAGTTGTAAACTTTACCGAGGTGCATAAACACGAAATATTGACCTGCTAATTGTTCTGTGTGCATAAACGTCAAAGCTCGGTCGCCCAATGTCATATAACCTTTACGAAAGCCTTTACGTACGCTTTGGCGCTAGGCAAAAATAAGGACAGATATATTGTAGGTTTAAAATTACAAATATAGGGGGCCCCCATACAAAAAACGTGATTTTTTTGGTGTTCAATCTTGTACGATGGTACGGAACCCTTCGTGTGCTGTCCGACTCGCACTTGGACGGTTTTTTTAAGTCGGTTAAAAAGCGTCCAGGGGTTGTCGAGGTTGTTTCAGCTGTGCTTTCCAGCTACGTCGGTGCCCATTAAAGGATATTATAATACATATGACTATTTATATTATTTATCTTGTAGATGCTTTTGTAAAAAAAAATAAGTTTAAAAGATCCTAAAATACTGACCTTGTTGCAGACTAGTGGCGAACGTTCAATAAAAATCATGCATGTTGCTGCGATGCGTGACACTGCTTATAATAACGCACTTAAGTAACATACGAGAATGTGTACATTTCCGCACAATCGCACATTCTCATTGCACAGACGCCATTATGGTACAAAGTGAAGTGAGTTGATCTAAATAACAACTCACTTTTGTTTAAAATTTGGAGGACAATATTCTGCAACAAAACGAGGGGAAAAACAATTCACTGTTAGAACATAGATTAAATGTATAGTAATGTCGTATCCATTAAATACATAATATTTACTGAAAATATAAACGATGTATGGAAATAAAAGCAAGTAAGACGAAAGTAATGGTTTTCGAGCGAGAAGAAACAGTGACAGGGTGTAATGTGAATTTAAATAATAAAAGATTAGAACAGTTGAATGAATTTGTGTTTTCCCGCGATGGAAAGTGTGAAAAGGATATTGAAACAAGAGTATGTGCTGGAAATCGGGTAAACGGCGCAATGAATTCCACTATGAAAAGCGCGGCGATCACGCCTACATCTAGGATTCACAACTGTGCACTGGTGCCTACACTTATGTATGGAAGGTAGTCTTGGTACGGCAGAAGAGGCACGAATATAGAACAAATGCAGTAGAAATGCGTTCCTTGAGGAAAGTTTTCGAAATTACAGGGTTAGAGAGCAGTGTCAGAGCAGTTTGTATGTGTAAATCTGTTTATATGTTCTATAATAATATATGTGTATTTGTATCTTATGTCTATTAATATGTTTAAGTGTATGTAAGTATTTGTATTTAATTTATTTTAACATATTAATCCATATTTTTAGGTTAGTTAATATTTTTCCTAATTCATTTTGTTCTACGTTATTTTATTTTTTTGCCAGCCTCACTGCACCTCTCCCACATCTCTAAGGTTTAATGGTAGAAAATGCCTTATGGCATTTTCTACCATTCAACCTATATGTAGTCAACAATAAAAAACAAAATAAACTGATTTTGAATCTTCATGGAACAAGCTAGGCTTGATGACTAAGATGTTTTATATTTGTTTTGTAATCCAGGTCCAAACTTATCGTTTAAAACGCGCGAAATGCGTGCCATGCTAAGACCTTCCCATTATGAGCACGGCTACATTGATCTCGTTGAAAAACATGGACAATTTTTCATTGTCGCTTCGACCGTCTTTTCATCCTTTGCGATGGTACCAACCCGTAGGTACCTAGAGTATAATTTTGGATAGAATCTACGATAATTAATATGCGCATTATTTCTTTCCACGTCTGCATGGGAAGTTGAGTAGGAGGGCCACTCAACACCCCATACAAACGGGGAAAGAAGATCACGCCCATATTTCTTGTCAGAGATCCCAACTTTTGCTCAAAATAGCTTTATTTGATTGAACCATGGAGGTTCACCTCCATGGATTGATCTAGATGTCTGATGACCGTTGGCGTTGTAAAATTCGTTTTGGTTTCTAAGTTATAAGGTCCGAAATTTCGACCTTTTTTGCGCGTTTTATACAATAACTTTGGAGATGGATTACGCAATGATAAAGTAAAAACATATTAAAAAGATTAGTCATCAGACATAGCTTATTTAATCAGGATTTATAACCTCTTTAGTTTTTGTTTGATTTTTGACTACAGCGGTCATGGTTTACTTTTAGCTATAAGTCGTTTTTTAATTAAAATTTTCGTAAATCTTACCAAATCATACACTGTGCACATATTCTTTTTTGTGGACATGTTGCATCTTCCTCATCACGGAGCCTGTCTTTTTATTTGAAACAGAGAAGGTCCCAGAGCGCAACAGCACGGTTTTGTACCGTGCCCGCGAATGAGTTAGGCCCGTCGGGTTGGCCCACCTTAAATATGCTATGTCTGATGACTAATCTTTTTAAGATGTTCTTACTTTATCATTGCGTAATCCACCTCCAAATTTATTATATAAAACGCGCGAAAAATGCGAACTTTCGGACCTTATAACTTAGAAACCAAACACAATTTTACAATGCCAACGGTCATCGGACATCTAGTTCGATCAAATAAAGCTCTTTTGAGCAAAATTTGGGATCTCTGACAAGAAATGTGGGCGTGATCTTCTTTCCCCGTTTGTATGGGGAGTTGAGCGGGTTGGGCCACCTTAAAGTTAGAGAGTTGAGAATTTTAATCTTTATGGAAACGAGCTGTCTGTCACATGTAAAATTTTGACCATTTTCAAGGATTTACCTTTTTAGCACAGCCTCGGAACTAAGACATATTATACAAACATCCTAAACGACATTATAAAAAATAATAAACAGTACGTAGACTATTGTTTTGTGGCAGCCCTACTTGTTTTTAAAATAAAATTTAGTTCAATATTTAATACTGAAATGAAAACAAAAATAAAAATCGAACTGACAATTTAAGTTTGCTTGTGCCAACCCTGTTTGCACCTTTACAACACATATAAGGTTTCAGGTCAACTAAACTAAAAATATACTGAATATGCTTGTACTTACACATGGAATGTGATTCCATTGCTCTTGTTGTGCTTATTAGTGTTATTTCGACATTTGTCAACCACACAAGACATTTTGAAGGCATTTTGTTGATATTTTGAAATCTTGCCCAACTGACGCGCATGGATTGACGTTTGACACCGACTGAGAGATATGAGCTGACTGAGCGTATATTTGACGGACCGTAAAAATTTTTTAGTCCCCTATCCATTCCTTTTTCATCTAAGGGTTACAAGCATGGCGGTTGCAGTCACCGCGGTCGCAGCTCCGTCAAGTTAGAAACCCCCTAACGAAAATCTTACCTTTTCTAATGCAGTCGGTTAGTACTAATTCTGCACAGATTTGTACACCTCATTGTTTATTTTGAACGTTTAAGATTGAGTAAATACAGGCCAAGCAACGGGGGTATCTAACTTGACGCTCAGACCGTCAACATTTCATTTTACCTACTTTTAATATCCAATCGTTTAGTACTCATTTTGCCCAACGCGCTAAGCAACGTGTACCACACATTGCTTAGCGCGAGCGATACAGCGCCATCGCATAGCTTTATATATTTTTTTCTGGCACAACTAACGATGTAAAAAAATATTTATCTGCTGTAAAATTGAGAACACATATATGTGACCTCATAATACATGTTTGTATTGTGAGTAGAGCTAGGTATTTACTAGGCGCCACCAATTTACCTTAGCAAACTGGTCTATCAGTGGGAAATATTCAACGTCCTGTAGTTAAAGATGCGAACGGGTACTAAACGTACTTTTTGGTGTACTGAACGTTTCAAAACATGGCCTTATAGAATATCATTTTCAAAAGTTATAAATGTCAAAATCGAAAAACGTCAAGTTTTTTTGTCTAGATTTTTATTTGGGGCTTATTTGAGGCCGTCACCGACTATGCCAGCCTCATAGTGACTTTAAGAATATAGTTTTCTACTACTACTATTACTACTACTACTACTATTCAGTACAAAATGAGTACTAAACGATTGGATATAAAAGTAGGTAAAATGAAATGTTGGCAGTCTGAGCGTTAAGTTAGAAACCCCCGTTGCTTGGCCTGTATTTACTCAATCTTAACCGTATAAAATAAACAATGAGGTGTACAAATCTGCACAGAATGAGTACTAAACGACTGCATTTGAAAAATTAATTTTTTCGTTAGGGCGTTTCTAACTTGACGGAGCCCGCGGTCGTAACGTATTATTATTTCGGACGAAATGTTTTCTTGATTTCTATCTGGTGTATCTAAGTATGTTTGCCTATGATAAGTTATTATACGGATCTTTGTATTCCATTCACTCCGATTTTTATACCTTTTGACCGAGTATTTCGGCACTTTGTCGCATTGCAAAGCCCGTAGATGGCACGTACGCTCGGATGTCAAGTCGACCACAGACTGACATGCAGTAGGGCATCAACGAGCGGATAGGGCGCATCTTACGTGGTACGCGGGGAAAACCTGATGGTGCGTCTATATGGGTTTTGCTTTCTTAACTGAATTCGCGAAAAGTGTTAGTTAACCGGACTTGATTAGATCTGTGTCTACCATCGATACACTGCAATCGAAGAAACGATTCAAAGCGGTGAGTAAGGCAAAGCGACGACTATCAACAAACACGTCCCCTGCATGGCATTGGACTGGTTCAATGACATTTCGCCACCGCCATTGCTACTCACGTCTCGGAAGAATTTTCACTATCGAAGCACAAGATGCAAGATGACGGTTTTCACGGAAGGAGATCTGTTGTGTGGCGATTTTATGCTCTCCATGGGTGTCAGAACGCGATCGGTTGCGAAAGCATATCCCGATCGAAATATCTTTGCTGCACCTGGCTCTTTCCCTTTCTACCGTGCTTCTGTCCACTGACAATTGAGTGCGTCAGACGAAGGTGTGTGAGTTGGGTAGTGATGTTGAGGTCCGGATACTAGGTAGCGCTAATACAAGGCGGGGCATTTGTATTTGTATTTGTACTAGCTGCGGTACCCGGCTCCGCTCGGGTTAGTGTCGGCTAAATTATCTCATGGATAAAAAGTAGCCCACATGACTGGTCCAAAATAGGGTCAAACTGGTCCAGGACAATGTATCCATGTACCAAATTTAATCAAGATCGTTCGAGCCGAAATAGCATGATTTAATGAGAAACATCCAATAATTCCCATTTAGAGCTTCGTTGACGTTTGGTGGCTATTTTAAAAAAAAACATTTGCCGCGAGAACCTTTCTGCACTTTCACTGCTACATTGCTTACCTAGTAAGTAACGTGTAACGTAGGTAAGTTTTGCGTGGACTCCAACCCACAGCCAGCCTCAACATCGAAAACAGTAACCCATCTCGAACCTGACTGCTCCCAGAGATGCTATACATTGATAAAATACGCATATAAATCAGGTAAGTGGTTCGCATGTTATAAGACTTTAAGACTCACTACTTACCCTTCTGGTAATGAAGCGTTATATTATGTAATCTATAAGTTTTTAGTAGAATCAGGCTAGACGTAGATACAATGCACATCTAAATCGAGTAATTGGTTCTCAAGGATTGTATTCTGTTGGTCGCTCCTCCGGCGATTTAGCGTGATGCCAAGTAGTCCTAAAGTTGCAGGAAATACCAAGCCGTACTTCAGTAAAAGTAAGCGCTGCCGCCGCAAAGCCGAGCCGTGCATAGCATTGCAGTTTGTATGACAGCCCCATCTTAGCGTAAGCGGAACTGAATTCTATTTAGCCAATCCTAATTCCCGGGTAGTTAAATGTACATGTACTAAGTTTTACAAATCGCTAGTGCCTTGAAAATTCGCCAAACGGACACCAAACAGTCACGACGTCTGCCCTCCCCCCGCCGCCGCTCCCCGCCACCGCCCCCGGCCCCGCTCCCCCTAGTGTGAAGTAGCGCTCCCGGCATCGTTTTCGCAGCCCCGTGAAAGTTCTAAAGCCCATGGGCACAATATCTTTATAAATTGTAGCCTATGTGTTATTCTGATGTATAAGCTATATTATTGTAAAGTTTCATTAGAATCCATTCAGTAGTTTTTACGTGAAAGAGTAACAAACATCCATCCATCCATCCATCCATCCATCCATCCATCCATCCATCCATCCATTATTACAAACTTTCCCCTTTATATTATTTATTAGATTTTATTCATCATCCATAGACAGCTTGCTGCACTCGGAATCGTCACATTTCCATATTTAACATCGTTAATCATAATCATAATTTTACATTCGTCAGTTTGTGAAAACTAATTACATAGTAATAAGTAAATTAATAATATAATTTCTACAGCAATGTAGCATTAAATGTCAAAGTAGTGTCAAAGCATTGGGTGCTAAAAAGGCACATTATTTCGACAAATTCCAAAGTACGGCCCTCCTAGTTTTTTTTTCCGTGCTTTTTCTCTCCCTTGGTGAAATCGTAGATCTGCGCCTGGTGATGTTGGACATACCGAAGTTGAAATGCTTTGTGATATAGTCACTTTAGGGTAATCCTTGCAGGCTGAAACACTATCTTAGTCCGTTACCAATATAAGAAATTCGCAACTGATATGTTGATTACTTCCTAAAACATGTGAATAGTATTTTTATTTTATGTCATGTCATTTATTTTAAAATTTCCTGGTAGACAAACTACACTATGCTCCGTCGTTAACTAGGTTCCATGAGATCGAATATCGGTGCTGGGAACACAGAAACGACACCCGTGATAATGTTTAATTTGTTTGACCCGTTGATTTCATTGACTCATTGAAGGACCCACAACTATCTGTGATATCCAGGAATGTCTCCATCAGCAATTTGGGTTTCTCTGTGCTGTATTATTCCTGCGTACATTAGGTCTCAGCTGGATAATCTCATTTGCTTATTACCACTATGTCTCGGTGTCTGATGCTGTTCACAGGCTAGCACCATGGCATGGCGGGACCGGCGGGAGGTGAATCAGAAATACCACGAACGCTGGAGTGAGGTCGCTCGCGAATTGGATGATCAACTGGACCGGCGTATTTGTACTATCAGTCTGATTATTTGATTACTATCTGAGGATTGAAAAATCGGCCCACAAATAATAAAATTCCAAAATTGTATGTTGAATGAATGTAAATGTTATGGTTGAAGACCTAAATTATGTTTACTTTGAAGGTAACTACGATTTCCCCACTGTGTTTTTTGTATTATTTCAAATAAATAATGATTTCGCATGGATTTTGTACGAAAAAAAGTTCATTTTTTTTTTTGTTTACCATTAACTCCAAACTATGAAATGAAATTAAATGGAAATATCATTTATTTGCTAGTTTTACACAAAACAATGGCAATAAGAGACACTTAATACCAAACTAGTGCACTCAACATGGGCACAACTGCAGACATTCAATTGCCTTCAAGGAAAAATAATTTAGAACTTTAACCGATAGCTACCTACTAGAGTGATGATAAACTTGTACTGGCTTTGATTGCAAGCTGCTAATAAAGGCCCTTAATAGCTAATCAGCAGTTACTGCATAAGGCCTTTTTCACCTACTGTGGGTGAAAAAGGCCCTTAGAAGCACAGCCACAGCACGATATGCTAGGTCTATGGGAGGGATATTGTTGCCATCTTTGTTAGTATCATAGGCCTAGCTTGTAGTACATCCTAGTTCTATGGTTAGTATGATCTTATATGTAATTAACTGGAAATCATTAACTATACTAATTATAAATTTGTATGGGTTGTTCATGGAGTATGTTGCTTTGTTTTCTAAAATACTTCATTTGTAGACTTTATGTATGATTCTGTAACTGCCTCGTCTAGCTGTCCTTTTCTTCTATTTGTCTAGTTGGCCGTGAGGCGCACTTGTTGATGAACTAAGGACACCAAACCCTAGTACAACCTTCCCATCTCGGTACGAGCTATACTTCCCTTAATTTTCCAAAATTAATAATACTTAATCAAGGTTTAATGTTGCCATCTAATGTAGTAATGAACTGTTATTCGCGGCGCTGTATTTTTAACTAGTCGCCAGCACGAGCCAAGAACTCGTCTGTTAGGTAATATAATATTCTATTACATGCACCTTGGATGTACAGTAAATAGACCCAGTAACTGAAGTTAGCAAGGAGTAAATAGAATCACACCAAACAGCAGTAAGACCTAGATCCGATGTATTCACTAGAGCAAGCCACAGGAGAACTGATTGGTATGCTGGCGTCTTCCTGGTGTAATACTTCGCCAATCACCGATTTCAGAACATGCAAGAGCCCACCTAGTATGTGTGAAACATCCTTTGGATACCATCAAGCATTGAGAACGGGTTGCACCTCACTCGTCTCGAGACTACGTAATATAATCTGGCTGACGTAAAGTCAGGTCCAGAGGAGTTGCCCTTTTATTTATTATTTTCTATGTGGAATGCATTCCTTCGGGATAGTTTATAGAGTGGAATGTTAAAACCCGAACTATAAGGTACCTTAGGGCTCGCCTTAGGGTTCAACTCAGTGCACTATTTTCAGGTGGCCCGAATCTCGCTTTCAGGTGTCAAACTTTTATCAGTGTGCTTGGTAAACTATGTCACAATCAGTACTAAGCAAAGCGGATCAAAGAAAGTTGGTTTTTCAAAGTCATCCCAGAGAAATGTTAAATTTATTATCTTGACTCATAAGTGACTGTCTGTACTAACTAATACTAAAATAACTATATTACTGGAATAAAATCAAAGCAGTTAAGTTTCACTATCGGAAAAGGATAACTATCAAAATAAGAACTCGATACGATCTTTCATATTATCATGTTTATTATATGTTTTGGCAATTCTATAAACTTTAATATATTTGTAAGGAAATCCTCTTAATTCTAAAATTACAATCCTCTGATGCGTTACTACGTAAGCTGTGCCGTTCGAGAGAAAACCTCGGAGAAAACCCCAGAGGCCAGACAAAAAACTCTCTCAGCTCTTACAATTTAATTATATTTAGACAGCCTAGCACTTTGTAATATAAATCTAGAATTACCCTAGATCAAAGACTTACTCTACTCAATTATGAAGTTCCTATGTAATAAACTTCCCACTAATTAGTCATTCGGACTCGCAATAAACATCTTATTAGTCAATATTTCGGATTAATTAAACACTCAATGATAAAATGATCCCATCCATAACCATACAACCGGCTTGGCAATAACGTACGTAAATATCAACTACAGTCAAATAAAATCCCACACCCCACACAACAGTCGATCAACAAATGATAGCGTAAATTTTCAATTCAAATAAGTAATAAATCAGACAAGTCCATAATTCCAGTAAAGATCGTTAAAAATTCAAAACCATTATCATTAAGTGTTACTCGAGTCTATATAGTTAGATTACAGTAAACAGAAATATTTCCCATGCCTCTAAATAATTTTAAAGGAAACTCAGTTAAACGGAGCTATAATAATAGCCTTGAACAAGCCGTACAACTTATAAACTGATTTACTTAACTTAGCTTGCAGTCTGGCTTAGCACACTGAAGTTAATTTTGATTTACAGTTTAGTAACAAATCCACACTGATTTTAACTGAAGCGAATACTGCCCTTCTGTGCGTCCAGGGAACAAGTGCCACCCTCGGTGCCACCCCCGCTCCATCAATCTCCTTACCAACCTCCCTATATAGGTACCTCCATATTCACATATTTATAATTTTATTTATAGGGAATCGATACGCCACCTGCTGAGCTTCGTCTGTAACAGGTTACTCATCGATCTTGATACAACTAAATCTTATAGTTCTAGTAGCCTTCCTAGATGGCGCCAGTTTACTTATTCTAATATGAATGTAAAGTCATTAGTTGAGAACCAAGCTTATCATAGACCTATTGTTCACTTATGACTACTATAAATCAAATACATTTATTTAGAATGGAAACATTATCAATAATACACTCATCACGATTCATAAATGTTCATGTTCTTATTCACAGTGGTAGAATTTCCACACCAATTATAAAGTACTCCTCATGCTTCATAGAGGGCGAAGTCACAGGGTTCTAAATATATCCAATACTTTTGACGTTGCGTACAATCCATAATAGATGGCGTTAGCAGTCATTTCTTGAGCTTTTCAGTCTATATTTAATACAACACAGGAAATATCATATCGATGAATTAGCGAAGACACGCATAGTCCTGGCTGCATTTACTCCAACGATCCGTGTATGCTCCGGCGTATGCCATCAGCTTGGCACCCTCCATCGAGCAGGGTGACAGCATCCGGATCCATCTCAGCAAGTAGTGTTCACACCCAGCGCCACATCCACCACCACGAGCTACACTCTCGAGTGTAGAGAAACCGATGTCGGCGATATCTGCAATCAAGTTTCCCATACCAGTAGTTTCTGATATAATATGAAGGGCAGTCACCCATTGTAGAATGTCAGGTAAAATCTAATACCTATTGCTGACTAGTAAATTTGAATAATGGTACATGCCTGCCTACTATCGTAATATTCATTCGAGTAGGTATTGTTTCAATTTGTCAATACAGAACGCTTTGTTTTACCACGCTGCCTAATTCATACCTAACGGAATCTTACAAAAAATCAGACCCGCTTCGTATCGTCGCCTCGAGTGGCATCTATGCGTGCCCGACACGGCGACGCTGTCAAATTTAAAGTGGAGCCATAAAATCACGAATTTTATGCCAACCGTATGTCAACTAGTTTCGTGTGAACGGCCAGCGCGTTGCAAGAAAAGAAAAAAAAAACATTACACCAACCCTCTACCATCACAATACTAATACTAAATTGACGATTTTTAGAAATCAGTTCTGTGTGTATGTATGTATGTATGTATGTTCCTCCATAACTCTTAAACGGATTATCCGAATTAGATGAAATCCGAATTAGATTGTTCACGTACATTTAACTACCTGGGAATCAGGATGGCTAAATATAATTCAGTTCCGTTGTGGCTGTCATACAAACTGAAATTCTCTACACGGCTTATTGCACCGAAGTACGACTACGTTTAGGACTACTTGGCATCACGCTAAATCGCCAGAGGTGCGACCAATGGAATAAAATACTTATTACTTGAGAACCAATTACTCGATTTAGATGGGAATTATATTGAAGTCTAGCCTGATTCTACTCAAAACTATAGGCTACATAATATAACGCTTCATTACCAGAGGGGTGAGTAGTGAGTGTTAAATTCTTATAACTTTCGAACCATTTACCCGATTTATATGCGTATTTTATCAACGTATAGCATCTCTGGGAGCAGTCAAGTTTCGGATGGGTTACCGTTTTCGGTGTTGAGGCTGGCTGTGGGTTGGAGTCCACGCAAAACTTACCTACGTTACACGATACTTACTTATTAGGTAAGCAATGTAGCAGTGCAAGTGCAGAAAGTTTCTGGCGACAAATCTTTTTTTTTTTAATAGGTACTAAATGTCAACTAAGCTCTTAACAGGAATTATTTGATGTTTCTCATTAAATTATGCTATTTCGGCTCAAACGATCTTGATGAAATTTGTTAGATGCATACATTGTCCTGGACCAGTTTGACCCTATTATGGACCAGCCATGTGGGCTACTTCTTATCCATGAAATAATTTAGCCAACGCTAACCCGAGCGGAGCCGGGAACCGCAGCTAGTATAATAATAAATATTATACTTGGAAAATAGCACAACATTATTTTTTGTTTTCATCATAATACTTACTTACAAATTTATCTTGCTGTGTTACACCTGTGTAACTTCATCTTAGAATTGTTTATTTTCTCCATATATTCCGGGAGGTCACGACATGTCACGATAAGGTAAATGGCTGAATCTGGGTTCACATGTTAGAGACCAACCCTCCGATGCTAAATAAGTCAGTCTGCCTGCGCCAAGTGGTTGCGTTATCTAGATTAGCTATATAAAACAGAATTTGGGATGTACCTGCTGATGAATATGCTGATGGTCTTGGAATATTGATACCCAATAATTATATAACAATAACCAGTCAGTTTTTCAATAAAATACTTAAATATACGTTAAGTTATATCTTAACTTAAATCGCCTATAACTACGAAATGCAAACAAGGATTATGTTCAGTTTTGGTATTACAAACTGATACTTTCATATTGCATTATTTGCAGCCATTTACCTGTTCATATATTTTTGTTGTAACGATAACTACTTTTTCAGGCGCATTATCTAGGTAACGCAACCGCTTGGCACAGGCAGACTGACACATTTAGCTTCAGAGGGTTGGTCTTTATCCTGTGAGCCCAGTTTCAGCCATTTAGGTTATCGTTACCATTTTTGTCGCCTCCTAGTCTAATAGTAATGCGTCATGATTGTGCTCCGCATAGACCTTCATAAAACATTATAACATTTTCCTGTTCGTGTGTTTTCCCCATAGAAATGCCGCATGCTAGGTCTATGGTTTTCCCGCTGTTAAACTAGCTGCTTAACTCCGAGCATGCTTACGTTAGTATATCAGTGTGATGCCAGAAATAATTAATCACATTTTTTTTTATGCGACCTGACATTGATGGCTAATACCACACAACTACCGTTATGATATTAGCCCAATACACCACATTCCCGAAGGAATTAGGTACTATGCCTGGACCTTCCCTTTGAGAAAGACCCTCCATCGAGCAGGGTGACAGCATCCGGATCCATGTTCACACCCAGCGCCACATCCACCACCACGAGCTACACTCTCGAGTGTAGAGAAACCGATGTCGGCGATATCTGCAATCAAGTTTCCCATACCAGTAGTTTCTGATATAATATGAAGGGCAGTCACCCATTGTAGAATGTCAGGTAAAATCTAATACCTATTGCTGACTAGTAAATTTGAATAATGGTACATGCCTGCCTACTATCGTAATATTCATTCGAGTAGGTATTGTTTCAATTTGTCAATACAGAACGCTTTGTTTTACCACGCTGCCTAATTCATACCTAACGGAATCTTACAAAAAATCAGACCCGCTTCGTATCGTCGCCTCGAGTGGCATCTATGCGTGCCCGCTTGGCACAGGCAGACTGACACATTTAGCTTCAGAGGGTTGGTCTTTATCCTGTGAGCCCAGTTTCAGCCATTTAGGTTATCGTTACCATTTTTGTCGCCTCCTAGTCTAATAGTAATGCGTCATGATTGTGCTCCGCATAGACCTTCATAAAACATTATAACATTTTCCTGTTCGTGTGTTTTCCCCATAGAAATGCCGCATGCTAGGTCTATGGTTTTCCCGCTGTTAAACTAGCTGCTTAACTCCGAGCATGCTTACGTTAGTATATCAGTGTGATGCCAGAAATAATTAATCACATTTTTTTTTATGCGACCTGACATTGATGGCTAATACCACACAACTACCGTTATGATATTAGCCCAATACACCACATTCCCGAAGGAATTAGGTACTATGCCTGGACCTTCCCTTTGAGAAAGACAGTGGTGCAAGTTGGTATTGAACCCGGGCCTCTGGTACGCTAGGCCAGTCCCCGCGCCACTAGGCTACGAGACATGTTTACATTCAGAGACATGTTTAGGACCGGAATTTCAATTGTGTTACATGTGGCCAAAGAGGCAAGTGGGGAGGATGGGAAATTTTAATAATAATTAAAATATGGGATATAGTCAGCTCTCACGTGTGACGGATTTAAAAACATTGCAAAATGAAAATAATTTTTTTGTTTAGTCATTTTCGTTCTTGTTGAAGTTAAAAAAAACCGGCCAAATGCGAGTCGGACTCGCGCACGAAAGGTTCCGTACCATCGTACAAGATTTAAAACAAAAAATCACATTCTTTGTATGGAACCCCCTTTATTTTATTTTTTTAATTTTACCTATTTGTTGTTATAGCGGCAAAATAAATATACACTCTGTGAAAATTTCACCTGCCTACCTAGTTATTACGGTTCATGAGATACAGCCCTGTGACAGATGGACGGACTGACGGACGGACGGACAGCGGAGGCTTAGCAATAGGGGTTAAAATCACATGCGACAAATCTTAATGGATCTTGCGGCAACTACCGCGCCACCCACCACCTACGCTCCCTAAAAACGGGACCATCCGACACGACCCCGCTACCACCTGATGCGGGACCCACCACTTCTCCGGCGTGCTTGAGGTCGGTGGGCTGCTGCCTGCACACGACCACCGCCGCCGGAGGTGCGAGGCGCTTAAGGCTGTTCCGACCCATATAAAGTTGTTTGCACACATAACGCAAAAAGTATTGCACTTTAAGCCACGAATTAATAATAAAAGTTTAATATAGTCATATTACTTGCAGCGAAAACAATTTCACAATTTCAGGATTATTAGTTATTTTACAATTTATTTAAATACTATTTTTATTTAACAGCGCCATCTAACGGTGTAAAACTTCTAATCGGCAATTACAACGAAACCATTAAACCTGAAATTGTGAATATGTTTCCGCTGCAACTAATATTTTTGACGAATTCGTGCCTTAAAGTGCAATACTTTTTGCGTTCTGTGTAAAAAAAACATTGTATGGGTCGAAACATCCTTAACCAGGCGCCGCGCGCAATAGGTTCGGTGTAACAGGCAGGAATGAATCCCCGGTAATTTTGAATCCCTTACAATGGTCGCCATTGATCCCCGGTATTGTTTAATAAACACTGCCATAAAAGTAATGACCCTAACGACTATAAACAAACCACGCTCGCGCCAAACGCTCTCAAGTGGCTAGGAGGACGTAGGCAGCGGACGTAGGTAAATAGTGAATGAAGTGATACTGTTAAATACTTTTAGAGTTCCGTTCCCCAAGATAATAGAGATAATTGAGTCCTATAAATAAAAGCTAATCGCTGACAACCTTTTTTACTGGTCGATAGTATCCGCGGATCTATCAGTGTTTGGCGTAACTTAGTGTAGTTCAATTACCAAAAAAGTTTAAACAAATGAAATGAAAAAAAAAGTTTACTAATGAAGCTTAATTTCTGGCAGGTTTTATGACCAAAGTGGGAAAGTAGGAAAAAAATTGAAGTAAGTATACCATTACCTTACATTAAGTATGTACATTAGTAAAGCATAAATGAAGTATCTAACAAGATGTTGCTCTTTGCGGACGATTGCAAGTTTTATAAAATTATTAAAAATAGTCACGACTCAATTCTTTTACAAAACGATATTAATCGAGTCTCTTTGCGGTGATTTAAAAACAAAATGTCCCTAAATTTTCTAAAGTGTGTTCAAATTACATTTACGCGTAAACGAAAACCAGTTTTAACCGAATATTATGTTAACGGCAATACGCTTAAGCAAGTGGATATTATTCGTGACCTAGGTTTGGTATTAGATAAAAAACTTTCATTTAATGCTCATATAGACAACATAATTTCTCGTTCTTTTAAAATGCTAGGTTTCAAACGTAATAGCAAAGTTTTTAAAAATCCTGCGGCCAAAGTTGCATTATTTAACAGTCTTGTAAGAAGCATACTAGAATATGCTAGTCCAGTGTGGAATCCCAGCTACAAATTACATATACTCGTACAACGCATCGAGCGTAGTCAAAAGATGTTTTAAAACTTTTTATCTTTTTTTGACAATAAAGGGAAGTTTCTTCCTAACTACACTGACGGACTGATTTTTTATGGAGTCAATTCTCTTGAAAAGAGAAGATTGCATTCGGATATTATTATTGTTTTTACAATTATTAATAATCAAGTTTCTTTTTGAGCCAGATAAATTTTAACGTACCAAGACCAAATTCTAGTCCTAAATCCCTCTAAAACTAAAAAAACATAAGACTAATTTAGGTATATATTCACCACTTTCGAGGATCTCTTCAAATTATAATGCATTAGTTCATCATCACGATATTGATATATCGGCCCCATCACTAGAATCACTTAAAAATAAATTCAAAACCTGTATGTAATTATTTCCCCTCCTTTGTTCTTTGTAATAATGTTCACTCACTTTTAAACACGTGTTATTTTAGTTGATATATTTTGTTTTTTAGCGTGTTTAAATGCCATGATTTATTTATTTTTATTCTTCTTATTAGAATTAAGTTAATGCCCTACCGTTAGACTTAAGGAAATGTTAATAACCATGTTGTGTTTGTCCATTATTGCTGATAGTTTCACTTTTTTATATCTAAGTTTTGTTATTACCATGTAAGAAATAAGTCACTTTTGACAAACCTAATAAAAAAAAAAACAACTCAATCGTCTCGAATATTTTACAGGTCACTTACAATCACATTTCGAAATGGCTAATTTTATGTTTTTGTAAGTTCTAAGTAGAGTAGTCCTAAGCAAGTGTTAACGTTGCGTTCCGAAATTACAGAGTGGTCTAGTGACTAGAGGACTTGCCTTTCATGCGAGAGGTCTGGGTTCAAATCCTCGCCCCGGCCATGTACCACTTTCTTTCTCTTTCTGTTTTGGATAAGTTAGTTACGAATGCGAGCTGTTCCATGGCTCGGAACTCATGTAAAACTATAGGTCCCCTACCCCTACTTATTGGTAGGGTCAAGCCCGCCTGCGTTGGTGCCACCGAATTGGATAAAACGATGGTTAATCCAGATAAATGTAGTCGTGTTCACAAAGGAAAGGTCCTGGCATGGTACTTTATTCCTTCGGAAAAGTGATGTATTAGGCTAATATCATAACGGTAGTTGTGTGGTATCAGCCATCCATGTCAGGGTCGGTCCCCTCCGTCTTCTTTCTACCATCGCACAACGCGGAACAGGCAGAAAATGTACCTATTCACTGGCGACATTCCAAAAATCAAAACCAACCGATCCTATAGGTCATTTATCTATGGGGTCGGTAAACTATAGAATGTAGTAATACTCCCTGCCGAGGTATTTCTCCCAAAGTAAAACCTGGGGTCCTTCAAACATGAAAGCACCTCGTCCGCCGGCATGGTTTTCGCAGCCCCCCTTTAAAGTTCGAAAGCGCAAGGGCGTCGTCGGGCACCTTAAGAACGGCCCGTAAGCTATGCTCCCCATACAAACGTAGTTTACTAATCATTTGGAAACCGCTATTCCAATTAAATTGATATTTAAAATCTAATATCAAGTAAAATATATCTGTGTCTGCATGCTTTTGTTTTTTTGAAAAATCGAAACCGAATTAAATTAAAGCATAAAGAAAATTTTCATACGAATTTTGTTTTCTCTGTGGTTTGACCCAGAATACATTTACCGAAAAAACAAAGGCATGCAGACACAGATATTTGTAGCCTAATATTAGATACCAAATATCAAGTAAGTTGGAACAGTTGTTTTCAAATTATTAGTAAACTACGTTTGTATGGGAGGCGAAATTTTCTGATGCTTACGGGCCGACCTTAAGACGTCCTGGCGTACGCCATATGCCGAGCTTAACATAAAGAATGGTTCCATGAAAAAACATCTGTTTGTAGCCTGGGTTTAAAGGTGACCCCAGGACGTATGTATAACTTCAAGTTCATGCACACCGCATAAAAAGCGAAATTTTCGGACTATTCTCGGGTGAAATCTCTTAACATTTATATCCGACATATTATTTTTGCCCTCAAATAATTTCTTGAATAGCACATATTTGTCAGAAATGTGTCTTAATATCAATAACAATATTTTCTTAAAAAATTTTGACATGCCGTGACATGCCACGATTTATTTCCATGCATGTCGTAATAGCGGACAAAGTGATTCGTCCCCTTCCTTCTTTCCTAGGCGGTAGGGTTATTCCCACACAGGCTGCTACCATCGCATTGAATGAACCCATACGAGGGAATGCCGCTGGCATTAAGTTGTACCTTTTGCCCGAATGTATAGTGCAATGAACATGTATAAATAAATAAATACATTGGCAATTGTAGAGCTCGTGGTCTAGGGGTTAGAGGACTTGGCTTTCATGCGAGAGGTCAGGGTTCAAATCCTCGCCCGGACATGCACCACTCTCTTTCTCTTTCTAAGTTGGATAAGTGCATTTAGTTACGAATGTGAGCTGTTCCATGGTTTGGAACCCATGTAAAATTGTAGGTCCCCTTCCCCTACGTGGTGGAATTAAGTCCGCCCGGGCTGGGCTAAATACCACCGCATTGGATGAAACTATGGTTAATGCGGCAATGAAAAGATGTCCGTGTTTTCCAACCAGTTCAATGTAACTGTGCTCATAAAGGGAAGGTCCTGGCATGGCACCTAATTCGTTCGGGGATGTGGCGTATTGGGCTAATATCATAACGGTAGTTGTGTGGTATTAGCCATCCATGTCAGGTTGCATAAAAAAAAAGTGGAAGTTCTCTTGTTCGTACTTTAACAGCAGACAATTCTGTTCTATATCCCTTCATTGTAAATTGGTCGATCATATGATAATATATGATGTTGTCTAAGTTATATTTCTTTGGAATGTATGTCTTCAAGTGGACCGTTAGTTCAAGTGGTTTAACATTGGGCGCGCGGTTGGGATCTGGAAGGGTGACGGTTGATGATGGATGGTCGCTAAGAACGTATTTTTCGAAATTCCTTTGTTAAGGTAAAGGTAAGGGTAAACAAGGACGAAATACACAAGTGACAACCACCTACACACTCATATAGAAGTCTTCGGAACCCATTGATATTTAAACGTGAAATTTACAGTGTGGATTCCCGTTAAGATTACAACACTTATTCGCCGAGTATTATTTATAATTAATATATTTAGGGGTAAAAGAGGCCAAAATGTACAAATCTTCTTTAGGCACTTAACACCTAATTTCAAAAAACATTTCACCTAGGAACGTAAGAGATTTAGAGTGGCTTGCTGAAAAAGGTATTTTAGCTCTTAAGGGGTCAAAGAGACTAAAATGAACGAATTTACATTTTTTTTTTCTAAGCGACCTGACATGGATGGCTTATACCACACAACTACCGTTATGATATTAGCCTAATACACCACATTCCCGAAGGAATTTGGTGCCATGCCAGGAGCTTCCCTTTATGAGCACGGCTACATTGAACTGGATGGAAAACACGGACAATTTTTCATTGCCGCTTCGACCATCTTTTCATCCAATGCGATGGTACCAACCTGGGCGGGCTTAAACCCTACCACCTAGTAGGGGAAGGGGACCTACAGCTTTACATGGATTCCGAACCATAGAGCAGCTCACATTCGTGACGAAATGCACTTATCGAACTCGGAAAGAGAAAGACAGTGGTGCATGTCGGTATCAAACCCAGGCCTCTGGTACGCTAGGCCAGTCCCCGCGCCACTAGGCTACGAGCCGCTCATATATAACACCTGAAATCTCTAGAACCATTGAGACTAGAAATGTTAAATTTAAATAGTGGCTTTCTGTTAAGATGAGAACACTTAATTGGCAAGGATTATTCAAAATGTAATTGTTAAGGGAGTAAAAGAGGTCAAAATTGACAAATTTTCATATTACATTGTACTAGAAGCGTACGAATTATAACAGTAGCTTTCTTTTAAGGTGGCCCATCCCGCTTATCTCCCCATACAAAAGGGGAAAGAAGATCACGCCCATATTTCTTGTCAGAGATCCAAAATTTTACCCAAAATAGCTTTATTTGATCTAACTAGATGTCAGATGACCATTGGCATTCTAAAATTGTGTTTGATTTCTAAGTTATAAGGTCTGAAAGTTCGAATTTTTCGCGCGTTTTATACAATAGGTGGATTACGCAATGATAAAGTAAGAAGAAGAAGATTAGTCATCAGACATAGCTTATTTAATCAAGATTTATGATCTATTTGGTTTTTGTTAGATGTTTGACTACAGCGGTCGTGGTTTACTTTTAACTATAAGTCGTTTTGAAATTAAAATTTTCGTAAATCTTACCAAATCATACAATATGCACATTGTCTTTTTTGTGGACATGTTGCATCTTCCTCATCACGGAGCCTGTCTTATTCTTTGAAACAGAGAAGGTCACAGAGCGCAACAACACGGTTTTGTACCGTGCCCGCGAATGAGTGGCCCAACCCACCGGGTTGGGCCACCTTAACATCAGAATGCTCGCTAAGAAATATTTTTTTTTGCAATTTAGCTAACTAGTTACCTCTAACTCTTTAACCGAGCCTTAGTTTATTTCGGCCTCTAACTCGAGAGACCGAAATAAACTAATTTTCAAATAACACACGAAATCTCTAGAACCATTAAACCAAGAAATGTGAACATTTCAGAGTGGCTTAGATGTATGGTAAGCACAGCGCATATATATTTACGAAACTAAAAACGAACTTTCGAAATCCAACTATGGGTAGTAGACAAAAGCAAAACGTACAAACTCTCACATACTACTTAGTGCCTGATTTGAACTAACTCATATTACTCCGTTATGTTAAGCGCGACATATGGCGTAAGCCAGGTCCTGGAAGAGGTGCCCGGCGACGCCCATGAGCTTTCGAACTTTCACGGGGGCTGCGAAAACCATGCCGGCCGACCAGGTGCTTCTTGTCACCATGTTTGGAGGACCCCGGGTTCTACTTTAGAGAAAATATATCAGGAAGTCGATTCCATAGTTTACTGACCCTATAGATAAAGGATCAACCGGATCGGTTGGTTATTATTTTCGGAATGTGGCCAGTAAATTTGATTACCCTACCTGTTTCGCGTTGAACGATTGTAGAAAGAGGACGAAAGGACAGCGTTATGCAGCTCTGACGTGTACTCTCTAGCTGATCAGGTGGTTCTTCACACCATGTTGAAAAAATCGAATTACAACGATGCTATTTAAATGTCGCTATGGAGGCGGCGATATAGGGGATGACAATTTATATGGCTCATCGATTATTGTCGCTACATAATTATACCTGCGTATAGCTCGATTTTTTTCCGCAATTTTAGGGCTACTTTACATCACGCTAAATTACCAGAGAGGTGACCAGTCGTATGAATTGGTTATAACTTAAGAACCAATAACCCGATTTAGATGCGTTTTGTATCGAAGTCTCGCCTAAATCTGCGCATTACTTATAGGCTGCAAAACATCACGCTAACATACCAGGAGAATGAACTGTGAGTGTTAAATATTTCTAATAAAACTGACGGACTGCTCCTCCATGTTCCATGGAAATTGGCAGAATACGTCGCTGTAAATTATGAGACAGGAGACCGGTCGGGATAAAAGTTCATAACTTGCGAATTATTCACTCGATTAATATGCGGTTTGTATCTACGTCTGGGATCTATGGGCGCGGTTGGGTTTTGGATGGGTGACCGTTTTCGATGTTGAGGATGGCTGTCGCACGGATCCTAGAGTATAAATGTAGGTCCCCTTTCTAACGTAGGTACTAGGTAGATTTAATCCCGACTGAGTTGGTAATGATGATCGAAGCGGTCATAAAACATGTCCGTGTTTTACATCCATGGTAATGTAGTAGTGCCAGTGCAAGATTGTCCGGGCGGCAAATGCTTTTAAAAAAACTTGGAAGAAATTGGCCCCAATGTTTTACAATTAATTAATGTACATTCCTTCCACTGAATTTATGAATGGCAATAATTTGATGTTATCTTAATCAATCATGCCACATCGGCTCAACCAATTTTGTTCAAATTTCGTAGACAGTAGTGTTAACTAGCCTTTTGGACCAGCCCGCGGGGTTACTATTTAAACAGTATATAATTCAGCCCGATATCAGTCCAAAACGACATTGATGCGAGCGGAGCCGGGTACCTCAGCTGGTTATTAATATAACTTAGTAACTACATAAACATCTAACTTGAATGAAGTAAAAGGAAAACTTAACAATTATTTTGTGTTCTGTGTGATTCTGTTCTTACGTTTATTCGTGTGCATGTCTCAGCATTTTATCCTCAGAAAGGAAAAATGAATAAGAATGGCTTAAACAAGTCGTTCTTTCGAATTTAGTTAAGTGCTGACACAACGTGAAAAAGTGTAGTTGTAGATTGATGCTCATTATATTTTATGCAGAGCTAGTAGTCTGAGTTCTCACCTAAATTGGCGTTTACGGCAAACCGATCGACTGGTGTTTTCTCCAAACTCCATACAAGTTTTAACTAGATATTCTGTGGTTTTACTTCTTCAAGCTGTCAAAGTCAAACGTGGACTTCCGATTTGTATGAAAACGCGGAGTGGACGTAAACGGCAACGTCGACGTATTTACGGCAACGTTGAGTAAGCTGTCAAATCAAGCTCGGACTCGCAAATGTTAGTTCGCTTAACGCCCGCTGCGCGCGCTCTTCAATTTCTCCATTCATTTGAAAACGCCAGTCGATCGGTTTGCCGTAACGCCAATTTAGGTGACAACTTAGACTACCGGCTCTGAGGTTAGAATTTGATGCAGAGTGGTTTAGTTTTTTTAATTTCTTTGAGATTTGGTAAATTATAATAATCATTGAGGATTTTGTATGCTTCTATTACTGAGATAAATAGTCGTAACAGAAACTATGACTAACGAAAAGTAGTACTTTGTCACGTCATTTCGACACACTTTGTATGGACGAAATGTCAAAGTATATATATATATATATATATATATATAATATATAGTATATATTATAAGCATACCATTTATAAATGAATTATAAAACAAAGCAATCTTATCCGGTTTTTTCCGTAACTGCAAGTTTAAGCCGCAAGTAGGCATACTTAATGTTGAGCATACTATAGTCAAAACCTTAGTCCTAAACATATGTAACTGTTGTGATCTAAAATTAGGTCGATGGCTAAAAGCCACTGTTATTCTTTAATTTCTCAGACAGTTATTAACTTATCAACCTCAAATTGATTGTTTTATAACTTCAGGTATATGCACACCAAATGAATTATTCTAAGCACGAAAACAGCTGGCAAATGGATAGGTTATCACCTGGTTAACACAAATGGTACTTTTATCCCGGAAAAATGTTGGGTTCAGCCCGAAATGAGTCCAGAGTGGGCAGTCAGAGTTCTCACCTAAATTGGCGTTTACGGCAAACCGATATACTGGCGTTTTCAAATGTATGGAGAAATTGAAGAGCGCGCGCAGTGGGCGTTAAGCGAACTAACATTTGCGAGTCCGAGTTTGATTTGACAGCTTACTCAACGTTGCCGTAAATACTTCGACGTTGCGGTTTACGTCCACTCCGTGTTTTCATACAAATCGGAAGTCCGAGTTTGACTTTGACAGCTTGAAGAAGTAAAACCACCGAATATCTAGGAAAAACTTGTATAGAGTTTGACGTTTTTACGGAACTTCGAAGTTACGTAAACGCCAATTTAGGTGAGAACTGAGACTACCGGCTCAGAACGACATTGAGCAAGCAGAGCGGGTACTTAAGCTAGTGACAAATAAATAGAGACTGATGGATGAGATAAACGTACTGAACCTGAAACTGAAGGAAATCTTGCGTTGCGTTTAATTAGTAGCTAAAATATTTCTATATAATATATTTCTAATAATGAATGGGTCAGGGAATGCGGTAATTGTGTAACCATGTCCTGTTGGAAAATTCATGAGTGGTTGTAGGATGTAGGGTAGGGGCCATGCTTGCTCCCGCTAAAAGGTGCAACAGACAATTCGACAATTTTTTGACGCTTCTACAGCGAGCACATGCGTCACTGGATTCTAGGACTGCAGTTGGGGGCGGGCTACCCGATCAAGCCTTTTATTGCGAGAGTCCTAGTGCACCTGATTGTAGAAAAAGTAAAGCTAGTAATGAACGCCTTCTCGCCACGCCATGCGCTGCGAGCCGCACCGTTTCCTATATACAGGGTCCATCACTCGAAGTGTTACCAATTGAAAATTATGTTATTTGGTTAATTAAAGTACGGTTTATTAAAAATTGTATCAAAATGCAAAACAAAATTTAATTTTAAGACAATCATTGTTATAGTTCGTATAGCCTCCTTTGGCACGGATGATAGCACCAAGTCGTCCCGTAAAGGCTTTGCAGGCTGCACTAAGTTTGCGTTATTTCCGACGGAGCGGTGCATTCAGCGTATCCACACTTTCATATCTTTTGATTGATACGGCTACCTCCAAAATTGATCATACCGTGAATTCCATTGGAATAAAATCTGGAGAGTAGGCCACTGTTCTGAAAAAATTAACCGAGGAACGTGGTACTGTAATTAAAAATGTGTCAGGCGAGCTTTGTGGGACGGTGCTGAGTCTTGTTGGAACGTCCAGCTGTTCATACCGAATTGCTTACATGCCTATGGTATGAGCGCATCATTTAACACCTTTTGCTGGTACACTTGTTGGACATTGACGCCCTTCTCGATAAACACGAGTGGAGAGCAAAAGCATTTGCGGTCACTGCAGCCCAGACCATAACAGAAGCAGGCGCTTACTTCTGTTATATTCTGGCACGCAACTCTATCGTATAAATTCTCGTTGGGCTTGCCCTGCAGCCAAACACGATCATTTAGTTTGTTTACATACCGTTGGGCATTAAAAAAAAAATAATCGGAAAAAACAATGTTTTCCAGATTGCCACATTCGTGCAAGACTTTCAGTGCTCGAGCTCTTTGTAGTCGGACTGCCTTTTACACTGAAGTAAGATGATGTACTTTTTGTATCTTGTAGGGTTTCAGTTTCGGTTTTTTTAAGTATGCGCCTAATACTTGAGTCGGATACTTTCAGGCTTTATGTCAATTTTGCAGCGATATCGGCTGGCGAGGATTTCTTTGAATTCGAGCCTTCACCTTTCGAACCATGTCACGTGATGTTGCTGTTTTCGGATGACCGCCTCAATTCCGTTTAGTATTGGTCCCGGATTACTTATAACTTTCGTTTCACTAACATTTTGTTCCGACGTTAAATATCGGAGCTCCCGAACGATGGTTGTGATTTTTTTCCGGCCCATGGCAAAATGATCACATTGTTCGTTTAATATCCATTGCGAAAATTCATTATCAAATTAAAATCTGTTCCCGGGCTTTTCGCCCACTTAAAAACAATAAAACAAACTGACGAATTCGGGGCGCTGTCATTATTGTTTTGAAAATAGAAGCAGTGTGAAGTTAGTAACAGTTCGAGTGCCGGACCCTGTATACCACTAGCTTTTGCCTGCGCTAGAAACCGTTGGTTGATTTCGAAAATTTATATTGTTCCATCATAAATGCTTTTAATCTCCCATTCATCCCCATAAGGTTTTATAAATAACATTTAGCCATTTCAGATTTTAAAGGAGTTTCCCCTTTTTTAAATCAATTTCCTTAAAATTCTCAACAACTGCACCCATATCGATTTTAGGCTTATTTAACCAAGATTTGAATTGAATTTAAGCCTGACCGACCCGCTAGGTTTCGCAGCCACCCTTAAAGTTCGAAAGCCCATGGGCGTCGTCGGGCACCTTAAGGGGTCCATCGAACAGACGTAAAGAAGCACCTGACCGACTTCGTTTACAAATATAGTGATTTATAAATAAAAACTTTTAAATATTAAAATAAGATATAACTTATGTTAGACAGAAATAATGTAGCTTTCAAATTTTGAAAGAATTTTTAAAATCAGTTCAGTAGTTTTAAAGATTACCCTGTGCAAACTAGCTGAGGTACCCGCCTCCGCATGTCGCTTTGGACTGAAGTCGGTTTGAATTATTTCCTGAATAAAAAATTGTCCAAAGGCCTGGTCTAAAACGCTGTTTCACGACAATGCATCTATCTATCAAATTGTAGCAAAATGTTTTAAGTCGATATATTCCGGGAGGTCACGACATTTTTGGTCACGATAAGGTAAATGGCTGAATAGGGGTTCACGTGTTAGAGACCAACCCTCTGATGCTATACTATATGTCGGTCTGCCTGGGCCAAGTGGTTGCGTTATCTAGATTGGCCATATAAAATAGATGTTGATGTCACCCCTCTTGTAATTTAGAGAGATGTACTCCACCAATTTTCATGGTAGTACATTCAAGAGCAGCTTCATTCTATTTTATTATGAACATTTAACCCAATCTGCTTACCCCTTTGGTAATTAAGCATTAAATCTGGTAATTAAATTCTAAGTAGCCCTAATGTTGGGGAAAAAATCAATCAAGCCTGGTACAATTTAACAGGCTCTCTAGTCTTGCCAAACGCTTAAATATTTAAAATCCTTAACTTGAGGTATTTTTGGTTGCCCATACAATTTTTCATCTCTTATTTCACCACCTTCAAGATTTATTCGTCTGCAATAATATGTATCCCTTAAGGCTCTCGTGAAGGCAGCGGAAATCGAAGATTTGAAATTTTTACGAAATGCATTCTATGTCAATTGGCCAAGGCACAATTTTGCACGGTGACTGCCATTAAAATAGCGAAATCGTCTTCCAGACCTCCCTACCCCTAAAAGTTGTCAGATTTTCTTCCTTATGTCCTTATGTTTTTATCGTTTTGTATATATGTATATCTGTATTTTAAAGTTTTTTTTTTAAAAACACACTTTCAAATATGTTTAGCCAATATTTTCCAATCTCATAGGTTTATCAAAAAATTAAAACATAAAGACGTAGATTTTGACAACATATTTAAGAATCCTAAATTTCAAAAACCTAATAAAACGTTAAGAGCGTGTATAAAAATATCGCCTGTAGTATGGGGAATTGATAGGGTAGGGGATAAAATTACTCTCTAATTGTATCCGTCGAATGGTCATAGTGACCATATAATTGTATAGGAATCATTAATAGTGGGGTCTTCTGCATCTCATGAGTTGGTGCAGGTGCGGGCCTATAGGGTTGCCCCTTTTGCCCGGGCTTCTTCTCGTCAGGTATGAAGCACTGCCGGTCATTGGTGGCCGCTATCAAGCGGCGCGTCATAAATCATGCAGCCGAAACATCGCCACCGTTTCCAAATATGCTCTAAAAATGTGTTTGTTGAGTCAGTTCCCACCCACACAAACCTATATTACGTATGTGACTTTGTTTCCATGTGACATGTACTTAGAGTTGGTAGTTTTTGAAAATTGGAGACAGCGGGTCTCATAGCAGGCGCGCTAGATGGCATATCTCCCTGGTAGTTCCTGAGATTAGCGCATTTATACACAACGCCAGTCACGTTGGTGCGCGCCATAGTTTTAATATTGCAAAAACACCGAACATATTAATTATAATTGCATACTTTAAAGGGCAATTATAATGTGCATAAAATGCATAAGGCAACGAACGTATTTAATTTGGTAAGGATTGTAATAGTATCCCTCAAAATAGCTTTCCAATTACCACAATTTATTTGACCATTTTTTAAAACATTTTTTTTTTTATAGTAAGCTATCCTTAAAAGATAGACATATTTCATCGCAGACTTATCTGTAGACCGTCGTCGTAATGCCCAGTACATTAAATTTGGGAAATTATTATTGGGATTGAAACAAACAAAAAAGTTTAATAACTTTTTGCTGAATATCCTCTTAATAAAAAGTTAGACTTTCCATGCAAAGTAATTCAATAATTTAGTGTAAAAAGAATCTAATGTTCCGTAAGAACGTGGAAACGTTGTATTTACAGTCGAACAAAGAGTTTAGGATACACATCCGGTTGAATGAAAAGATGAACAGTCGAAATACTTTGACTTTTGGAAACTATTATAGGGTTGAGTATAGATTCAAACATAGTTGAGGATGTCTACTAGCTACTGAGTAAACAAAATCCTAAAAAAATTTAATCAAAGGTTGTATTTAAACACCATTTATTTTTACGTTTAACCGGAAGTGTATCCTTTAACCTTTGGTTGACTGTACAAATGGCTAATATCACACCTACTGTCATGACATTAACTTGATACGCCACGTGGGATCTAGGTTCCATGCCAAGACCTTCCTTATGCATGGTTACAACGTGCGTCAAATTACACTAAACTAAAACATACATTTCAAAAATGTATATCTCGGTAACTAGACACTTTAGAAAAAAATGTAACCTTTTTTGTCTCGGAAAAACATGAGGACTACGCTGGCGAAATTAATGTACTGGCCGTTACGACATCCTGTATAGGAGGAGCAATTCCACCACATATTATTTTGTTATATCTCCAAAGGATTAGGCAGCGTTTTCGATTAAAGTTCCCCAATCAGCTTGATTTTTTCCGATATCTTTAACAATTATCGTCATATTTCAACCAATTTACACAAAACACTAATGAACTATTCACATAAACCTTGATCCCGTGAAAACCGTATGAAAATCCGTTCAGTAGTTTTTAATTTATCGCGTTCAGACAGATAGACAAACAGTTTTTTTTATGCGACCTGACATGGATGGCTCATACCACACAACTACGGTTATGATATTAGCCCAATACACCACATTCCTGAAGGAATTAGGTGCCATGCCTGGACCTTCCCTTTATAAGCACGACTACATTGAACTGGATGTAAAACAAGAACAATTTGAATGTCGAATTTGAATGTTCGTTAGGTTTTTTTATTGTATGTACACTCAAAGTATATTGTCCTATTGTTGTAACTTCCACCACGGGCCTTATGGTCTACAGGAATGGTTTAATCCAAATATTTAAGATACATTGTTTTGTACGTAATGCATGTGTGTTATATTGGATACATAAATAAATAAATGTAAATACATTTTTCATTGCCGCTTCGACCATCTTTTCATCCAATGCGATGGTACCAACCCGGGCGGGTTTAAACCCTACCACCTAGTAGGGGAAGGAGTCCTACAGTTTTACATGGATTCCGAACCATGGAGCAGCTCGCATTCGTGACGAAATCCACTTATCGAACTCGGAAAAAGAAAGACAGTGGTGCATGTCGGTATTGAACCCAGGCCTCTGGTACGCTAGGCCAGTCCCCGCGCCACTAGGCTACGAGCCGCTTATGTTGCGGAGGGGGATTTTGTTTTGTAATATCTAGTGATACCGTACAAATATGATGATATGGAATTGCTTGCAAAAACCTAATTGCATTGTCACAATTTAACTCCGGAACCCTAATTGTGACCGCAACAAAATTGTTTGATTATTTATGCGTAACATGTCTTATATAAGAATATGCGAGGCACTTTCTAACTATTCATGATGTATGCAAAGATTTTTTATACCTTAGTATTTTTCCTTTAGTATTTACCCAAAACGTGTTAACGGAACCTTATTACTAAGCCTCCGCTATCCGTCCGTCCGTCCGTCCGTTACAGGGCCCGTCTCATGAACCGTAATAGGTAGGCAGCTGAAATAATCACAGAGTGTGTATTTATTTTGCCGCTATTAAAACAAATAGGTAAAATTAAATAATAATAGAAATTTAAGCAAATACAAAACACGCGATTTTTTGGTGTTAAATCTTGTACCATGGTACGGAACCCTTTGTGTGCGAGTCCGACTCGCACTTGACCTTTTTTTTTTTTTTCATTTTAAGCTGGCACGGTTATGGCTAATACGTAAAGTCATCTTGAAATCAGACCAACAAACCGCATCTAGGTGCCATATCAGGACCTTCCTTATATTGCCCATCTACATTGATATGGATGGAAAACACAGGCAGTCGTTCATTATCGCTTCTTCCATATTTTCATCTAATGCGATAGTACCAACCCAGGTGGGCTTACACACCTACCACCTAGTAGGGTAAAGGGACCTAAACTTTTAAATTGATTCCGAACCATGCAAACATTCGAATTCGTGAAGAAATGGACTTATCGAACACATTTGATATTGTTTGTCAGCCTCGGCAGCCCAGTGGCGCGACGCCTTGCGATTCGATAAGCTTGGTCACCTGTGAGCGGGTAAATTTTGGATGGGTGACCATTTTAAAACGTTAAGGCTGGCCGTGGTTCGGATGACACGTAAAGCTGTAGGTCCCTTACTTACTAGGTGGTAAGGTTAACGGTGGTACCATCGCATTGAATGAACGATGGTCGAAGCGGCAATGAAAATTGGCCATGTTTTCCATTCAATTCAATGTAGACGAGCAATATAAGGTAGGTCCTGGCATGGCACATATTTCCCATGTGGTGTGTTAGGCTAATATCTGACGGTCAATTTAGTATTAACCATCCATGTCCATTTACATACAAAAAACATGAAAAAACATCAAAAAGAGAGTCAGGCATCACCGGTCGAACTCATGAACCTGGCATCAAAAGTAAATCCCTACGCCCGTGAGCTGCGAGTCACTCACTCTATTATCAAGACGTCTTGGAATTTGTTTTTTTATTCGGAATCTTAAATTAAAGAGAAAATCTCGTTTGGAAATGCGTCGCAAAAGGCATTACTAAAAACAAATGTCATAAAAGAGTATGTACCTTCCTACTACAATTATGGCAGTTTGTCAATGGAGCGGCGGTGACGCGTCTCGGTTTTGTTTATACAACTCGAAGCACTCGAATCTACCTCCCATTCACTTTGTCGGCCGCCTTGTTTGGTATTCAACTTGATTTACGATCATAAAACGACATAATTAGTGTCAAATTACTGTAAACAGGGGTTCACTTTTAGAGGGGATTCATTCCTGCCTGGGACACCGGTGTAACAGGCAGGAATGAATCCCCGGCAATTCTGAATCCCCCACAATGGTCGCCATTGATCCCCGGTATTGTTTAATAAACACTGCCATAAAAGTAATGACCCTAACGACTATAAACAAACCACGCTCGCGCCAAACGCTCTCAAGTGGCTAGGAGGATGACGTAGGCAGCGGACGTAGGTAAATAGTGAATGAAGTGATGCTGTTAAACACTTTTAGGGTTTCGTTCCCCAAGATAAGGAATAACGTAACAATTATTGTGGGACCTGGTTGTTTGTCTGTTCATGCGTCTGTTCGTGTGTCTGTAGGGTGTTTTATTCTCATAAAGGAAATAGGATTGCGAGTGACTTTAGCCCCTATTTATTCTTTGAAATAGAGTTAAAGAGTTGAAAATTGAAATTGTATATTGCTGCCTATTTTATTTTATGCAGAATATCACTCGCGGTGTTCGATCACAGAATACTTTTTTTGCTTCTACAGACATGCATCCCTTTATACATGCTCTTTGATTACGGGTGATTCTATTTTAACTTTAACGGAGCCACTGACTTATCGTGGTAATTCTTCTTGGTCATACAGGCTAGCCACTTCCACACACTTACCATCTGTGAATTCGCTTTGTCAATCTTTCATTATTTATTCGTTCTACACTTGAAATTATCTTTACTAGGTTTTATGAAAAAGGAGGAAAGTAGGAAAAAAACGAAATAAGTATACCATAACTTTACATTAAGTAAATCTTAAATGAATGGCATACATTTACAATTACAGGTTTTTGTAGTTAAATACATAGGCAAATCACAATAAGATATGGTTAATTTGATGTTAATGTAACTTCTAAGTAGTGTAGTCCTAAGCAAGTGTAAACGTTGTAATCCAAAATTACATAGTGGTCTAGTGGCTAGAGGACTTTCATGCGAGAGGTCTGGGTTCAAATCCTCGTCCCGGCCATGTACCACTATTGTTTCTCTTTCTGATTTGGATTAATTGATTATGAATGCAAGCTGTTCCATGGTTCGGAACTCATGTAAAACTTTAGGTCCCCTTCCCCTGCTTATTGGTAGGGTTAAACCCGCTCGGTTTGGTGGTGGCATGGTGAAACTTTAATTAAAGTGGCAATGAAAAATTGTCCGTGTACTCAATCTAGCGGCTCGTAGCCTTGTGGCGCGGGGACTGGACTAGCGTACCAGAGGCCTGGGTTCAATACCGACTTGCACCACTGTCTTTCTCTTTCCGAGTTCGACAAGTGCATTTAGTCACGAATGCGAGCTGCTCCATGGTTCAGAATCCATATGAAACTGTAGGTCCTACCCTTCCCTAAGGTTTTGTAGGGAAGGGCATAAGCCCGCCCGGGTTGGTACCACCGCATTGGATGAAAAGATGGTCGAAGCGGCAATGAAAAATTGTCCGTGTTTTCCATCGAGTTGAAATGAAATGAAAATGAAAAAATTCTTTATTTGCAAGCCTGCAAGCATGGTTCACAAAAAGGCGGAATTAATGCCATGAGGCATTCTCTGACATTCAACCTTAGAGACGTAGGAGAGGTGCGGTGTGGCGGGCAAAAGAAAAAAATAAAAAACTAAAAACTAAAGAAAATATTAAGTATCTTAAAAAATATTTTAAAATGAAATGGAAATATATATATTTTCATAAAATAATCGTACATAAAAATAGGCTTATAATGTATAGTACTTAATATTAACAGATAGATACATACAAATATTTACACATATAAATATATAAATATATACCTTTATATTCAATGCACAAAAGAAACAATGTGTCTCTTGAATCAGTAGGATCAGTAAAAGCAAATAACTACTGATTAAATAATACAAGTCAAAAATCGAGGAACAGACATTTGAGACGCTCTTTAAATATGTGAATAGAATAGGATATTCGTACATCAAGTGGAAGCTGGTTCCACATACGTGCAGCTCTAACAGTAAAAGAATCAGTGTAAAAAGAAGAATTATGTCCCGAGTTCAATGTAGCAGTGCTCATAAAGGGAAGGTCCTGGCATGGCACCTCATTCCTTCGGGGATGTGGTGTATTGGGCTAATATCATAACGGTAGTTGTGTGGTATTAGCCATCCATGTCAGGTCGCATAAAAAAAATAGATCAATGTAGTCGTGCTCATAAAGGGAAGGTTCTGGCATGGTACCTTATTCCTTCGGGAATGTAATGTATTAGATAATAACGGTAGTTGTCCGTCCCCTTTCTACCATCGAACAACGCGGAATAGACAGAAAATGCACCCGTTCACTGGCGACATTCAAAAAATCTGAACCAACCAATCCTTTAGGTCATTTATCCATAGGATCGGTAAACTTTAGAATTAGAAATACTCCCTGCCGAGATATTTCTCCCAAAATAAAACCTGGGGTCCTTCAAACATGGTGTGAAGAAGCACCTGGTGCGCCGGCATGGTTTTCGCAGCCCCCTTTAAAGTTCGAAAGCGTATGGGCGTCGTCGGGCACCTTAAGAGGTCCTGGCGTACGCCATATGCCGAGCTTAACATAAAGCAAAGTTCCATAAAAAACATCTGTTTGTAGCCTGGGCTTAAAGGTGACGCCAGGACGTATGTATAACTTCAAGTTCATGCACACCGCATAAAAAGCGAAATTTTCGGACTATTCTCGGGTGAAATCTCTTAACATTTATATCCGGCATATTATTTTTGCCCTCAATTTATTTCTTGAATAGTACAGAAATATGTCTTAATGTCAATTTTTTTTTTAAACTTTGACATGCCGTGTCGGTTCCGGAACCTAAAATAATGCAATCGGCCGGCTGCATTTATTTCCATGAATGTCGTAATAGCGGACAAAGTGATTCGTCCCCTTCCTTACATAGGTACTAGGTGGTAGGGTTATTCCCACAGGGGCTGCTACCATCGCATTGAATGAACCCATAAGAGAGAATGCCGCTGGCATTAAGTTGTACCTTTTGCCCGAATTTTGAGTGCAATGAACATATATAAATAAATAAATACATCGGCAATTCTAGAGCTCGTGGTCTAGGGGTTAGAGGACTTAGAGGACATAAAACACTCTCTTTCTCTTTCTAAGTTTGATAAATGCATTTGTGCAAATGTGAGCTGTTCCATGGTTCGGAACCCATGTAGAATTGTAGGTCCCCTTCCCCTACTAGGTGGTAGGGTTAAGCCCGCCCAGGTTGGTACCACCGCATAGGATGAAACTATGGTTGATGCGGCAATGAAAAGTTGTCCGTGTTTTCCATCCATTTCAATGTAGCCGTGCTCATAAAGGGAAGGTCCTGGCACCTAATTCCTGCAGGAATGTGGTGTATTGGGCTAATATCATAACGGTAATTGTGTGGTAATAGCCATCCATGTCAGGTTGCAAAAAAAATCGGCCAAGTGCGAGTCGGACTCGCACACGAAGGGTTCCATACCACGTACAAATTTTTCTTTAATAAAATTACGTTTTTTGTATAGATTAGTAAGTTAAATTAGTAAATTAAAAAATAAGACATAAAAAACATCATGTATTATTTTTTAATGTTACCTATTTGTTGTTATAGCGGCAAAATAAATACATACTCTGTGAAAATTTCAGCGGCCTACCTATTATGGTTCATGAGATACAGCCCTATGACAAACGGACGGACGGACGGGCGGACGGACAGCGGAGGCTTAGTAATAGGGTTCCGTTTTCACCCTTTGGGTACGGAACCCTAAAAAAGAACAAAGTCCGGCCCGTTTCTATTTTTGGAATTCCGACAGTGAATTTGAATTTTAATTCCCCACCTGTTCCGCGTTGCGAGATTGCGAAGGGGACGGAAGGACAGCGTTATGCTGCTCCGACGAGTACTCTCTGGCCGACCAGGAAGAATCACACCATTTTGAAAAAAATGAAGGGAATGATACAGGGGATGACAATTTATATGGCTCACCCAATATTGATGCTACATAATTGTACCTAAGGGTCGATTTTTTCCGGAAATTTTAGGGATACTTAGCATTACGCTAAATTAACAGAGAAGGTGACCAGTAGTATGAAATGCTTTTAACTTGAGAACCGATTACCCGATTTAGATGCGGTTTGTATCTAAGTCTAGCCTAAATCTGCGCATTAGTTGGCTATATATTAACATCAGGCGTGAGCGTACAACACATATACGCATGGAAATTGGCGGAATACATCACTCTAAATTACGAGAGACGTGACCGAACTACTCACTCAATTAATACGCGGATTGGATCTATGTTTAGGATCTATGGGCGCGGTCGGGTTTTAGATTGGTAACCGTTTTTGATGTTGAGGCTGGCTGTGGTTCGGATTCCTCTTAAAAATATAGTTTCTCTTTCTCACTAACGAGGTGATAAGGTTAATCCCGCCTGAGTTGGTACGTACCATCGCACTGAGTGAAAGATGGTCGAAGCAGCAATAACAAATGTCCGTGTTTTTTATCCATGTCAATGTAGTAGTGCCAGTGCAGGATCGTCTCGGCGGCAAATACTTTTAAAAAACTTAAAAGAAATCGGCCCCAATGTGTTACATATTTTATTTTATCCATTGAATTTATATAAATGGCCTTATCTGGATGTTTTCTTATTCAAACATGCCACATCGGTTTAACCAATTTTGATAAAATTTCATAGGTAGATACATTGTTTAATCTGAGTGGTCAGTCTGAGTTCCCACCTAAATTGGCGTTTACGGCAAACCGATCGAGGAGGCATTCATTACGGGAGGAGGAACTGCAGGAGAATTCCAAATTATGGGTGGCGAAATTGGTAGACGCAATACCCGCGAATGGTATGTTTTTCTGGTTCGGGTCCAGCCTTGCAGTATATTCGTAAAGTAGTTCGCTTTTCTGGGCTCTTTGTTCAATTAATGTGTCCTTGCTTCACGGTCGATTATACATACATACATATTACATTCCTTGAAATAAGCGACGTACCTACTTAGTACGAAAAAGTATATTTACTTAGGTTTTTTTATTTTTGATTAGAAAGGTGGGATTAAAAAAAACTACTTAGTTATAGCTAAAAGTAAATGAAACAAAAACCAAATTTATTACTCATCTTAATGAAACGAGCTAGGTGTGATGACTAATCTTTTTAAGATGTTTTTATTTTATCTTTGAGTAATTCACCTCCAAGTTTATTGTAAAAAAAACGCGCGAAAAATTCGAACTTACGGACCTTATACCTATGAAACAAGACACTATTTTACAATGCCAATGATCATCAGACATCTAGTTCGATGAAATAACTCTTTGGAGTACAATTTTAGATATTTGACAAGAAATATGCGCATGATCTTCTTTCGACGTTTGTATGGGAAGTTGAGCGGGATGGCCCGCCTTAAGTAGGAGTTTGAAATACCGGCCCTCAATGTCTTATAATATCATTCTATACAACTACCATATTTAGAATTAAAAAGCGTAAATACAAAAAATCTAACAACGAATAAATGAAAATCAGTATAAATATATTTTTTAGGGTTCCGTACCCAAAGGGTATCAACGGAACCCTACTATCCGTCCGTCCGTCCGTCCGTCCTGCCGTCCGTCCTGCCGTCCGTCCTGCCGTCCGTCTGTCACAAAGTTGTATCTCATGAACCGTAATAAGTAGGCAGCTGAAATTTTCACAGAGTGTGTATTTATTTTGCCGCTATAACAACAAATAGATAAAATTTAAAAATAATAAAAATTAAAGGCGGCTCCGATACAAAAAACCTATTTTTTTGTGGTTAATCTTGTGCGTTGGTACGGAACCCTTCGTAGGCGAGTCCGACTCGCGCTTGGCCGGTTTTTCGTGGCTGGACATGGATGGATAATACCACACCTACCATCATTATATTAGCCCAAAACACCATTTTCCCGAACAAATTAGGTGCCATGCCAGGACCTTCCCTTACCCTACCGCCAAGCAGGTGAAGGGGTATGACATAAAGAACTGGAGGATTCTACCTACGTCTAGCCTGATTCTACTCAAAATTTATAGGCTACATAATATAACGCTTCATTACCAGAGGGGTGAGTAGAGAGTGTTAAATTCCTTTAACTTGCGAACCACCGATTTATATGCGTATTTTATCAACGTATAGCATCTCTGGGAGCAGTCAGGTTCAGGATGTGTTACCGTCTTCGATGCTGAGGCTGGCTGTGGGTTGGAGTCCACGCAAAACTTACCTACGTTACACGTTACTTACTTACTTACTTACTAGGTAAGCAATGTAGCAGTGCAAGTGCAGAAAGGTTCTGGCGGCAAATGGTTTTTTTAAATAGCCACCAAATGTCAACGAAGCTCTAAATGGGAATTATTGGATGTTTCTCATTAAATTATTCTATTTGGGCTCAAACGATCTTGATTAAATTTGGTAGATGGATACATTGTCCAGGACCAGTTTGACCCTATTTTAGACCAGCCATGTGGGCTCCATTTTATCCATCAAATAATTTAGCCAACACTAACCCGAACGGAGCTGGGTACCGCAGCTAGTTGAAAATGAAAATGAAAAATGAAAAAGTTGAAAATGAAAATGTTTATTATTGATAATGCTTACAATTACAATTAGATAAAGCTTATACTTACTTAATTTCTAAATTGTATTCTATACTAAATTATAAGTGTAAATAAAGAAAATTAAATTATCTTATATAACGAAAACATTATAAAGGTAACAAGTAACTTAAACATTAGTAGCTAAAGTAAGATAATTAAAATAAATAAACAGCATATATCAACAAAAGGACCAAACACAGCTGTGACTAGGCTGACATATTGCTAAGGCTAGTCGCTGATTTTAAGTTTGGCCTATTTCACATTAGTGACGTTTCGTAATATTATGTTACATTAGGTTTAAAAGTCAAGATAAAAGACCAAAATCAAACCTGTTCATACAATTAGCACACAAATAAGTATCTTTAAATATACTGTACAACCAAACAAGGTGAACAAACCAAATGAGAACTAAAAATGCTTTGGACGATGAGTTTCTTGGATGAGCGGAGTATTTAGCGTATGTAAAGTAAAGATAGAAACATTAAATAAAAAATTAAAAAAACTATATAGCTGTCGATATTTGTTGTGAGAGAAGATAACGTTTAAATTTTTTTTTTAAACTATGTATGGTAATAATTTGTCGAATAGGAGGAGGAATATCGTTCCAACACTTGGACGCTGAGAACAGCTTAGGAACAGATAGCTGTACTCCGGACCCACGCGTGCCATACCTATGACTCTCTCCTTGCCACTTTAGTCTACTCCATAAGGGTGTGGGACTCTGTGACATAATAACTTTAGCAACTTGAGTGGCCAGGTGGAGTGTACGACGATTTTCCATTTTAAGAATATGTAGCTTGTTCAGAATGGGAGTTATATGAGAGCGTCTCTTAATATGCTCACAGAACCGAATACACGCGTTTTGAACCTGTTGGACTCTTCTAGACGTTTTTTTATGTATACAAGGGCCGTAGACAACATCTGCATAATTAAGTTGCGAAAGAATCAGTGTCTCTGTTAGTTGATGTCGAACCTTGGTACTAAGATATTGTCGTATTTTATATACGCTTTTGAGTTTACCGAACGATCTTCCAACGTTTTCGGCAATGTGTTCTCCATACCGGAGTTGACTGTCCATCTTGAGACCAAGGTTTCGCGCAGTTTTAACAATGGGCAGAACTATTCCATTCATCATAATAAGTGGGTTTCTAGACAGCACTTTTTTTACAGTATTTTTGTTTCCCAGTACTAAAACCAAGGACTTCTGGGGATTTAGCGCTAGTCCATTGCTCGCTGACCACTGCCAAACACTCCTCAAATCAATATTAATATTATTAACGGCCTCAAGTTGAGGGCACAGCCCTATATATGAAATATATAAATAAAAGGACGGACGAATTGAGACATTCTCTTTTTCAAACTTCCGCAAAAACTATTTTTATTACCTATATCTGAAGTGACATCTGATTGGGGCAGCCTCTTTGAAAGTGCACGTTTTTGTCAAGTGGTGTTTGAGAAAGATCTCAAAAACATGTCATCGAATGAGTTAAGTGGATGTTACGGCCGAATTCTTACCACATCTCTGTGTAAAAAGTAGAATACTCGAAAATTATTCCTGTTTAGTTTATCACTCGCAAGACGACTTCACGCGAGACCGTTTCGTCTTTAGCGATTTCATCCATTTTTAAAAAAAATTTTAATATCGATGTATTTTGGCTGTTTTATTTAAGCCAACAATTGTGCTATTTTCTGAGTGAAAGTTGCAGAGAAGTCAATATCTGAAGGTATGTATGTGTTCTTGTATATTTTTGTTAATTTGTCATGTTTCAATTGCAAGCCCTGTATCAACCAACTGCAAGCACAGTAAAAAGGTGTTCCTACCATGTAATGATTATTCCATGCATATATGAAATAATCTTGAAGGCTTGAAACATTTATTAATTTTAGGTTTTTTTACATAGTCACATCACAGTGGCTGTGGTCTTAGCCATGCATATCGTATTTCATACAAAATAAAAGTCGCGCTGTTTTGCATTTTAAGACCATTAAAAATATAAAATATTAAAATATTAGAATGGAGCCCGCTGGCGCGACCTGTGTGACATTGTGTTAGGTATGCAATAAATAATGTGTTACCTGTCAGATCCTACCCCAAAGGTTACTTGGACTTACGTTTAATAAATTTCTGAATTTTATAAATGACAACGGAACTATGTAGGTGCCGTACCAAGTGCTTAATTATTGCTTTGCTTGGCTACATTTAATTTGACGAAACACACGGATATTTTTAATTGCCACTTCGACCATCTTTTTAACCAACTTCATGTTAAATACGATGGTTCTAACCCACCCCGTGCTTAGTACCGACTACCTACCACCTAGTCGGTACGAAAGGGGACCTACAGTTTTACGTGGAATCGGAACCAGGTCCAGCTTAAACGTTTGAATTGTCAGCCCTCAAATTCAAATAAAAAAAGCGCGAGTACTTGCTCTTCATGCCCGAGTTCACGAGGTCGATCCCCGCCCCGTTCTTGCACCTCTTTTTTTTATTGGGATAAAATGTATTTCATCATGATTGCAAGCTATTCCATGGTTCGGAATCCATGGTAACTTTGTAGGTTACTTTATCTACTAGGTGGTTGGGTTTTAAGCCCGCCCGGGTTGGATCTCATTTTAGTGATCGCATTGGATAAATAAATAAATGGTAGAAGCGGCAATAAAATCCGTGCTTTCCGTACAGCCCAATGTAGCTGTGTTCGTAAAGAGAAACCCTGGGAAGGCACTGTGGAGCGGCTCGTAGCTAAGTGGCGCGGGGATTTGCCTTGCATACCAGAGACCTGGGTTAAAATCCTCGCCCCATTAATGCACCACTTTCTTTCTCTCTGAGTTGGATAAGTGCATTTCGTATTCCCTACTAAGGAATAGTCCTTAGTAGGGAACACGAAATGCACTTATCCAACTCAGCCCGCAGGGTTTAAGCCCACCGGGTTGATACCATCGCATTGGATGAAAAGATAGTCGAAGCGGAAATGAAAAATTGTCGGTGTTTTCCATCCAGTTCAATGTGGCCGTGCTCACAAAGGGAAAGTCCTGGTATGGCACCTAATTTCTTCGGGAACGTAGTGTTTTGGGCCAATATCCATCCATAATAATAGCTATCCGTGTCAGGTTGCATAAAAAAGGCACCTTATTCCTCTGAGAATGCGTTGTGTTGAACTTATATCATGACGGTGGGTGTGGTATGAACATGATGGTTCGTATCTCTAGCAGAAGTCAATGAATATCTGCGTCTACACGTTCTGAATTTTGTGAAAATCTAAACTGAGTCAAATGAGAGCAATCATTCAATCTATAAACACAATATAGCAGTATGATTTTTCGAATTTCGAAAAGTGTGCTGACATAGTTAAATAGATTATGAATAGTTTATAAAAGATTATACAATTTAACTAACTGTCTAGATTTAGTTTAATTTTCAATTGGAACCGACACATCTAAGTTTGCCTCAAGGAAGAAGCCAGAGAAATTTCTTATTTTCAGTATTTATTATGATAATAATTAAGTTTACTATTTTGCATCTTTTCTTGCAGGGCAACTTACATATAGTTAGACATGTTCACACCGTTCAGACCATGGGAGAGAGGAGTTGAACTGCAGGACAAAGGTATTTTAATTTGCAGCGAGGCTTGATATTTACTTACAAAATAACAAAAAATACTTACAAAAGCTCCGTTTTCTGTCCATTTTTATGTGTGTATTGTCCATATAGTATTTATCTGATTTCTAGCGTATTTAGCAATAAAACGATGTTATGTGATATTCAATCGCAGTCCTGTTTATAAAACATTTCAACTTCTAAACGCGAGAAAGTCAGAACTTCTATCGTACACTAATGTTATAAGGAGGTAAAGTTTGTATGTTTGGATGAAGGAGGTAATATCCGAAAGTGCTATTTTTTTATTGATACACTCAAAGTCACAGACTGAATTCCATGCGGGCACAGCTAGTCACAGAAGAAGTTTTAAAATTTCAATTACTTTATTTACAAGTTTCAGTAGTTACTTTATTTCGTCCATTAGGTGTATATTACATACTCGGATTCGTCAATTATTCGGGTTCGATTAATCTCTGGCGAGAAAAAAGCGATAAGAAACTTCGCCTGGTTTGTCTTTTTTTCTTTGATATTTACTAACTAGTTAACAATTGCTCAAATATGTATAACTAATGCCTCTCTGAACTGTAAACTTCGCGAGTCTGTGTTTTTGAACTTGACCGCATGTTACATATGTTTAATTGTTCTGGCCGTGTCCATGCCAAACTTTCTGTTTCCTTGACAGACTAGGATGAATCTTTGTAATTTCATTAGAAAAGACTCACTAATTGTCTTATATGAAATAGTATTTGATCATAGACTTTGAAGTTAAAGCTTAAGGCGGCCCATCCCGCTCATCTCACCATACAAAAGGGGAAAGAAGATCGCGCCCATATTTCTTGTCAGAGATCCAAAATTTTGCTCAAAATAGCTTTATTTGATCGAACTAGATGTCTGATGACCATTGGCATTGTAAATTTGTGTTTGATTTCTAAGTTATAAGGTCCTAAAGTTCGAATTTTTCGCGCGTTTTATACAATAACTTTGGAGGTGGATTACGCAATGATAAAGTAAGAACATCTTAAAAAGATTAGTCATCAGACATAGCTTATTTAATCAAAATTTATAACCTATTTGGTTTTTGTTAGATTTTTGACTACAGACGTCGTGGTTTACTTTTAGCTATAAGTCGTTTTGAAATTAAAATTTTCGTAAATCTTACCAAATCATACACTATGCACATTGTCTTTTTCGTGGACATATTGCATCTTCCTCATCACGGAGCCTGTCTTATTCTTTGAAACAGAGAAGGTCCCAGAGCGCAACAGCACGGTTTTGTACCGTGCCCGCGAATGAGTTAGGCCCGCCGGGTTGGGCCACCTTAAGACCCCGAAAGTAGGGTGATAATTTTATCTTAAGACAGATATGACGGCTAATATTGTATTAAGGTTTTAAAAAAAAAATGCTCTGATTTTAGCTCCAATTTTACAGCAAAAAAATAATATAATTGTATTTCTTTCTGCAGCTAGTGTTGGATTTGAAAAGGAGTTGGAAGGAAGATGTGACCCAGATTTAAAAGAAAGTAAGTATATATACTTAAAATACATTGGTCCACTTTTTTGCACACGTTGCACCTGTCCATGCATTACATACATACATTACATAAAATGCATTTACTTTAGAGCATAATGAGGTGATCAAGTTCTATACAATTGCTCATACCTGTTTCCTCAGTCAAATTAAGAGATATTTTTTCTGTAAATTAGCACATTCAACTAAGAGTTTATACGTTTTTTTTAAATAAATTAACTTGTAACAATATTATATACCTTTTTGTATTTGTATTCATATTTTCAGAGGCGTATATCAGGAATATCAGTTAGCTTATAAAAAAAACAAAAAAGTACAGATGTTTATTTAATGTGCAAAATATCAGAAAATACATATTAATTTGACTGAGGAAATGGGCACGAGACACTGTATTCGACTTGATCACCTCATTATCCTCTTCATTAACCCCGCGCGACTTAGTGAGATGTCTTCGGATGAAACATGGTCGAAGAGGCCATGAAAAATGGTCGTGTTAAGATTTTGTTAAGATTGTGTTAAGATTAGAACACTAATAGGTAAGGATTCAAAATTAAATTCCTAAGGTGGTAAATATGACACTGATACATTATGCACGAAATCTCCGCGTTTTTAACCGACTTCAAAAAAGGACGAGGTTCTCAATTCGTCGGAATCTTTTTTTTTTTTATTTATGTTCACCCATTACTCGAAGACCTCTGGACCGATTTGGAAAATTCTTTTTTTGTTCGAAAGGGTATACTTTCTAGTTGGTCCCATTTTTTTTTATCAAAATAACAAACATCGAATTTCTTAAGCCCGCAAACCCAGAATGTGATTTTTTAGTTACAGTAGCTTTCTTTTAGGGTAAGATTGTTCAGTATGAGAGGTGTTTTTTTATTCAAGGGGGGGTAAAAGAGGGAAAATTGTACACATTTCTATCTCTAGGGCCGCTGAACCCAGAAATGTCAGCGTAGGTTTTGTTTTAGATGGGAATGCTTACGAAGAAAATATTTTTGGAAATTCTACTATTGGGGGGGGGGGGGGAAACAGGTCCAAACATTTAGGTGAAAACCCCTCATGTTGAGATTTCCGAAACAAATGATCCTAGAAACTTAAAATTTTCAGTGACTTGTTTTTAAATCCCGCCCGGGTTGGTACCATCGCATTGGATGAACGATGGTCGAAGCGGCAATGAAAATTGTCCGTGTTTTCCGTCCAGTTCAATGTAGCCGTGCAATATAAGGAAGGTCCTGGCATGGCACCTAGTTCCCATGTGGTGTGTTGGGCTAATACCATGACAAAAAGTTTGGTATTAGCCATCCATGTCCAGTCACATAAAAAAAAAACAGTTTAGAGAGTTCGCATGGGATAGTGAGGTGCGCATGATCTTCTTTCCAATTTGTATGTGGAAGCCCACCTTAAGTCAAAAAGTTACGCCACCACTAAAAAGCAAAAAATAAAAAATTTTAAAGAAAAAAAGGACCGCCTTCAAAAAAACCGAAACTAAAAAGCAAAAAATTATAGGTTACTTTTAATTAATGTACGACAAGCTATTTTAATACTAACTAATTATGTACAATTTCTTAATTTTTAATCATCTTTTGAAGTCGGTGCCTTGGGTAGAGGTCCTTTAGGGCTGTAAGTAGTTAGATTAATATCACCTATCGCTAAGAAAGAAATATAAGCAGGTAGCTATGTACTTACATTTACCTACTTAAACAAAACACAAAAACAAATATTAAATAAACAAACAGGTCGGAAAAACGTATGTTTGTAGGCATTTAGGCAAGTACTTTGTAACTTAAATATACCTTATACTTAAACTAAATACCTAACACAGTTAAAACAAAATAAACACAAGAAAACCCTACAAACTAAACAAACAAACCAATATAAAAACAACGACCACTTATATGGTAAATATTTAGGTAGGTGTAGCTTGTACTTTCTATTCTACCTAAATACCTACATAATACAAAATACAAAAAATAAAAAATAAAAATGAACAGAAAACAATAGGTAGCGATTTTGAGGTGTCTGCTCTTAACTACGTGTCAAAACGAGTGTGCGGTTAGTACATATCTCTTCAATTTCGGCAGAAATCGTCTCGTTCAGACAACGATGTCGTAAGAAGTACCAATCCACAGAGCAGGGAATTAACATACTCCTTCACCAGTGCGCGCCTTTATGAAGCCGAAAGTACTAATAATCGTTGAAACCCAATTTCAGTACGCTGCGCTGTATCGATATCAGCTTGCACGAAAACCAACGCTGACTCAGGTTGTTTACGCTCTCGTAGCCTTCTGGTGCGTTCGGCTGAAATAGTGTCTGTTCGGTTAGGTTAGGTTAGCGTGCAGAGCGAACTCTACCCAAGGCACCGACTTCAAAAGATGATTAAAAATTAAGAAATTGTACATAATTAGTTAGTATTAAAATAACTTGTCGTACATTAATTAAAAGTAACCAATTATTTTTTGCTTTTTAGTTCCGGTTTTTTTGAAGGCGGTCCTTTTTTTATTTAGAAATATTGTTATACAATAACTTTGGAGGTGCATTACGCAATGATGTAGTAAGAACATCTAAAAAGGATTAGTCATCAGACATAGCTAATTTAATCAAGATTTATAATCTATTTACTTTTTGTTACATTTTTGACTACAGCGGTCGTGGTTTACTTTTAGCTATAAGTCGTTTTGTAATTAAAATTTTCGAAAATCTTACCAAATCATACACTAGGTATGCACATTGTCTTTGTTGTGGACATGTTGCATCTTCCTCATCACGGAGCCTGTCTTTTTCTTTGAAACAGAGAAGGTCCCAGAGCGCAACAGCATGGTTTTGTACCGTGCCCGCGAATGAGTTAGTCCCACCGGGTTGAGCTACCTTAAGGTTGGGTTAAGCCCGCCCGAGTTGTACCACCGCATTGGATAAAAATATGATTGGAGAGTGTAGCCGTGCCAGGGAAGGTCCTGGCATGGCACCTAGTTCCTTCGGGAATATGGTGTATTGGGCTAATATCATAACGGTAGTTGTGTGGTGCTAGCTATCCATAGAATGTAATATGTATGTATGCATAATCGATCGTGAAGCAAGGACATATTAATTGAAGAAAGAGGTCAGTAAAAATAACTACTTTACGAATATACTGCAAAGCTGGACCCAAACCAGAAAAACATACCATTCTCGGGTTTTGCGTCTACCAATAATTGCAATACACCTGCTGTATACCCATAATTTGGAATTCTCCTGCAGTTCCTTCCTCCCGTAATCGATGCCTCCTACTAACATAGTGTTTCAGATTATACCTACATATATTTATTTAACGCTTTATCTGCGTTGCGGCCACAGAAATCGGAATATTCCGATTTCTGTGGTTGCGGCCATCGACTGCGAAGATTTCGTAAAGTAGTTCTTTTTACTGGGCTCTTTCTTCAATAATTAAAACCCTAGTAAATAGGTGTAGCAAGCATATAGATTTTAAGAATATGAGCAACTCATTAAAGCCATTATAATAGTCTATATTTTAATATTTCGATTTTTTTTCTACGGGTGTGTACTCTTAACCGACGCTGAGATAAAATAATATAAATGGAGCTGTATAGGTCCATAAAAATCACAAAGTTTTTCGTGCATTGCATTTTTCTTTTTTGTAAAACATTTTTAAATTGTATCGAATTGCATAATTAGATTCACTCATTTTGACAGAAAGAAAAATAAATGAAAAATGGCGGGAAACAACATTTTACTAAATGGTTTCTTTTTTTAAACTATTCCTTTATCATGTCATCAAAACTAGCCAGGTACAAATATTACAGGCAAACACATTTTATTACAAGTTTATACATACTATATGCGAAAAGACTTTTTCCTCGACCTATTATACAGAATTGGTCCGGTCTGAAAACCAGCGCTGTGACATCAGTACACTGGTTGACATGTTCATGCTGAGATTACACCTTTTTTGTCATACGCAAAAATGCATTTTTTTTTCAACAAAACGTTAAAACGATTACATAAATGTAAAGTTACCACCTACTTGTAATTATGTACATTAAGATATGGGATGTTTTTCGTGATGATATTTTTATATAGGTATATATTACCACAATCGAAGTATTTAATAACTAATTTATGTTTCAGGACATTTTAGAAGAAAGGACGTCGACATGGAAGAAATTCTACGATTTAAGACGTGTAATCGTTATCCTGCGGATTTAAAAACAAAAAGTCAAAAATCAAATTTCAGGCGGCATTGCCGACTATTTTCACTGCAGGGAGGCCAGTTATATTATACCCGCGTTCATAAGAAACGCACAAATGCTGAAACTGAATTTGATATAGTTAATAGAAGACTAGTTGTTATAGATAAAAATCAACAGATATCTATTATAAAAGCTTTTCATGAAGGTTTGTCCAGTAGTGTGGAGGCCACAGCTCTCTCTGGGCACAGAGGTAGAGATAAAATGATTGAAATGCTCCGAGCCAGATATTATTGGCCTTATATGTGTGTGCAAGCCAGGGATTATTGTTATAAATGTTTAACTTGCCAAAAAGTAAATCCTGCATCATTAAAAGTCGTGGATTCGCTACAGCCTGTGCCAGTTCCGTCCAGAGTTATGGCTCAAATCGGTATAGACATATGTTCTCTACCAGAAGTTGATGGCCTACGCTATATCGTGGTCGCCATCGACTATTTTTAAAATGGATCGAAGCGAGAGCACTCGAAAACAAATCGGCCAAGTCAGTTGCAACATTTATCTACGAAGAAATAATATGTAGGCACGGCTGTATAGAAACAATTATAAGCGACCAAGGTCGGGAATTTTGTAACGCCCTTGTCGAAGAACTTCTACAACGGACTGGGGCGAAACATCGCGTGACTTCACCTTACCACCCACAGGCTAACGGTCTTGTGGAAAGAGCGAATCGGAGCATAAAAAATACTTTGCTCAAAGTTCTTGAGGAAAATGTTGAGCAATGGCCAAATGCACTGCACGGTGTCCTCTTTGCTATGCGCTCAGCCCCTCATACATCCACAAAATTTTCACCCTTTTTTATATTGTACCATAAACAGGCCCGATTACCAATTGATGTCCAAAATCTTCCAGCCGTGGAATACGCAGATTCACCACCTAAAATTCAGCAGCATTTAATATGTGATGAGACGGAAGAACATTTTGATATTGTACAGTTTAATGAAGTGTTGCAGATGATGACTAAAGTTAACCAATCTCTGCACACATCTATTTCAAGAAATATAAAGGCTGCGCAAGAAGTGCAAAGAAATAGTTATAACCAGCGACATTTAACTGGAATTAATTTAAAAGAGGGCCAATCTGTGCTACTTATAAATGCCAGACGTCTAGATAGAAAGGGTGACAAATATCAACTTCCCAAATCTGGTCCTTATAAAATCATCTCAATAAATTATCGTAAGCGTGTAGTTTTGATGAATAAAAATGGTGTTATTTTACGTACCAAGTATCCCCTTAAGCGTCTCGTAGCTCTGAAAGAAACTGATACATCAACTTTCCCCCAAAATCCAGACTGTAGTGTTGAGTCCTCTGCCCAGACTGTAAATAGTGATGAAATGTTAGAGATAATCGAGAGTAATAAAACAAATACAAATGAAAGTTTATTTTTTAAACCGGTATCAGGCGACTGGCAGGAAAAAATGGCCCATAATCTTGGAGTACCTATCTACAAAGTAAATCATTCTCAGAACTCAAAGCTAGGGAAACCGAATACCTGCCAAGAAATATTAGGGGATGGCAACTGTTTTTTTCGCTGTCTATCGTACGTGATCACTGGGGTTCAAACGTTTCATGATACCATTCGAAGCTGTTTGATTTCGTTTATGTTACAAGATGTTAGAGTACAAAATTTCCTTGGAAATGTAGATATACGGACATATTTGCAATCCACCCATATGGCACTGGACCGCACCTGGGCAACGGAGACAGAGGTGTTTGCAAGTGCATTATTTTTTAATGTAGACATACAGGTCTACCTTAATAATCACTGGCTCCGATTTAGCGGGACTGGGTCACTTGATGACCCACTCTCTCTAACTGCCATCTATCTGTATAACCGAGGGGGTAATCACTTCGAGGTAGTGACATCTGTAGTTTAACATTAATACCAAAAAAAAATATTGTTATCTCAAATGGAGATTCGAATGGCCATTGTTTAGGAAAGTGTCAAAATACGTTACAGTACATAATATAATTTATTCTCGTTATGAAATCGCATATATAACAGGTAATCTCTGCACTTAAACTAATGTAAAATATAACGACTGGCGTCTGTCCTTATGTATGTCTGCCTATTAAGAATTAGCACTATTTTTGTTTAATTTTAATGCAGTTTATATCTACATGATTTTTTTAAACGTACATGAATTTCTAAAATACTACAACTACTGCCATGATATAAGCCAAAAACGCATCTATGTATTTGCTATGACTTGACCTTTCATGGGATGGAAAACACGGAAATGTTTTTCCGGGAACGGTTCAAATAAACACAGGGAAACATATGAAGACGTTTTGAGGACCTTTAACATGACAGATAACCCTAATAATTACGAACGAATGCTTAAACTTTGCAAACCGTTTCTAGCCAGATGTATTGTATTGTATTGTATTGTTTATTCATCATCCATAGACAGTACACTGCACTCGGATTTGTCATATTTTAGCATTGGCCACTTCAGCAAAACAAAACACAGCGAAGAGGAACTGAAAAGAAACTCCGCTGTTTTTTTTTTCAACGTCCACTTAGTCTAAGTTTACAAAAGTGTTTGTCAATTATTTTAACAAAAACATAGGTAAAACCCTAAATTAACATGAAACTTTGTATTATTTTTTTTTGTTCACTGTCGGTTGGACACGTTTAGAGAACGAGATTCGAATATAAAAAAGAACCATTATTTTTATGTATATCAGATTGCACATTTTCGTTTGCATTTGCATCCAATGGAATGAATGCTAAATTGGATGTTTTCATAACATAATTACAATTTTGAATTTGGTGTGCAAGGGCTCTTAGTCCCAGGTTATTAAGAGCTCCATGATTGTTATAACATGGTCTCAATAGTGAATTTAAATCTAGGAAAGTAGTATTTGGTACACTGTTTGTAAGTGTATATATATTTGTATTAGTTCTATAGGCAGTAGCATTAATGTTGTGCGAATTATTTGTGAAAGGTGGCACATACAACAGGGAACTAATAAATAATTTATTTTTTTGCGTCCACACATGTCTACTACATAATTTACACATTTCGTAAATATGTTCACATCAGCATTTGAACCTGCATTGCCCACTTACAAAATAACAATGTCATTTTCCCGCATCCCATTGACCTTGATGAGTTAAGTGTAAAAGAAATGAAGCAACTTCTTTTAGTAGACGGTTGGTTAAATTAATTCGAAGACTTCAAATGATACTCCTATAATACTTCAGAACAAAAAAACCCGGCCAAGTGCGAGTTTGACTCGCACACGAAGGGTTCCGTACCATCGTAAAAGATTTAACACAAACAAATCACGTTTTTTTGTATGGGGCCTCCCTTAAATTTTTATTTTTTAAAAATGTCACCTATTTGCTGTTATAGCGGCAAAATAAATACACACTCTGTAAAAATTTCAGCTGCCTACCTATTACGGTTCATGAGATACAGCCCTGTGACAGACCGAAGAATGGGCGGACGGACGGACAGCGGAGGCTTAGTAATAGGGTTCCGTTTTCACCTTTTGGGTACGGAACCCTAAACATTACAACGGATCTCAGGAACTGAATAAAAGTTAAAAGTTAAATACGGAAATATGACGATTACGAGTGCAGCGAGCTGTCTATCGATGATAAATAAAATACAAATATGCTTAAATTGTTTAAATAAAACATATCCGCGTATCTTGTTGTTCTTTTGTAAAATTTTTACCTCAATCGTCTCAATAGGCATTTAAGTTCAGACATAATAAGCGCATCGGCCATGGGTCAATTAACTTCTTAACGGATTGAACATAGTGTAGAAAATTACTGTTCGTGACGGGCCTTACAGATTGCGCCGTAAGATAACATGTCTAAATAAATTATAATATAATAATGCTTTTTATAAGTACATTTGTAAACTTTATTAACCTATGTTTTAGAAGATAAGATTGAAAAAATAGCAGTTAAGGATTGTGAGAATTGTGAACTTTATTTTGTTGAAATAAAATCCACTAATTAATGTCTTTAACTGGGATGAGGGTATCAGGGGTGCTGTGCTTTTAAATACTTACATGGAGACTGGTGGATGAGATTAATGTAAGACTGAAGAAAATCATGCCTGGAGGCCATTTAATGAGTAGTTCAACAATATTTTTATATAACAATTAATGGGTCGGATAATGGGTTAATAATGCATTCATGGCCTATTGGAAAGTCCATTAGTTGTTATATGATATAGGGGACGCCATGCTTGCTTTCACTGTAAGGTGCAACACTCGCAACAGTCACCAAGCCGGCAATTAATTGACGTTTTCACAACCAATAGCTAGCACATGCGCTACTGGACCCCCATTCTGGGACTGCAGTTGATGGCGGGCCACCCCGATCAAGCTTTTTATTGCGAAACTCCGAGTGCACCTGCTCCCAGAAAAAGTAAGACTAATAAACAACGCCATCGCGATCGCGCCACGGCCTGCGAGCCACACCACTCGGCGCGCCTAGCCGTCGCCGCCCCAGTGCCCATGTTGTCTACGGATCTACCCGCGCCGGCTCTTTAGGGGTGTATGAGTAGAAACCCCAAAGCTGAGAATCGTAGGGCAGGGAAGCCACCCACTGCCTTACCAGCGGGGTCATTTCGAAGCAATCGACTGATTCGTCAGAAATCAGCTCTACCGAATTTCGATTCGGTTTAGGCTGGCCGTGATTTGGATGCCACGTAAAATTGTAGGTCTCCTTCTTTATTTACCAGGTGGTAGGGCTAATCCCGCCTGGGTTGGTACCATCGCATTGAACGAACGATGGTCGAAGCGGCAATGAAAATTGTCCATGTTTTCCATTCAGTTCAACGTAGACGAGCAATATAAGGGAGGTCCTGGCATAGCACCTAGTTCCTATGTGGTGTGTTAGGCTAATATCTGACGGCTAGTTTAGTATTAGCCATCCATGTCCATTTACATAAAAAAACATAAAAAAAGAATGTCACGCATCACCGGTCGAACTCATGAAGTAAATCCCCACGCCCATGAGCTCCAAGACACTCTATTATCTAGACATCTTGGAGTCTGTTTTTATATTCGGAATCTTAAATTAAGGTGGCCCAACCCGCTCATTTCCCCATACAAAAGGGGAAAGAAGATCACGCCTATATTTCTTGTCAGAGATCCAAAATTTTGCTCAATATAGCTTTATTTGATTGAACTAGATGTCTGATGACCATTGGCATTGTAAAATTGTGTTTGGTTTCCAAGTTATAACGTCCGATAGTTCGGATTTTTCGCGCGTTTTATACAATTACTTTGGAGGTGGATTACGCAATGATAAAGTAAGAACATCTTAAAAAGATTAGTCATCAGACATAGCTTGTTTAATCAAGATTTATAATCTATTTGGTTTTTGTTAGATTTTTTACTACAGCGGTCGTGGTTTACTTTTAGCTATAAGTCGTTTTGAAATTAAAATGTTCGTAAATCTTACCAAATCATACACTATGCACATTGTCTTTTTTGTGGACAGGTTGCATCTTCCTCATAACGGAGCCTGTCTTATTCTTAGAAACAGAGAAGGTCCCAGAGCGCAACAGCACGGTTTTGTACCGTGCCCGCAAATGAGTTGAGGCCGCCGGGTTGGGCCACCTTAAAGAGAAAACCTCGTTTGGAGCTCGTAATGTAATATAATATAAGATGTAATAAAAGAGTATGTACCTACCACCTATTATTATTATGGCAGTTTGTCAACGGAGCGGCGGTGACGCGTCTCGGTTTTGTTTATACAACTCGAAGCACTCGAATCTACCTCCCATTCACTTTGTCGGCCGCCTTGTTTGGTATTCAACTTGATTTATGATCATAAAACGACATAATTAGTGTCAAATTACTGTAAACAGGGGTTCACTTTTAGAGGGGATTCATTCCTGCCTGAGACACCGGCGCCCAGCAGTTCGACGGATGCTGGGCTCTCCGAGATGGGGGTGGTGGTGGCCTACGTGTCTATAACCAGCATTGATAGCCAGCCTCCCAAATGGGAAAAAAGAAATTGCCAAATATAGGTTCAGTCCAATCGTGTTCAGTGCGGTCCATTGGCGTGTGTTCTAAAATTAGCACCTGTCCTAAACCTCCTTTTCCGGCTGTCATATTTCAATATATGTATGCCCGTAACTTGTATATCGCCCAATTTTCAACCCGTGCTTAAAAAAGGTAATCGATCAGACCTGACCCATTGGCAATTCATAAATTCTCTGCAAAGTGATGGAGCGTATAATTAACTCTCATTTGATGAGGTATTTAGAGAGCAATGAACTCCTCAGCGACCAATATGGCTTTTATCCGAATCGATCTGCTGGGGATCTCCTAAATTACGCCCTCACATAAAATGGGAAATGCGCTCGAAAATCACGGTGATGGTATATGAAAGAAAGAAAGAAACAAAATACATTTATTCAACAATTACATAATCGATTACACGGACAAAATTATAATAAATAAACAGACATAAAAAAGTAACATATTGAATTTAAATTAATTGTTGAAAAGGATTTCACACAGCACGTTGCCATATCCATCGGCCTGAATATCGCAAAAGCGATAACACAAGGTATCCCAGAATTTAGAGAGCCTCTAACTCAGGAGGGATATGGGGTCTCTCTCTGTGTTAACACACTCCAATTGAATTCTCTTTAGGGTCTTTTTGACGAACTCGCATAAAGTAGGCCTACTGGAAGAGTTTGTCACAGACATTTTAATGATAAAAATACATGTACATTTTCGAACAAAAACAAAACGTTCCTTTGTATTTTACTATATTATAGAGCAAAACAATCTGATGGGAGATTTAAGTTTTAATACAGAATTACAGTTACAATATTGCCGTTTGATGGCCTAGCACGGAACATAAGCACGAAACACAAAATGTATGTGGGGACAAAGGCTACAAACGAAGTACTGGGCGTGTACTCTTGGCATTCAGTCATTGCGGATTCAGTAGAGAAAGTAAATTCTTCTTCTGTTAACTCTACTGAATCCGCAATGACTGAATGCCAAGAATACACCTCCTGTTCGTTCGTCGTGTTCGTTGCTCAAATTCCGGTAATCTAGCCTGAAATGTTGTTAATATTTTAAAACAAAACAAACTTCCATCTTAACGTATTGCATAATATCTAAAATTGTAAAATCAGAATACAAACTTAGTTTATACTTATTAAAATAAAAATAACTAAAAACCATCAACTTTTAAAATGACGCTCTCAGAGTAGGTAACTAGAGTTTAATGAACACAAAACGAATTTTATAGAATCATTATTCCCTGACTTCAAGTGATAACCGCTCGTTTGGCCCGTCTCCATCGGCCGTGACCGTTTGATTTGGTCTGTAAACTAACCCTGTTACTAATAAACCTAGATCATCAGCTGAATAGTTATACAATGTTTTGTCCTTTGCATTGACAGGCAGTTTCTAATTCGATAGAAAGGGACAAAACATTTTATACCTATTCAGACGATGATCTGGGATTATTAGTAGCAGGGTTAGGATACAAGTTATATAAGCATGTGTTTAATAAGAATTACGAACAATCCCAACGATTTAATAGTTGGAAGATTGCTTAATTGAAACAGTGCAAAATCTGTATCGATGCCTTCGTAATACATTATCAAAAAAAAATTAACCAAAATTGAATGAAACAATAGGAATACAGCGAAAATAAGAAATGTCACACATATGGGCAAGTCCTCCTTATAATGATTACGGCGAACATACCAGAAGCCGTATGCGTAAAGACCAACGTTGGAAAAAGCAGTCACAAATATTTGAATTTGAAATGAAATGTCATATAATTGAATAAAAAAAAACCACGATAGAGAATTATTTACAAGTACAAAATTGTAGATAAGAGGCCCTGGGATCGAAGTTAGCGCAGTGAATAAAAGCGCTGGAGCCATTCTGGATTCTTCACCGCGGTCCCTCTTCATAGCCACGTACCCACCGGCTAGCATCCACGAATGGGAGGCATCGAACAGACAAGTTTCCAAGAACATTAATCCATACTGTAACCATGAAAGAATGTTGCCGTCATTATGATATATAAACAGCGAAAAAATCTGCGATAGTACGTTGAGGCCTGTAGTGACGAGCAGCACCCAATTGAGCGACGACTTGCGCAACTCTGGCGACGACGCAGTGCCAATCAGCACGGCGCAGTACGCGACTAAAGATATGCCCACTGTGAAGTGAAAAATATGTGTCCTTATACCCTGATACATGTTTGGGGCTCAGCGTTGGCAGTGTAATGTACCCATTACTTTAAGACATTACTATAGTTTGTTATCATATTTTGGTTATAGCTAGTAAATATTTTTCATTTGTGATGTGAGAATAATATTGTAATCAGAGCAACTAAACACATTGGACAGTCATTAAGACGTGGTCAGGACAAAGAGATCTAAATTAGCCTATGAGGAAAATAAACATAGATAAATGAACTGTTGTAGGAGCAGGGTCTCTCTGTGAACCCCAACACAGATAATGAATTATTTGGAAGCCGGGTCACATCGTGAACCCCACGTAGATGATAAGTATAATATATAAGGACCTCTTTATCTATGAGGACTCACTCTTTGCTCGTCACTGGAACTGGTAACTTGTACCTCGTCATTCTTGTTGTTTGTGTTCGTATAAAATTATAAAATAAAAACTTTTAATTGATGTCTGCATAACAAAGACTTTTTAATCAACACCAAAACGATCCGGAACATTACAGCAGTTGTCTTGACCCTTAGATGACCCTTATTCCTTTTTCATCTAAGTCTTGACCCCTGAAAATAAACGAAATATTTTCTTTCTTATTTTGAGTTAAAAGAGCTCCATACATCGCTCAATACTACGCTATGTCACTGCTACATCAGTTGTGTTTATTTAGCAGGAGAAATACTCTGGTTGTCGGTCTATTGCTTTGGTACGTCGATGTTTAGCAGCGTATTTCTCACCGTCGAAGTGGCACGGAAGAAATAAACTGTTGAACTTACAGTAATTTACAATCGAATGCCTGTCAAAACGAACTCAGTCCAACGATTTTGTATGAAAACGCGCGCGATGACGGATAACGTAGTCGTAAACTTTACCGAGGTGCATAAACGTCAAATCTTGGTCGCCCAATGTTAGTAGGTACAAATCATGGTACCTAGGTACCCTTTACGTACGCTTTGGCGCGTTGGAGGGGTCTCAATACATTTGCTTTACAACTAACTGTTTACGCACCACGTAAGCGAAACTGGGACTATAAAAAAAGGATTCCGACGAATTGAAACGAAACCTCCTCCTTGTTTTGGAGTCGGTTAAAAACCGCCCAGGGGTTATCGAGGCGAGATTTCAGCTGTGCTTTTCAGCTACTACATCGACATATGACTTTTTACATTATTTACCTCGTAGATGCTTCGTAAAAAAGTCGCCCTTCTTACAGGCTGGTGGCGAACTTTCAATAAAAATTATGCATGTTGCTGCGATGCGTGACACTGCTATAATAACGTAACATACGAGAATGTGTACATTTCCGCCAAATCGCATTATCACGCAGAAGAGGCACGAATATAGAACAAATGCAGTAGAAATGCGTTCATTGAGGAAAGTAGGCGAAATTAATCTAACGGACAAACTTCTAAATGACTGGGTTAGAGAGCAGTGTCAATTGAAAAATTATGTAGTGACGAGAATCGAAAAGTGAGTGATAAGATGGTTTGAATGGGTGACTAAAGAATGACGAAACATATTTACGGGGCAGATTGAGCGGAAATGTCGCACCCGGCGGCCTAGGAGAACGTACCGCGACTAAATAGACGTAATACTTCTTAAAAGTCAGATACGTAGCACCCGTAATCGTAGAAGATGTATGAAAACGTGTATATACATGTAGATGAAGTGAAAGGGGTGCGCTGTGATCATACCGTATGGCGCTCTATAATATCTGCCTACACCACCGGGAAAGCGGCGTGAAGGTATGTATGCAAATATTGCAGTCGTTACCTTAATCCCACACAAAATACTACGACACTTCTAGGTTGACTTAAGAGGGCCCTTCCCAACGACGCGACGGGACTAACTTATTAGCGGGCACTTCACTCTGGCTCGGGGGGCCCATTTCGGTAAGAGTGAGTTCGAGTTCGGGAGTGATTTAACCTAAAAATAGCTGGGAAATATATTATTTTTTAAATATTGGAACCGTTATTTATACTTCCAACGTAATATATTTACGGGACATACCAGATTTTTACGTAAATCATTATGTTCAAGAAGCGTGGAAACATTTACTCTTTAAAAAAGTGAGTTAATATTTAGTGACGAGTTCGAACTCACTCTTTCAGGTAAAAGTGAGTTCGAGTTCGGGAGTGAGTTAACCTAAAAATAGCTGGGAACCGCCAGGGTCCATTCAGGGAGTTCGAATTCGTCACTATATATCAACTCACTTTTTTAAATAGTAATGTTTCCACACTTCTTGAACATCATTACAGCGTGATCAAAATGAGATTTTATATATATTGTATAATTTTGGATAGAATCTACGATGAGAAATATGCGCATCATTTCGTTTTACGTCTGTATGGGGAGTTGAGTGGGAAGGCCCATCTTAACATTATCGGATTTCCGATTTATATTAAAATTTTGGAATGGTAAGCTAAACGACAGTCTGTGTGTGATTGCTAAGGAATCGGTGTATTGAACCTCGATTATAACATTTGAAAACTTTACATTTCAGGTCAAAAGTTCATAACAATACGATAGCAACGACTATAGTCGAGCCGTTTTAAGAAGCGTTTTTTGACACAGCAGTGTGGAAGAAAAGCTAATGACTAAATTATGGAACAGACCACTTTACCCCACGTTTTATATTTTTGGGACCAAATAATAACAGCTTGCTGATGTGTTTTTTTTTATTATGACTTGTAGAATATATTTTATTCTATATTGTGTCAATTAATTACTTAACAATGTATTAAATAATATAATTATGAACAAAATAATGGTACAGTACCAGCACTGGAAGTAAATTGCAATAGGGATGTGAACCTGCAAAATAATATCGACCATTTAAGTTTTAATATCTTTAATTTTCATAACTATTACTTTAATATTCTTATAAAGGAAAATCAAATAGATATCATCACGATTACCAATGTTGGCTTATGAGAATGAGTATTCGGTCTCGGGATTTCCAGCAATCAACGAATGCCTCCTTCATTTCTTAAATTATATGTTTAGGCACATATAATAAAAGGAAAGTTAATTGCAGTATCATCTAGCTTTTTAGGGTTCCGTACCCAAAGGGTGAAAACGGAACCCTATTACCGGGAAATAGAATAATAACAATCGGCTTAGATTCACGATATTTGTACGTCGCCCTATTTTTTTTCATTTTGGGTGGTTATGTTTTCCTTTTTTCGGTCCTCAATACTGTTTTTCGACTAAAAAAGTGGTGCTCACCACAAAAGTTGTCAATTACTACTCACGAAAATGTATGTGGAAGAGGCTCCTTTTAAGGTGTACAGCAAAATGTTATTAAAATGTTTTGATCCAAATATACAATAGTTAATGTTTGGAAAATTATTCCGTTGAAAGCTGTATATGTGCAAAAGATCTCGTATTAAGGTTATGAAACACCTTCCGAAATCAGATAATCACCTGTCCATCTGTATGAATGTGTTTCATTTTAGAGAAGATTGCCTATTATTAGATTTTTGCTTTTCCTTATTGAAATGTTATCGATATAAAAGTAAAACTCTGGTTTTTACCCTTCCCTATCCCTCATCTGTCAAAAAACGCTTCTTAGAACGGCTCGACTATAGCTACTGATTATTAAAAAAAGAAGACGCTGTTCGGACAAATAAGATTAGCATTTTGATATTTATTTATTTTAAGGTACAGTGACATGTGAACAACATTTCTTATAAAACGGATCCAAACAAAACAGATTATGATGCACATTCCAGTAACAGGTGAACACAATGCGAAAAAAATCGAAAGTAGATGGAAAATCACCATTACCTACGACTTGACATGATTTCAGAAATTGTTAAGAAAGCAAACTCATTCATTTTCATGATTCGAAAAGCCTTTCATGTCCTTACACCTGATATTATGTTGAAAATATTAAAAACATATGTAAGACCACTATTGGAATATGGCTTTCGGATCTAGCAGCCTTACTTTATTAAAGATATTCACTTTGGAAAAAGTCCAACGAAGATTCACCAAAATTCCTTAACAGCTCTCCAACCTAACATATGATGAAAGACTTAAAATTCTAAATCTTCCCTCTCTAGAAAGCCGCCGTCAGAGAGGTGACCTCATAGAAGCATACAAGATAATGACCGGGAAGTATGATTGCGCAAAACTTGCAAATAGGCTCACCTTTAATAAAAACACTCACATAAGAGGACACAGCTTGAAACTCAACTGCACGAAACATAACACCAACAGAAATAGCATAGACTAGGGTTTGTAGGGAACCGCCGTGACTCTACGCACACGAACATGATTGTGTCCTATTTTCGATCACATTGAAATCATTCCTCTGGTTGGCTACACATCATTGAAGCAAAATAAAGTATTTAATTTTCAAACGCAATCGAAACTAGGCCTTATTTCAATACAGATTGATTTGTTAATTACCGACTTTTAACATGGAGTAATGACGTTCTCTAGTTGATCTACATGGAGCAAATCAGGACTGATAATAATATATGCAAAGGTTTTAAGGTCACGGTATTAAATAGTACCGACAGTACATTTATCGCACAAATATGATAAAATCCCAGCACTGCATATTCATGAGAGCTACTCAATTAGGGATGTGGCTAAATCGTGACGTCATCCGTCAGAGTGTCGATATATTTTGTACTACATTTTATTAAACAATATATCGTAACTTTTTGACCGAGCGGAGCGCGAAGATTCTCGTTTCAGCCTGGGCAAAAATGCTTTCGTATATCCGGCGACCGGCTGTCCGCCTATGCGGCTGTTCTCCTCTACAAGTCGCATTTCTAAACCGATTCTCGTGAAAGTTTGTGTCCAGGTTCGATCGCCAACCACAAACGTTTGCCCCCAACCACTAGATGTCAGTCAATATATTTATTTACCATTCAGAATCAGTTAGTTTAATCTAGCCTTTAAACATTAATTAAGAAATACAAAAACATACGATTCAGTTAATTATTTAATAATTGTTTCCGTTATATTAATATAAAAACAGAAACAGAGAGAGTGCAGATTTCAGATTACATTGTTTTTTTTTGTAATGTAGGTATAATACATAATTACATGCGAATTACTAAGTGATATACCGGAAACCAGCCTAGGTTGGTACAATAACATTCAATAAAATACAGCCGGTGCGGTAATGAACCAGTACTCGTTTTCTGACTAGTTTAATATAGCCATAGCACTAAAGCTCTCTCGGGTATGCAGTGTAATATCCTAATTTAACCCTAGAACCGTACCCATATTGACAAGGACATAAACAGTACCCAGGGGTACAGGCATACCCCGTGAAATGAAACAGATTTTTTTACAAAATTAAACATTTATTACCAATTCTACTTAGATTTTCTTATAAATACATTTAATCACCATACATTTTAATAAAAATTTCTTATTACAAAAAATATTTAGCACAGTTTTGGCAAACTACAGTCTGGTGCTCGTTACAAATAAAGGTCTTGCAAATAGCGCGTCGGTTTCTTGATTTTTTTAAAACACCTTTTTATTATAGTATCCAGAAATCTTGGAGCATCTTATGTCCCTTTCTATCCAATGATACCTCCAACAATTTGCTGTAGATTCGTCGGCAAAGTTTAGTGTGTAAAACGCTGCTCAAGGTGTGGTTTCATGGGGTCTATTGCCAGAAGGAACGTTTGTTTTTGAAAATATGTTTCCTATTAACATATCCCCATATCAAGGAATGAATCCCGACGATATTTTGAATTCCGTAAAATACGCATATGCTTCAACAGCGAGTCTTCCACGAGACGCTATATTTATGGCACAACTGGTCGAATGTGTCAAGTCCACCCTTTGTTTTGTTGTAAATATGTATTATTTTGGTGAGGTTTATCGTTTTGTCTTTTTCTGCATTTATAATACATTATTGAAAGCATCAAGATGTTATATTACTTCTTTTGGCTGAGTTTAGGAGGCCCATAAGAGAGAAATGTAAGTTTGCTGTGAAATGCAAATATTTTCTTTCAATCTTTCATCTGTTGAAATGGTTTGGGACTTCTTTTTAGTTCTTTTTCAGTGTGCCAACCGATGTTAGTTTCTTCTGCAAAAAAAAAATCTGCAGAAAAAATCAAGGTAAACCAATTATCGTATAAAGCAACCAAAAAAAATTGCTAAAAAAACTTGCGAAATAAGATGGGGATTATGCATATATTGTTAATGCACAAATTAAACATAAATAGCAACTAAATACCAGCACCCAAATATGGTAATTTTATGCTGTTTTCGAAACTATTAAACATACAAAAAACTTACGTTAACCGTATCCCGGGGTGCAGGCGTACCCCACATGCTTAGTGTGACGTCCGTACGCTAGCTAAGCCCGTGATCAATTGACGTAAAGATGCACCTCGAGCCCCTATTAAAAATATTTAGCACAGTTTTGGCAAACTACAGTCTGGTGCTCGTTACAAATAAAGGTCTTGCAAATAGCGCGTCGGTTTCTTGATTTTTTTAAAACACCTTTTTATTATAGTATCCAGAAATCTTGGAGCATCTTATGTCCCTTACTATGCAATGATACCTCCAACAATTTGCTGTAGATTCGTCGGCAAAGTTTAGTGTGTAAAACGCTGCTCAAGGTGTGGTTTCATGGGGTCTATTGCCAGAAGGAACGTTTGTTTTTGAAAATATGTTTCCTATTAACATATCCCCATATCAAGGAATGAATCCCGACGATATTTTGAATTCCGTAAAATACGCATATGCTTCAACAGCGAGTCTTCCACGAGACGCTATATTTATGGCACAACTGGTCGAATGTGTCAAGTCCACCCTTTGTTTTGTTGTAAATATGTATTATTTTGGTGAGGTTTATCGTTTTGTCTTTTTCTGCATTTATAATACATTATTGAAAGCATCAAGATGTTATATTACTTCTTTTGGCTGAGTTTAGGAGGCCCATAAGAGAGAAATGTAAGTTTGCTGTGAAATGCAAATATTTTCTTTCAATCTTTCATCTGTTGAAATGGTTTGGGACTTCTTTTTAGTTCTTTTTCAGTGTGCCAACCGATGTTAGTTTCTTCTGCAAAAAAAAAATCTGCAGAAAAAATCAAGGTAAACCAATTATCGTATAAAGCAACCAAAAAAAATTGCTAAAAAAACTTGCGAAATAAGATGGGGATTATGCATATATTGTTAATGCACAAATTAAACATAAATAGCAACTAAATACCAGCACCCAAATATGGTAATTTTATGCTGTTTTCGAAACTATTAAACATACAAAAAACTTACGTTAACCGTATCCCGGGGTGCAGGCGTACCCCACATGCTTAGTGTGACGTCCGTACGCTAGCTAAGCCCGTGATCAATTGACGTAAAGATGCACCTCGAGCCCCTATTAAAATACACGGTCGAACTAAATAATCTCGCGCAAGGTTAAAAAGTCATTTTAAATATATTTTTTCGATTTGTACCCCAGGGTACGGTTCTAGGGTTAATAACAATTGTTGTTACATTAATCATCCATGTCCAATCATCACTGTAAACATACATAAACATCGATAGCTTAATGTCGATTCGATGTGTCACATCCCTTATTGAGTAGCTGAGGCATCACCATAGAATATAAAAATGGCACAATAGGGCATCGTTCTTGCTTCGCAAGTTTACCGTGCGTAATTGCGGTCGACAGCGCCGTAGTAGTGACGAAACACGACTGCTGAGCGCGAATCACGAAGTGCGCCGAGCTCCGCGTACTAGTGGCTACGCTGTTTCCGCCTACTTACTTCCCGCTCTTTTTGTTCTGTGACACCAACACCCCCAAACATTTCTTTACAAATAGAGTTGTAGAGATATGGAACAAGCTCCCCGAAGACGTAATGAATGCCAACTCAACCAATCAATTAAAAATCGTTTGGACACTAATTTTAAAAGAAATTAAAACAAAGAACCAGTTAATTCATATTACAATGGCAATTGACTGAAAAAAATAAAAGACAAATACATTAATGTGTTACCAAACCAAAATGTGTTTGTCAGCCTCAGTGGCCCAGTGGCGCGACACTTCGGCGATCGCTCTCCGAAGTTAAGCAACGCTGGGTCCGGTCTGGTCTTGGATGGGTGACCATTAGACCGTTGAGAGAGGCTGGCCGTGGTTCGGATTCCACGTTAAACTGTAGGTCCCCTTCCTTACTTACTAGGTGGTAGGGTTAATCCCGCCCGGGTTGGTACCATCGCATTGAATGAACGATGGTCGAAGCGGCAATGAAAATTGTCCGTGTTTTCCATCCAGTTCAATGTAGCCGAGCAATATAAGGAAGGTCCTGGCATGGCACCTAGTTTCCATGTGGTGTGTTGGGCTAATACCATGACAGAAGGTGTGGTATTAGCCATCATGTCCAGTCACATAAAAAAAAAAAAAAATACAACCTAAATAACTTTCCACGTGCAAACATAACACGATCAACTTAAACTAATGAAAGATAAGATTTGGACTTATCAGCTCAGGCTGCCTGTCTAAAATAAATAAATAAATAAATAAAAGCATACAAATCTTTACAATGCGACCATAAAAACTATTAAAATACAAATAACAATAAAATCATAAATAAACATAATATAAAAAATACAGATGTTAAGATTCGTGGACAAATAATTGAGTAAGAGCGGGTCATCGTCCCAACAGGTAGGCTACAGATATATATTTCTACCTATCGATGACCATAAAATATGTATTTGCAGATTATTGCACTTGTGCCACTAATACATAATTGCGTGTCAGTGAAGTAGTGTATTTCGATGAAGATGAAACACATATGATGAAACTTTCATCGTGAGTATGTTTTTATCAAAATTTGTCAAACAAAAGTGCCTAGAATAGTCCTGGAGTGGAGACTGAGCCGCGCGGCTTCTTAGCCGCGTGATGATCGAGTCGATAGGCGCGACGTCTTGGAAATCGGCGATCTAAATGTGATTCACCGCGTGACAAATGGCCGTGCGTCGTGTTGGGTTTAGCTTTCTTCACTAAATTCGCGTAAAGTGTTAATTATCGTGACTTCATTAGATCTGTGTCTACCATCGATACACCGCAATCGAAGGAACGATTCAAAGCGGTGAGTAAGGCAAAGCGACGACTATCTACGAACACGTCCCCTGCATGGCGTTGGACTGGTTCAATGACATTTCGCCACCGCCATTGCTATCACGTCTCGGAAGAATTTTCACTATCGAAGCACAAGATGCAAGATGAAGGTTTCCACGGAAGGAGATCTGTTGTGTGGCGATGTTATGCTCTCCATGGGTGTCAGAACGCGATCGGTTGCGAAAGCATTTCCCGATCGAAATCGCACCTGGCTCTTTCCCTTCTACCGTGCTTCTGTCCGCTGACAAGAGTGCTTGGCAGGCGAAGGTGATGTTGAGGGCCGGATACAAGGCGGGGCATTGGGTGCTAAAGATTACCTGAGTCACATCTAAGGCACTTTATTTCAACCAATACCAAAGTACGGCTTTTTACGGTGCTTTTTCGCTCCCTTGGGTGAAATCGTGGATCTGCGCCTGGTGATGTTGGACATAGCGAAGTTGAAATGCTTTGTGATATAGTCAGGGTAATTCTTGCAGGCAGAAACAATACCTATCTAAGTCCGTTACCAATATCAGAAATTTGCAACTGATATGTTGATCACCTCCTAAAAGATGAACAGTATTTTTATTTTATGTCATGTTATTTATTTTGATATTGTATTATTCGGCTGCTCTTTAGATTACTACATCATTTCTACCAACTAGCTGGGTATCAGGGATGGTAGAGTAGTTTTTTATAAACATTTTGATGTAAAAATTTGGGTCCAGAGATATCTATTTTTCTTGAAAAAAAATTTTGAAAATTATTTTCTTTGTGCTCCATCGATATATTAGTTCTGTATTGAGACGCGAACATACCTTATCTTTCCATTTTTAAGTTATATCAGTTGGCATTAGAATTGCTCGTATGTTGCCAACACGTCGTTACCCATAATTAAGGGTAAAATGATGGTGTGCGTGTTTAGAATGTTTTTTAGAAGCGCGGAGACGAAAGTTCGCACAGTATGTCCTGAGCGTTTGCAACCGACATGAGCCATCCCGACATGGACCAGTTAGGTTAAGGTCGCTTCCGCTCCGTGTCTTATATAAATTAACCTTTGGTAATTTTTTTGTAGACCATGGAAAAATAAATTAGTCCATGGCAATACAATTTTGGAAAAATGTTGGTGCAACTGCATGTTGTCGCTGATCGTCGCTGTTCTATGTGTATGTATACACTTTGACTGTTGATGCAAATGGCTGACCTTGCATTTGTTGGGCTTTGGATGCTGTCGTCACATTTATACCATTTAGAGAGCGGTGAAAGTGGACACGTCTAGTTTTAAATGATTTCATTTGTGCGAAAAGGACGCAGTATTCGTGTTTGTTTAGTGTTTGTAATGCAAATGAAAGAAATTTCGTCAAAAATTCAAATTTGTGAATTTTTTTATGCTTTTTTTTATTTCCGGACCCCAATTTTGATTTAGAATAAAGTATTTTGAGGCCTTTAGTAAGTATTTTTTTTTTTATATTTTTAATCGCGATGTACTAATCTAAAGAATTTCCCTATATTCTGTCGTTAACTAGGTACCATGAGATCGAATATCGGTGCTGGGAACACAAAAACGACACCCGTGATGATGTTTAATTTTATTTGACAAACAAATTGTTATTGATCCGTTGATTTGATTAACTCATTAAGGACCCACATCTATATGTGATATCCATGAATGTCTCCATCAGCAACTTGGGTTTCTCTGTGCTATATCATTCCTGCGTACATTAGGTCTCAGCTGGATAATCTATTGGGGCAATAGTTTGCTTATTACCACTATGTCTCGGTGTCTGATGCTGTTCACAGGCTAGCACCATGGCATGGAGGGACCGGCGGGAGGTGAACCAGAACTACCACGAACGCTGGAGTGAGGTCGCTCGAGAAGCGGATGATCAACTGGACCGGCGGCCTCACCGCCGCACCCCCGGCCCCGTGTGGGATATGCGACGCAGCCGAAGTCGCAGCCCCGACCGCTTCAGAGACGACGGCAGACCAAACAGAAATGATGATAGGGACAACAGATTTAACAGAAACGATGGCAGGGACAGAAACGATCGCTATGATAGAGACAATCGGTTCAATAGGGACAACGGCGATAATCTCTTTAACAGGAGGAACGACAATAGATTTGACCGGCACGATCGTGGCAGTGGCAGTCGCGACCGCGACCGTTATGAGAGAGACGAACGGAGGAACAATGACCGCGAGGACCGGTTCAAAAGAGATCGAGATCGCGGCGACAGACGTGATGACAATCGCTACGGCGACAGGAATCAGACCTACGATACAGAAGATGTTCCGAACCCACCGTCGCCGCCTAAGCTCACGGAAATGGAGAAAGAAGAGATGAGAACGGCGGCAGAAATTAATCGTGAAAGTACTGGCGAAGCGTCTGTGCCTAGTACCGGCGACTGGTACTGCGTGTGTGGATCTCTTAACTTTAAAAGGCGTTCGACGTGCTACCGCCGCGGCTGCCAGTACCTACGTTCTGACGGCACCATTTTTGAGTCTCAGAACTCTAATGAAGACAGCAAGTCTGTCGGGATAACTAAGAGATTGCTATTTCGACGCCTGGATGCGCTGACCAATGAAGAAAAAATTCTAGATGTATTAAAACAGCGCGTACCTCAAATCGTTGACTCCATCACAGGGATTACGATTGGGAGAGATGCATTGACAGGAACATCGCGGGGTCTCGCTTATTTGAGTTTTAATTCCCTGTCAGATTCTACCACAGCGCACACGGCCTTGCTTAAGCTAAGTCCTCATCTGGAGATAGATAATCGCGATGTTTTAATTTCGTACTGTCACGATAAGCCAAAGTCCAACCCTGCTAGTGCGACCGTGCAAAACATAGATTATTCTGCTTATTACCTACAGACAGGTATAGATTATAGTAACGGGGCTGAAATGACTGAAAGCGATAGGATCAATGCGGCGGCGGCAGTCGCTCAATCCGCTATAACGGCCGCTCAGGCGCGTATGTGGATGCCGAACTCCGCTCCGGTATTCGTTGCTAATCACGCGACGGTTGCCGCTGTGGAGCCGCCGGATGGCAAAGGAACAGTCAAATACTCTGCGCCAGACGTTCGCACTTTCATGTACGACGAAACTTCCGGGTATTATTATGATGCTTCGACGGGCTTATATTATGATGGAACCACTCAGTACTTCTATAATAATCAATTGAATTCCTATTTGTATTGGGATGCAACTAATAGCACTTATTATTTAGCGACGCAAAACCAACAGAACACTGAGCAACCGAAGCTCCCAGAGCCACCGACGGCCACAGCCCAAAATACGATTGCCAAGGAGGGCGTTCCCGCCACCGCCGCGGCTGCCGCTGTGCAGGCTCCGGTCGAAGAAAAGAAAAAACAAAAAGAGGACAAAGTTAAAGTCGCAAAGAAGATCGCAAAAGACATGGCGAGGTGGGCGAAATCACTGAATCAAAAGAAAGATAACGCGAGGAGTAACATTGTTTCAGAACAGATATTAGACACTTCGGCTAGTGTAGGCTCGGCCGATATCGGTTTCTCTGTGTTAGGCGCATCCGGACCCGTGTTCCCCCCGATCGTTAGAGAAATTTCTCCCATACCTCCGGCGGAGGCCGAATTCCTCATGAAAAACGTCGAAGAGGTGTCACCTGTCGATGCGGACGAGGGAATCATTGATTGGTCAAAGCTCACTTGCCTACTATGTAAACGACGCTTTCCGTCTGCCGATGTTTTAACCAAACACAAGAATATGTCAGATCTTCACAAACAAAGTCTAGTGGAATACTGCAAGAACAAGGTGGCGGAAACGGCAGCGAGTTACCGGGACCGCGCGGCCGAGCGGAGGATGAAGTACGGCGAGGGTGAGGAGCCGGTCCGGAAGTTAAAACCACCCGTATCTGCGATGCCCCGTCCGGTCCAACCCGCCCCCTCCGTCTTGGATACCGTGGGGGGGAAAATGCTGCAGAAAATGGGGTGGTCGGAGGGTAAGGGTTTGGGGAGGGACGGCCAGGGCAGGACGGCTCCGATCGAAGCTGAGAAGAGAGTGCAGGGCGCCGGGCTGGGACAGAAGAGGGGCATCTACACGCCGACGCCGGGCGAGACCTACCGGGACACGGTGAAGAAGTTGGCCATCGCGAGGTTCAACGATATACTCGGCGACGAGAGGGAGTAAGGTGAGGGAATAGATTAAGGCTAATGTGACATTTTCTGTTTCAGATGCCGTTGCAATTTTCTACATAAATATTTCAGCTAGAAAATTCGCTGGCTGATCATTAGCTAGTAAGGATTTTTCACTAGCTCATATTTGACCTTCGTTAACTGTTTATGCCAATATTCATTTTACCATCTCCATTATGTAATCGATTGGAATGAATGGAACTGAAATAATATTTTTTATAGATTCATCTTTACTCATAATATACCACAGAGAATGCTCTTAGTTGCAATCCCTCCATCCCCTTACTACTATTGCTCAACGCGAAATGGGCAGGGAATTCGACATTTCCAATAAATTCCAATTCCAATTAGAACCAATCGTTCCTCTGGATTTTTTATCTACAGGGTCTATAAAAAGTGGAATGCACTCCCTGCTGAGGTGTTTCCTCAAAGTCCAACATGAGGTCTAAAACATAGTATGAAGGCCAGCATGACTATTTGTACATATTGGTACTTTGAAACTCCGGAAATAAAAAATTCGAAAAATTTAAAATAATATTTTTCGCTCATTTGCTGATTCGAAATTTCTTTAAAAAACTGAAACTTGGTTATAACAGACCCAAACTATAAGTTAGACTCGAACCTAAACTGGTGAGCGAAATTAATTTGACCACTTGACTAAGAAAATGTAACGACTAAATTCTCTGAAAAAAGAATCTGTTCTGTAATTGTGCAATTGTACATTTACTTTATTTGGCCCTGCATAAATAGTTATATTCCTGTCGTAAATAAATGTTATCAGAAGTTTTTCAAACTTTTTTATTGAACTGGCTGGAAAACACAATTTTTTTATTGTTGCTTTGACCAACTTTTATTCCATGCGACCCTGGCGGGAAGGGTAAATAGGAAAAGGGACCTATGGTACTACATTGAATCTGAACCAGGACCAGCCTCAAAAGTAAAACAATCAACCATCCAAACCCGGACCGCTCCTGGAGTTCACCTTGATTATCGAACGTCGAGTCATTGCACCGCTGGGCTACCAAGGCTGACGAGTATTTGCAGCTTATATTATTTTTTGCAGGTATATAAATCGATACTACATATGACTTTGCCTAGTTTTTTTGCAGATTTCCAAAAATTTGTCACCTGGAAATCAACAGAACTGAAAAGACCAGTTTCCGTCAGTGTCAAATGATATGTGAACAGACTTGTGCTTTAAGCGCTACGTATAAACCGCTAGAATGCTGTGTTGCAGTGGAGATCAGTGCGCTGTCTCTGTTATCACACTGACAAGCTCAGGATTTTAATAGGATCAAAAATACAGAAGACATCTTACATTTCAACAGGGTATTTTCCAATATTACTGGCATTTAAAAGTTGTGCTTAGTCATTGAATTACAAAGTAGGAAGTCAAATCTAATCATTGTGTCTGAACAATATTTACTCTAGGCCCACTATGTATGGACTAAAAGGCATTCCACTTTATTTCAAAGGTGAATTTATAGAAGGAACAAAAAACAAAATACCAAAGCATTAACATTGAAATCTAATATGTCGACTGCAAAGAAGATTTGCAACACACGCCTCCATTGCATAATGATTGATTAAAATATCAGAGCTCACCACAAAAAAAAAAAAAAAAACAAGAAAATCTGGGTGCACTACAAATTGAAACGAAAATGGGAAAAGGTGAACATTGTTCAGAAATCTTTAATTGGTATGATTTTGGTACAGATTTGGCGTCCCTGCAATATAGAAGGCAGCCCTCTTCCGCTGTCTTCCTTAGAGGTGAGTTCTACTCAGTCTGGACGAGATCCTAGCTTCTTTATACACTGTCGTGCCTTGTTCATCATTGTCCTACAAACTAAGTTTAATTTGAAACTTAAGTTCTGGTGCCTGATTACGGCTCTGCACAATACATTTTGATAACCATAGGAGTGCACCATGTGTATATTTTTCATTACCACATCGGAAACTTGGCCGGATTTAATATCTCCAATAAAAGCATATTTATTGTGGTTTTATGTGGTTTCTTCCAAATGGTCATTTTTAAATTAAAAAAGTGCATGTATGAGCATAGTCCTATATAATATTCGAAGTGAATATTTTTTACATTAGGTCACAATTTTTCATTCCAAATGTCTCAAACTAAATTTTTGCATATACATTTTCACCCAAGCATCCTCGAAAAAATTGTTATGTATATTTAATGTAAAATTGCATCCAAATCGGACATATTTAAGTAGTTTGAATTTCAACAGGCACTATGTTCATAACAAGGAGTAGTGTCAAAAGTTCCCAGCTGGTCTACTTATTCCGGGAGGTCACGACATTTTTGGTCACGATAAGGTAAATGGCTGAATCTGTGTTCACATGTTAGAGACCAACCCTCTGATGCTAAATATGTCAGTCTGCCTGCGCCAAGTGGTTCCGTTATCTAGATTGGCTATATAAAATAGATGCTGGTATGTACCTGCTGATGATTATACTGATTGTCTGGAATCATTGATACCTATTAATTATACAACAATAACCAGTCGGTTTTTTAATTAAATACTTAAAAATACCTAAAGTTATATCTGTAACCTAAATCGCCTATAACTAAGAAATGCAACCAAAGTTTTGTTCAGTTTTTGTATTGCTAATTAAGTCTGTACTGATACTTTCATGCTTCGTCATTTGCATCCATTTACATTATCATGTATATTTTTGTCACCATAACTACTTTTTCAGTCGCCTTATCTACGTAACGCAACCACTTGGAACAGGCAGACTGACACATTTAGATTCAGAGTGTTGGTCTTTATCCCGTGAACCCGAGCCATTTACGTTATCGTTACCATTTTTATCGCCACCTCCTAGTCTAACTCGTGAGATTCTCATGAGTAGACCCGCTGAATGGCTTAGAGAAAAGGATGCTATTACTGTGCTTTTGCTCGACTTAGCTGGGGCACCGCCGCTGTGCCCCAGATTGCTTAATGTATTTGCTAGTTTATGCTTCCAATTGCAAAAAAAGCAAAACATTACAAAGAAAATTTGGGTGGTGCACCAAATGTACTTGCATGCACTCAGGCCAGTGAGTTATTATAAAAAGCCAACATATCAGAACCCAATATTTGGTCGCAGGGTCCTTAGGATCTTAATGTATTTTTAGGGTTCCGTACCCAAAGGGTGAAAACGGAACCCTATCACTAAGCCTCCGCTATCCGTCCGTCCGTTCGTCCGTCTGTCACAGGGCTATATCTCATGAACCATAGTAGGTAGGCAGCTGAAATCACAGAGTGTGTTTATTTTGCCGCTATAACAAAAAATAGGTGAAATTAAAAAAGAATAAAAATGAAAGGGGGCTCCCATACAAAATACGTGATTTTTTTGTGTTCAATTTTGTACGATGGCACGGAACCCTTCGTGAGCGAGTCCGACTCGCACTTGGCCGGTTTTTTTATGTATTTTTTTACAAAGAATTACTTAGTGATAACGATATTGTTAGGTGGTGTCTAACCACCGTAAATGGGTTATTTCACAGGGTTTTCCTTCGCCGTAAGCTTTCATGTTACTTTAAAAAAAACACAATTTATACAGCTCTCATCGTCGTAAGAATTGCATCCATCACTCTGAATATACTGGTACTTTTTTTTCGATTACCTAACTTGGAATCGGGCGCAATTCATTCGACTGATCATTGCGATATTTTCAGCTGTATCTTATTTGAAAATGATGCATCAGTAAAATCTTTAATATGTATTATGGTTTTTTTTTCTATACATTTCTAGCAGCTGAATGTCACCAAGGGATAGCAATCAACTTCAATATTTTATTTCAGCAATGTGATTTCCTCGTTTTGGTATGCAGAGTTTACGAGCTTCGTCGTTTTGATTCCATTGATTGATATAATTTCAGTTGCTTCTTGATTTTTTACAGAATTTACATTGACTGACATAGTTTTCAGTTGGACCCACTTTTAACTAATTTTTTTTCTCCAAATTTCTCAATCGAATTTTGAAATCTGAAGCTGTGACGAAACGGTTTTTAATATCGATCAATGTCTGCCTGTTTTTTTTATTTACGGAAAGCCCATCGACAAGAAATTCTCTATGTAGATTTTCTCTTTGCTATCTTATCACTGTTTGTTTGGGAACATGACTAATGGGCCGACCATGGTAGCAAAGTGTGCACCGCCCCTGATAGCTGTAGCATTTTTAGCAGCTCGTGGCCTAATGGCGCGGGGACTGGCCTAGTGTACCAGACCGGGTTCAATTCCTCGCCCCGAATTGCACCACTTTCTTTCTCTTTCTTAGTTCGATAAGTGCATTTCGTCACGAATGCGAGCTGATCCATGTTTCGGAATCCATGTAAAACTGTAGGTATCCATGTATCCCTTACTAGGTGGTAGGGTTTAAGCCTACCCGGGTTGGTACCATCGCATTGGATCAAAAGATAGTTGAAGCGGCAATTAAAAGTTGACCGTGTTTTCCATTCAGTTCAATGCCGCGCTCATAAAAAGAAGGTCCTGGCATGGCACCTAATTCCTTCGGGAATGAGGTGTATTGGGCTAGTATCATAACGGAAGTTCTTTAGTGTAGCCATCCATGTCAGGTTGCATAAAAATTAAAAAACTTCAATATAACTCCATAACATTAATCGCAACCTCAATCTATCACTTTTAGGTATAATTTTCCTGCACAAAATCTATGCTTACGGGAGACAACATTTTAATGACTTGTGATTATTGAGAAAAAATTACGATTGACCACTGCCTGCCCCAGTCCCGACCTAGATTGAGACCTTGCTCTGCTGCCAAGGGGCAGGATATGTTCGGTGAAGGCATTGGAAGCTGAGTTCAACGTTCTCTTGACTGACCTTTTGAAAAGAAGCAGTGACGTATAATTCGTGTCATAAAAAGTGGGATTGAAAATGTCTGCTTGTACATACAGCTCTATTTGCCTCTCGCTCGTGCACTGTCACCATCTATCACTCTCATTTTGGGATTAGCTATTTTGCAAGCTGAGACGTCATCAATATTATTTCGTGTTATGCAATGAGTCTTGAACCAAATTGGTCAGTTTTTTAAAATAAGATTCCTCTTTTTCGGGGTTAAAATCTGACACTGGAAAAATTTAGTTGACATCATATTATGAAACAGTAACTAACGTAAGTACAAGCCATCATTACCCGCTGTTTGACACGGCTTATATCTCATTAATGTGACGAGACGGGGCATTTATTTGCATTCCAGCGTTTCCCTCTAGCACTAGCGGAACGGGACCGAATTGAAAAAAAAAAGACATACCGCTGCGACCAGCAAGTGATACTCGATCTGTGATGTGATACTGTGATATAAACTGAAGGATTGAACGGTTACCAGTGAACTTTGGAAAGGTAAACCCTTGCACAAGTGCTCTTTATTGATGACTATGAATTTGATCTTATTGCAGAGAGCAGTCTTCAAGCCAGGACTGTCATCGTGCCAATAGCATTGAGATCCATTCGTTATCTTAGTTCTAGCGTATACAAGTTTGTATATCTTCCTTTCTGCTAAGAATGTAGATTTAGCTATGTGGGTGAGTGGAGCAAGTAGGCAGCGGATTGCTTCAGTTTGAGTAAAACCACATTGCGCTCTATGAATTTTTTTTTATAAGAATTGATTCGTATATTTAAGAGCAAGTCCATGGCGCTCGCAGTATCAAATTTGATAAATATGATGAAAAAATAATTCTCGAAAAAGTTTGATCAAAGAATGAGAGCACCAAGGATTTATCATGTCGGGTTTAAAATTTTGCTATCTTTTTAAAAATATTGAATTTAGTTCTAGATGTTAAAAAAATTTGGTTTTACATACCACATGGTGAATTGACAACAAGCCGCTAAAACACCCTTAAGAAGCCACTAAGCAATGTTACCCTTAAAAACATGTTTGGAAAAAATAATTAAAAACCCTAATGCCCATTTACTAAAATGTTTTATGTTATATCAGTCAATCAATAGTTGTGTCTGCACGTTTGCAAGTCAAATAAAAAAATGTAAAGAATTACTGGGTGTATGGAAAACATGCATAATGTTTTCTCAGATATGCCGAGCTAGCATTGATATGGCCTTTTGGCTAAGCGTAGGTATATGCATATAATGTTATAGAAACAAAAAAAATTGTGGGATTGCTGACATGAAATGAACTTTGCATCAATTCTTTGATGTAAATATTATCGAGATTGTTATGATAATTATTTCATTCGAAGAGATCGATCCTCAGGGAATCAAAAGTTGTCTAAATAAAAAATTATCTTAAATTTTCTTATTTACTATGGAAAATTCCTGTAGACAGGTTTTTCATAAAGATCACAGCACTGTTCTTGCCAAACCAAAACATGACCCTCCTAAGTGACTATTGGTATTCGCTATCTGGGATTACATTACAGTACAAAGTGAAAATTAGTTAACTTAAAGTAAAAAGATTACATAAAAACAACGAAGGGCTTATATGACTACATCGTTTTTATTGGATGAATCAGATTATATGAAAACGAATGTGATTTTGAAGTGACTAAATAAAAGTGAGCTGTTCCTTAGCGGCGACCTGAACTCACTTTGTATAGTAATGGCCGCCTGGCTGCTATCGTGCTCGGCAGAGGATATGTAATGCTTTATCATTTAAATTTGTCGCAGAGGTCATGTTTGGGTATGCAGTATACGTTCGCTACATTTTTAATGAAATGTAGTTGGTGCCATTATCTGATAAGTAGACAAAATATGAATTGTAGCTGAAGAAAAAAAAACCAGGTTTTATCCTGACGCCTAGACTATTCCATGAAATATTGGGCAGGACTGTGCCTTAAAACAGGTATGGTAAAAAAGGTTGCTTTGAAATTCAGTTTTTAAAATATTTGTACCATGTATTTATTTTTAGCAGTATTTTAGGATTACTATGTTTCATGGAATGGTCCAGGTGTGAGGATTCTGCTTATGTAAATTTGATGCATATAGCTACAATAATTTTTGTTCTCCAGATAATAATGCGCCATCTAAATTCCGTTAAAGATCTAGAGGGTATCTTGGATCACCTTTTTCACCACATAGGAATTTCGGTATTATATCATTCAGATAAGAAACTAAAATTAAATAGGGATAAAATGTAATCATATGCAAACTTAATATTGCACAATGGGATGTGTGTGGTAATATGGCAGTGTGATGTAACATTTTCATCCGTTGTGTAATAAATAATGTAAATTAATACATAAATGGATGGAACGGTTTATGTTCATAGCAACAGTGTTATAATTCTAACTTTGTGCAGTATGTATATTACTTCTATGACTTGGGCCGAAATGAAGACAAAAATCAAAATCAATGTCAACATATAATTAAACACGTCACTATGTATGGACAGTATGGAAGGAACTCCATGCGATTCACTAAAAGTGCCGTGTTTGAACATTGATTAACTCAGCTGTCGCAATCGAGGCTAAATATACAAATTCTTTAATATCAATAAAAAGATATAGGATAACTATATCGGTGAGCAAATAAAATTGTTGGAGAGCATGTGGAATGGAGGAAATGTTTAATGACTGTGCGACTCTGTGCATCCATGCTGCCATCTGTGTTCAAAACCACACTGACAACCTGTTCTGTAATATTTATCGTGCAACGGGTGGGCATCTTGTTGACCTTAGGACAACAGGCAATTTTGAGCTAAAGTAAGATGTCAATTTATTGCTTGTTCAGTTTGGACTCAAAATCGGGACATTGAGTACTATGAAAATATTGTAATATATAATGATGAAAACCTTTGAACTTTAGGATAGAACAAATTAGTTTATTGTTAATGTAGATTGTGTATTTCATGTATTTGAAGACAGTAAACTGATCGCAGCTCCGTATGCTACGTTAGTTTTTTATGAAATATTACCTCTAACTTATCTTAGGAAAAGGAATGTTATTGTCTTTAATTTTAGTAATATTTATGTGCGAAGAAATTGCATGATACTTAAGTGGAAGTGTCTGCTATAATGTATCGGTTATTTTACACAGTTAGTTTAAGTGCATAATAGTTTAGAATACTCTCTGGAATCGATTATTTCCCATTTATTCGTTTACTTTTATCGAATTAAAATATATTATTTTTCGAATTGAGTTTAATTTTAGCTTAGATTTTAAATCGACACAGCTTCCCAATGTGGTTTGCGTAAACTCTGCATATTTCAGCCGTGCAATTTTTCTGCAATAATAAGACTTATTATTGCAGAAAAATTGCACTTAGTGCATCTGCAGATCTGTCTGTGCAATTTTTTTTACGTAAACCACAGACAATCTCCTGCTCACTCCTTAAGGAGGCGTGTGCGTCAAATTAGATGGCGCCACAGTCGTTCGCAGTTATTTCTGCTATAACTCCTATAACTAGTGGCGAGCACATTATTTGGTAATGTATCTAATCTCATTTTAAAAAAAGTATATAAAATATATATAAAAAAAAACAAAAAATAAGTTGGAATCGCGTAGTTTTTTTTTTTTTTTTCTTTATTTAGAGCATCTTAACATGTAATGACACAAAAACAAGCATAGTATTACAATAAAATACACAACAAGTCATTACACAACACCAGATGCCACAGAGTTCAAAAATATGGTATTTAAATAGCTGACAAAGTACCTAGGTGTCTATGTATTATTATTTTTTTCTTGTGCACTGAATAAAATACCTGCGATAACATGCAGAAAACATTAAACATTAACACTGCGATGCATTTGTATATGTAACCACTAAACATATAAGTATTCATATAAAGATTATATAGTATATTTATACATATTGTTATTATACTATTATTGATATATTTAAACAAAAAAAAAAAAGACAATATAAAGATAATAATATGATAATATGTACGCCTTTATAAATAACCAAACAATAAAGAGGACTGTCATTCCAAAATGTTTTTAATATATTTTTTAAACGAACCATGATTGCAATTAAAAATATCAACGTTACTAAAAGTCTGGTTGTATGTCTGGAACATTCTGTAGAACGGTTTTCTTTTGCCTGCGTTGGTACGCGTTCGCGGAAGAAGAAAGAGAACAGCGTTACGGGTGCCGCGACTGCTGGGAACACGAATATCCACTTGAGCAAGCAACTCGCTACATGTGATTTTGCTGTGAAGAAGTTTGTGCAGAAACATCATATCGCCTAGACATCTTCTATTAGCTAGAGTCATAGGGTTCACGGTACAAGATATACCGTATAATATATATTAGTATGAGGATGTGTACAAAAAGTTGCTATTTACAATTTAGCAACTTTTTGCATCTGTTCTTGTAATCATCTCACAAATGATAGCCTTTTTACAAAGTGTTGTAAGAGTAAATACATAACTGTGTAGCGTGCTCTCCACTATCACATGATCGGTCTATGACCAGTGTTTCTCAAGATATAACCAAGACAAATTTTGACTTGTCCGCTAGTTAGATCAGGTCGGGCGTATAGTTTGAGTGGCCGCATGACTATGACCAGTGTTTCTCAAGATATAACCAAAACAAATATTGACATGTCGGCTAGTTAGATCAGGTCGGGCATTTAGTTTGAGTTGCCGCATCATAGGTCTACGACTAGTGTTTCCTAAAATATATTGAAAACAAGTTTTGACATGACAGGAGATTGAAATAGTATTTTACTTGAATACTAAAAAGATTATTTCATTTATAATTTATTTTATGTTATATGAAAAACTTAAAATTATTTGTTTTCGATTGCACAAACGGCATCAACCTAGACGCCACGCCACACTTTGGCATACGTTTTTCATCCAAATTCCAATGTCTTCTGTGGCGCCGAGGGTGATGCGCTTTGTACTAAAACTAAAGGAACTTTAAAGTTTAAACTAAAAGAAAAACATTGCCGTACGCAAGTACAAGGTTACATCGTTAGACCTAATGCAACATGACGGGGAGTTGTCAACACGGGGGTCCATTCAGGGCAACTGGCTTTGACGCGGCGCTAACTTTTAACTTTTTGTTGTATGGAGTAACTACGTACATTTTTTTCCATTCTTTAGAAGAGCGTATTTTGAAATCATTGGGTTATGCTCTGACATATATGTCTGTTCAAATTCGTTTCGATTCGATATCGTACGATTGTGGCTGTGAGAAGTGATACCAATTCGGAGGAGGCCCATTCAGGTAAGAGTGAGTTCCAATTCGGCAGTGAGTTAACCTAAAAGTAGCTGGAAAACTTATTATTATTGAAATAACGGAACTGTTAAAATACCTTCCAACCTATTCATAGGATAAACCAGATTTTTACCAAACTAAAATGACGTTAAAGAAGTTAAGAAACATTACCTATTTATAAAACGCTCAACTCCCCATACAAACGGGGAAAGAAGATCACGCCCATATTTCTTGTCAGAGATCCCAAATTTTGCTCAAAATAGTTTTATTTGATCGAACTAGGTAGATGTCTGATGACCGTTGGCATTGTAAAATTGTGTTTCTAAGTTATAAGTTCCGAAAGTTCGATTTTTTTGCGCGTTTGATACAATAACTTTGGAGCTGGATTACGCAATGATAAAGTAAGAACATCTTAAAAAGATTAGTCATCAGACATAACCAGTGGCCCAACCCGGCGGGCCTAACTCATTCGCGGGCACGGTACAAAACCGTGCTGTTGCGCTCTGGGACCTTCTCTGTTTCAAAGAATAAGACAGGCTCCGTGATGAGGAAGATGCAACATGTCCACAAAACAGACAATGTGCATAGCGTATGACTTGGTAAGATTTACGAAAATATTAATTTCAAAACGACTTATAGCTAAAAGTAAACCACGACCGCGGTCGTGTAGGCACATGCACGGCAAGTAGGTACATGCCGAAAACGTTACAATTTGTCGAGACAGTTGAGGTACATGCCGAAAACTGGCTGTTAGTCGAGGTCAGCCAGTATGGACGGACGAAAGTAGGTACCTACCTAGAAACTGAAACGCGCTTGTATGGGGGAGGCGTAGCCCCTTTTATCTAAAGTCGGAAGCGCCAGTTAGTGGGGTTTGGTTACGAATTCGCATACTATACTGATTTTCTTGAGTTCGAACGACCCGTAAGAGCATCACACGAAGCTATTTATTGCAACAGATATTTCATGTTCGCCTCCCGACTCTTCGGACTAACTTGTGCCTACGCTGCTTGCCATACGAATTGAGTTTCGGTTTCTACTCCCATCCGCTCATTTTCGCTGGTCGAGGTAGATGCCGAAAACGGTGACAGTCGAGGTATATGCTTTGGACGGGACACGACTTCGACGCAGAAGGCGGTGATAGTCGAATTGGTAGATGGCGATGACAGTGATAAGTAATCAGTCAAAGTAGATGCCGAAGATGGTGACTTGCACGAAGCAGCTGGTGGCGACGCGCTCGACGTCGACGTAGTTGTCCCGTTCGTGGTCCCATAAGAAGGTCAGCGCGTTCGTGTAGCTCTGAGCGCGCCGCTGCGCGACGCTCACCACGCTCAGGATCCGGTACCTGCGGACGCGACGGCTATTTGTGACACTACCGAATCTGATGCAGTCCGATTAGGACAAGTTACAGTCATGGTAGGTACATGCAGAAGATTTCTGTCGCTGTCAACGAGAAAAAACCTCAAGATAGTGCAAGATGAAGAAGTTTTTGGTCGTAAAAACTTTTTCAGAGTATTTTCAAACTCTGAGCGGTCAGTCTGAGTTCTGACCTAAGCGTCAAACCCTATACAAATGATTACTACTTATTCTATGGTTTTGCTTCTTGAAGCTGTCAATGTCAAACTCGGACTTCCGATTTGTATGAAAACGCCGACGTATTAACGCCGATACCGTGAATAAGCTGTCAAATCAAACTCGGACTCGCAAATGTTAGTTCGCGCGCGCTCCTCAATTTCTCCATACATTCAAACTCAAATTAAACGGTAATGTCGTATCCATTAAATACAAACAGTTATCAAGTCAAATCCGGGTTGACTCCTGGTGTTCGATACCAAAATCGACTTTGGTGATTACAGCAATAAGATTGATATCTCACTCATTGCTGTCAAAATGCCTTAGCTTGCGTAGGATCAATAAGCAAAATCATCAGCGCCAACTAGTGAAGATAGGGGAAGCATTGTGTGAGAAATTCGTTGGCTGATGTAATTGTCGGGATAGCTCAGTTGGTTAGAGCAGTGGGCATATAATCTAATACTAAGTATTTACAAAATTATTCTTCAAAATTCTAGAGCACGTACTTCTTTCGACAGATTATGTCCTGAAATTGTCATTTTTAGGTTTCCGTACCCAAAGGGTGCCAACGGAACCTTATTAATAAGCCTTCGATGTCCGTCCGTCCATCTGTTCGTCCGTCCGTCCGTCCGTCTGTCACAGGGCTGCATCTCATGAACCGTAATAAGTAGGCAGCTGAAATTTTCACCTGTCGTATCTGTCCTTCAACTGCTTGAGGAGCGACGCGGCCAGCTGCAGAGCCAGCGCGGGCGACTGCTGCACGTTGTACTTGTGGCCAGTGAAGTGTTCGTCCAGCTCGGCGTTGACTATCTTCAGGACGGTGGGCACGTCGAATGGGCTCTTGGGGTCCAGCCGGTACGAGGGCAAGTAGAGCAGCATCTGGGGGCATACCCAAGTTGTTTTGGATCAAGTTTGTTAAATATTTCTGGGTGGGTCGAAGAACGGTGACTTTTTCTCGAAATGTTATTGGTTGTTTACATCACATCTCATTTCCTCTCGTTTAATCTCCACTTTGCTAGGGTCCGGGCCTAGTTACCGTTAACTCTACCAGCTTGCATTATCCTCTTCTCTCTGCTCAATCGTATCCCCTGAAACCACAGAATAAGTAATAGTGCTGAAACTAAAGGGAGACGAGTTGTTAAATAACTAAATTCTATTGGTTGTTTACAACACATCTCTCCTCTCGTCTTCGCTTCAGCGGTATCCGGGCCTATTACCGGTACCTTATTCTACCATTCTACTTATTCCAATGGCACGTGCATTTATCACACAACATACCGGACGACGATACTCGAGGGCGACCTGCGAGCTCCGCACGCGTCCGATGCCCGGCACGCTGGAGAACCCATACGAGCCACGTCGCACCCTCAGGCGGCTCTGTGAAGATCAAGCGATTGGTTATGCCATTGGAGTCTCGCGACAAGCGAGCATGTATGGACGGAAGTAGTGATTGTTAGGTTACCACACAAGTTATGTAAGATACTGTATTTGTAAAATACTTCATCTGCAGATGAAGCGTTAATCAGCAGCGGATTTACACATTTGCCGCCAGTAGGCTATTCAAATTTTGCCGCCCCTACCGAACTCTACAATTCGATACTCTAGTTCACAATCATATTAGGTAATTACCATTTATTTGTAAATGAATTTGTAACTTTAAGATTATAGCACTATCGTCTTAATTACAAAACCTCTTTCCCGTAATTAGTATGAATGTAAACTAGGAGATCTATGTTCAGTTCCTAGATTATTTTACAAACAAATGATTTAGATCACGTTGCACAAGACATCGTTTTAAGTAGGTAGGCGGAGGAAGGTATTCTGCACTATACGCATTTTATTATGTATTTGTTAGCTTTATTATGCTGAAAGTTTCCGATTGGGGTGTAAGAAAATAATGTTTTCCCTGAATTTGCCGCCCCTAAAATTTGCCGCCATAGGCTCCAGCCTACTCAGCCTGCTGGTAAATCCTTCACTGCGTTCAATAAATGTATGTAGGTATAATCTTAAACACAGTGTTAGAAGGAGGCATTCATTACCGGAAGAGGGACTGTAGACAAGGCCGTCTTAAACTAGGCTGGGGCCCTTGGGCACACAAGAATTTGGGGCCCTTTTGGAAAGTAAAAAAGCGACATGACAGACAATGCTTCAGAAATATTTATTTTCCCATTAATAGCATCGGCGCGTGCAGACCATCTTGTTTCCGAAAGAGGCTTCAGGACTGTATTTGCACCTAAATGCTCTGTCAAAATTAGGAGAATTCCAAATTATTGGTATGCAGCCGGTGGCGAAATTGGTAGACGCAATACCCGCGAATGGTATGTTTTGCTGTTTCGGGTGCAGCCTTGCAGTATATTCGTAAAGTAGTTCTTTTTACTGGACTCTTTCTTCAATTAATATTTCCTTGCTTCTCGGTCGATTATACATACATACGTATCACATTCCTTGGAATAAGTGACGTACCTGCTTACTACGAAAAAGTATATTTACTTAATATCTATGTTTCTCATCTTGAGATGAAGAATCGTGTATCTCTTGAGAAGCAAAGGAAAGTATGCTGTGATTGTTCCATGCCCAATCTTCTTTCAAGTCACAGAATTAGTATAATGCTATAGAGGGTGTAACAAACGTTACTTTATTAATTTTAATTTTTAGGCATTATCAATATTTGTATGTAATAACATTAGTGAACCACACTTACGGGAGCCTTCAGTACAATGTCAGTGCCTATGCATACTCACAATGGACAATTCTAGTTATCTACATAATGGAAAAGTACACGTTTCAAGGAACCAACCGTCAAAATTCTTATAGAAACAAGTCAACAAACCACGAACATTGGTACCGTCTCTTTCTACCATCCACCAATTCAAGGATGCTGTCTCCCTCATGCGCGCGCGCGTAGCGAACGTCAGGCGATCCTACACAGAGCCAATGGGAGAGGACCACGACGGGAGCCATCTTGTTCGCCCGCCACGGCGCGAGCGCGTCTCGCCACCACAGACCGCCAACCGCCGCGAGTGACGCAAGTCGCGTCCCGGGGTCTCGCCGTGGCCGCTTTCGGGCTGGCTCAGTGGAGCACAACCGCACCCTCCGTCTCTTCGGCGCACACCCCGTGCTCCTTGGAGTGGGCTCCGCCAACGATTCGCCCTGTGCTGCGTCGCGTCCACAGTTGAGGGGACCCAGCCGCTCGAACTTCGCCGCGCGGGGGCAGGCGCCATTCGCCGCCCAACCACGTGCTCCAGGCATCACCTCCATTAGGTACCGTACCGAATTTTATTTTTGCTGGCATTAGAGTGACGCGTAACACTTCTCAGTGTCGTCGTTCGTATTAGGGGGCCCAGTTAGGAACCTACTCTATTTCTTTACCTACTTGTATATTTTTGTGTTTATGCTCGTACTAGGACATTGGTGGTTGTTTCTGTTTGTATATAGAAGAAAGAAAGAAAGAAGACCGACTGATATCCACATGGCAGGTCGGCCCGTAAGCCCCTGAAAATTTCGCCTCCCATACAAACGTAGTTTACTAATCATTTGAAAGCCAATGTTCCAACTTACTTGATATTTGGTATCTAATATTAGGCTTCAAATATCTGTGTCTGCATGCCTTTGTTTTTTCGGTAAATGTATTGTGGGTCAAACCATAGAGAAAAGAAAATTCGTATGAAGATTTTCTTTTTGCTTTCATTTCATTCGGTTTGGATTTAAAAAAAAAACAAAAGCATGCAGACACAGATATTTGTTACCTGATATTAGATATTAAATATCAATTTAATTGGAATAGCGGTTTCCAAATTATTAGTAAACTACGTTTGTATGGGGAGCATAGCTTACGGGCCGTTCTTAACCATACGTCACAAGGTACAGAATAAGTAATAAGACGACTTGTACGTATAGTAGGAATGGTTGAGATAATAGTCGCAACAGAAACTAAGACTAACCAAAAGTGAAACTAACTAGTGTCCAAAGTGGCATTTCGGCCATACTTGTCAAATTGGCGCAAGAACGTTCTACTTTTCGTTAGTTTTAGCTTCTGTTACGATTACTTATCACAACCTGAGTTTGAAAAGCTTTGTTTTAATAATAGAAATAGGATGTACAAGAACAACAAAGTCTGATAGCTGGCGAGACAAAAATCTAAATGCAGCAGTATAGGTGCGCTGTTAATGTGTTGGTGAAAAATAGTGTTGCTAAGTCCCGCATCCAAAATTATCGATATCGATATTTATTGGATGTGCATGTGCACCGACATTTGTAAAATAAAATATTAAATCTAACAATTTTAAAATCCCTTTAACTGGCAATCCGCTAAGTACAAAAAAGCTGTAGACATTTTATATACACCGATGACCGCTACTCGGATGAATACTTTCCGTATCCGTTACATGAGTACAAAGACAGGGGTCTACTCGTGAAAACGAACACTAGAAGTTCTCGTGTTCGTTTCTGTAAAATCTATGTTGAAAAAAGTAGGCATCTTTTATCTTTTATATATCTATAATTAGGCTATTTGGTGGTTAATGTATCATGTTTTCTTCTGAATCAATGAGTTACCTTATAACTTTACAATCAATGCCAATGTACCTAAAACTAAATTTTTCGGATTCATTAAAACGTATGCCGCCCTGGTTCAATAGGAAAAATACGTTGTCAAGTTATTCTGCCGAGGCTATTAGTACAACATCATTGATTGTTTGAGCATTATACAGTATGTTCGACACATCGGCCGACAACATTAATTTATAGGTAAGTGGGGTCATTTGTAAGGTTTTGACCCATGATACCTTTTGTCAGATGTCACGTGGTAACGAGATAACATTATTTTCTTTATTTTTGAAATTTTCGGATATTCCGGCTTTGCACCCTTGCAACTTATTTGTTTAATGATGTTATCAGGACAAAATAAAATTTAAAAAATGTCAGCGACATCTACATTTGAAGCATTGCAATCCGATTTTGAAAAAGATCTAAAAACGTTTTTCATCGTGACATTCGTTGGAAGCAGGATTTTCAGATTATTTTCAAAATCTTATTGCAAGCATGTTTTTAAAATGGTTTTTTACTAAAAATGTTTTATTTATGACCGGTACTTTTTTTGGTGCAAACGCTTGTAGCCTAGTGGCGCGGGGACTTGCCTAGTATACCAGAGTTCTGGGTGTAAATGCTCGCACCGTTTATGCACCACTTTATTTCTCATTCTGAGTTGGATAGATGCATTTCGTCAAGAAAGGAGCTACTCCATGGTTCGGAATCCACGTGAAACTGTAGGGTTTAAGCCCGTCCGGGTTGGTACCATGGCATTGGATTAAAAGATGGTCGAAGCGGCAATGAAGAGTGTTTTCCATCCAGTTCTATGTAGCCGTACTCATAACGAGGAAGTTCCTGGCATTGCACCTAAACCCTTCGGAAATGTGGTGAGTTGGGCTTGTATCATTACGGCAGTTGTGTGGTATTAGCCATACATGCCAGGTTGCATAAATATAAAAAAAAAAACAGGAAATCCTTTTTGCTATTTAACAAGGCAAAATTTTGCCCAAAGCAAATGTACTTTTGTGTGGTTCTAGACAAATTTACATTTATGTTACGATATAATAGTGCCATGCTCCGATATTTCATTTAAATTTGACAGGTTGTCAAAGGTTGGAAGTTTTTTTTTGTTATTGTGCGTGCGTGGCCTTCTGGGATGATATGAAGTGACTTATTTTATAGTAATTGAATGTACTTCTAGTAATTGAAATTGAATAATGTGGCAGCCCTCTAGAAAAACATAATTTGATAAAATCTTGTTCACTATTTCTCTCCATAGTTGCGAGTACTCCTCCTAGTGAGTACTTACGCTTTTTTCGCACGAACAATTCAATACAAATAATTGGACATAGAAATTTTAGGGAATAGGGAAATTCAGAAACAATCAATTGCTTCGTTATACTGGCCGGCTAGATTTTTTTTAATAAAATAAAATAAAGTTTGTAAAGAAAAATAATTGAAGTGTCAATTTCGATCTGAAAAAATAATAATTTTCTTTAGATTACAAAATGGTAAAAAGTTAGTCTCTTCCAATAACATTTCAAGTAATTGGTAGTTTTCGAAATAATGCAATCCCAGCACTTAGCTGGCTCTGATTACAAACACCAAATAAACCATATTTTTACTCATTTCGAAAAATAGGTGGCTTCATCGTCCATCAATAACGTTTAATGGGAGTCAGATAGGAATTAAAAGACCATCTTAAATTAAAAGAGCTGTGAGCAAGAGAGATTTTTTGTAATCTGTGACGTGGACTCTAGCCACTTAATAATGTGCCCAATTGCATAAAACTCATCCAGCAGGGTACTAACGTAAAGAATGATATCATAAAAATAATCTTAAAATAGATCAAAAAAAAGTTTCAATATATATTATCCCGTGAAAGGAGTGGCGACCGAACCGCACGGCGACGCGGCGCGCGGCGACTGATTCGCGTGGTGATCTGTAAAAAAATATCGATTGTCAAACAAAGGTCTTTGTCAAGCCCTAGCGAAGTAAAATATTTTCTCACGTATTCAAAATATCCTAAATGTACGCAGGAAATGTTATAAATATTGATAAAAGGAAGCGTAATTTACAATTTCAGTTACTTTATTTGCAGAGTTTCGGCTTATATTACAAGAAAATGGGTAATGTTGATATTTCGTTTTTACCCTTAAAAAGTGTATTTCTCTCGGTTATGGCGAATGTTCACCTCACAATCTGTAAAGGCACAGGTAACGATGGCTTCAACACTGCTTTCTTTAAGGAATACTTAGAAATGTTCGAGATATTTCGAAAAAACCTTCGACATTTTATGTGTTTGTACACTCGGTGGTGATAACGATTTTGAAAGTGGTCTCATCGGGAATTATGTTCCATCCCTCTCTAATTCATCGGTAGTGATATTTGAAATGGACTCCCGCTCCCACACTCTGTTCGTCTTGTAAGCGCGCTGCGCGCGCATGCTAGGTCTATGGTTTTAATGTTAGTTTCAGTTTCTTCATTTCCTCCATTAGATGCAGTATAACTTGGGTTTTTTCAGGGTTCCGTACCCAAAGGGTGAAAACGGAACCCTATTAGTTACTAAGCCTCCGCTGTCCGTCCGTCCGTCTGTCACAGGGCTGTATCTCATGAACCGTAATAGGTAGGCAGCTGAAATTTTCACAGAGTGTGTATTTATTTTGCCCCTATAACAACAAATAGGCAAAATAAAAAAACCCAAATAGGTATAACAACAATTAGGTAAGTAAAAAATAAATAATAATAAAAATTAAAGGGGGGCTCATACAAAAAACATGATTTTGTTGTGTTAAATCTTGTACCATGGTACGGAACCCTTCGTGTGCGAGTCCGACTCGCGCTTGTTTTTTCTTTGTCAGCCGGATTGATTACCCCTGGCGTATAAAATGAAAAAAACTTTATTTGCGAGCCAATATTGTTTACAAAAAGGCGGAATTAATGCCATGAGGCATTCTCTAACATTCAACCTTAGAGACGTAGGAGAGGTTGCGATGTGGCGGAAAAAAAAACAAAAAACGATGGAAAATATAAAGTGTCTTAAAGAAGATTTTTAAAATTATATAGGAAAAGAAAAATTAATATTTTTATAAAATAAACATAACATAGGTTTCTAATGTATTATATTAACACATAAATACATACAAATATTTACACATACATACATAAATACATTTATATTCAATGCACTAAGGAAACATGAACAACAAGCAACACATGAACAAGAATCGACAAGAAACTACGCCGCGTTTGTATTTTTTTAACGCTTACAAATCCATCTCTTGTGTAAAGGTACCTTATACCTGCGAGTATAGTATAAATAGGTCTGTGTTACTAACTATTGACTGATGAAGGAATTGCGTAGATTTTCCCACTTGGAGCAGCGATTTTCCTGAAAGTGAGGGTTTGTTGTGAGATACATAGAAATAATTAAGGTCGGCCCGTAAGCACCTGAAAATTTCGGCTTCCATGCAAACGTAGTTTACTAATAATTTGAAAACCACTGTTCCAACTTACTTGATATTTGGTATCTAATATTAGGCTACAAATATCTGTGTCTGCATGCCTTTGTTTTTTCGGTAAATGTATTCTGGGTCAAACCACAGAGAAAACAAAATTCGTATGAAGATTTTCTTTTTGCATTTATTTCATTCGGTTTGGATTTTTCAAAAAAACAAAAGCATACAACCACAGATATTTATTACCTGATATTAGATATTAAATATCAATTTAATTGGAATAGCGGTTTCCAAAAGATTAGTAAACTACGTTTGTATGGGGAGCATAGCTTACGGGCCGTTCCTTACCCAAAGTATGCCTTCAGACCAGCGAGCAAGGAAAGACGGGGGTATCTCGGGAGATCAGGTAAAAACAATGTGGGGGTTTGAAATTAAAGAGTACAAAACATGAATGAATTGTTATACTTACCACCAGACTTTCTCCGCTTTTGCTGAAATAAAATAAAGACTTGATGACTTGAATGAGTTCATATCAAAATGGAAAAGGTTAATTAAAATCTCATACAATCGACTATTTTTCATGTAACCTGACATGAATGGCTAATATCATGCAATTACCGTCATAACATTAGTCCAACACCATATTTCCGAAGGTATTAGGTGCAATGCCAGGACCTGCCCTTTATGAGCACGACTAAACTGACCTGCATGGAAACCACGGACATTTTTTTAATTTCCGATTCAACCATATTTTCATCAAACCAAGTAGGGAAAGGGGACCTACAGTTCTACAAGGGTTCCGAACCATAGAACAGCTCGCATTCGTAACGATACGCACTTATCCAACTCAGTAAGAGAAAGAAAGTGGTGCATGACCGGAACGAGGAACCCATAACCTCTAGCATGAAAGGCAAGTCCTCTAGCCCCTATACCACAAGCTCACAATGTCATAATTGTCATAATTGAGGATCAGGTTAAGATTTAGTTTATGAAACTACTATTTGATTGGGTAAATGAAGACGAACAATATTGAAATGGGGCCAATATTGAATTACTCGTGCAAGTTAGGTTAACATCTGAACAGTTATCAAATACCGAAATACTAAGGCACCAGTTAGAGGCGGAGCTAATACAAAGGGTAATGTCCACAACGTCTCCAGAAAACATTTCGATCCAATTTTGAAAACTAAATAGATCACTCACGAGAGAAACTCGTATTCAGAGAGCACCTCCCAGAACTTTGTACGAGATTAGCACCGGACTAACCATACAAAAACCGGTTTAGTCCGGCTGATTAAAGTTAGTCCGCCCATGCACTCTGAATAGAGCTGATAGAAGAATAACGTGGATACAAACCAATTAAATCTTGGCACAAAGATAGAACCCAGGATGTTAAAATACGTGCCCGTTAAATACCGATGATCGAGCACAACGCAATGATTAACATACCAACGTATCATCTTCATTCTTGTCATCCATTGTACTTTACGAAATAGGATTTGAGTCCGATAGTATTGTTCGAAAATGACGCACAAAATAATTTGTTAAACTTTTTCTTTGACAGCTGCAGTTTTTTTTTCTTCGTGGCCTCTGTCTTACTAGATCAAGGAACTTGTATCTATGTTGCAAGTTCCTTGCGCTAGATATATTCACAACTTTTTCACATTCGCTTTTTATCTAAATTCAAAACTTTAGCGCAAAAACTTCTAGTTATATCCACAACTTTTTTTCACGACATTAGCTTTTTACATAAATTCAAAACTTTAGCGCAAAACCTTCTCGTTATATCCAAATTTTTTTTATGACATTAGCTTTTTTTATAATTTCAAAACGTTAGCGCAAAAACTTCTAGTTATATCCACAACTTTTTTCAAGACATTAGCTTTTTCCATAAATTCAAAACTTTAGCGCAAAACCAACTTCTAGTTACATCTACAACTTTGTTCACAGCATTAGCGTGTTATCTAAATTCAAAATTTTAGCGCAAAACCTTCTAGTTATATCCACAACATTTTTACGACATTAGCTTTTTGTATAATTTCAAAACGTTAGCGCAAAAACTTCTAGTTATATCCACAACTTTTTTCAAGACATTAGCTTTTTCCATAAATTCAAAATTTTACCGCAAAACCAACTTCTAGTTACATCTACAACTTTGTTCACAGCATTAGCGTGTTATCTAAATTCAAAATTTTAGCGCAAAACCTTCTAGTTATATCCACAACATTTTTACGACATTAGCTTTTTATATAAATTCAAAATTTTAGCGCAAAACTTTTCTGGCGACAATTGTAAATATACACGGTGTATTATAACCAACTAGACGACATTCCCTAAATTTTTTATTTTCATATCGGTTTTGAAGAAAATATGGGAATACGAATCTTGCTGTTTTAAAAAACCGACGAAGTACGAGTCGGGCGCGCGCTTCACAAGTATTGATTCCCATTTCATAATATACAAGATACGTTTCATGCATGGAACAGACGGACGGACAGCGGGGTCTTAGTAATAGGGTTGCGTTGGCATCCCTTTTGGTACAGATCTCTAAAAACCGAAATGTCTGACTCGCCCACCGAAGACGTTTCTCACAAACTATTGTTTTTTTTTTTTTTTTTTCCTCTCAATTATTTTTTGGGACTTTAGCCACATTGTGACTATGTCAGCCCCATAGTACATTTAATATTTCTAGTTTCTTAATTCAAGAGATGCTTTCATAAAACTGATCAAATGTTTGCAGTCTGCTGATAGTGGCTCAGTTAGCGCATTGTGAATTGCAAAAAATAAGTTAAGCCTGTCAGTTTTGAGTTTTGCAATTAATGCATGTCGCAAGCTCTCGTTCCGTTCACACTCCATCAAAAGGTGGTATTGATCCTCGACTTTTGGGCATAAATCACAGTTTGGTGAATTTCGTTTGCGCATGAGGTGTGCATCTCTGTTTAATGGAGTATGTCCGGATCGGAGTCTTAGAATTATAACAGTGTCAGCACGTGAGAGCTTCGATGCCATGAACCAGGGCTGTCGGGGAGGCTCTGTTTGTATAGTCTTAAACCAAATGCCTTTCTCTAACGATCTTCTATCAAAATGCTCTCTCCAAAAGTTGTAGCAAGAGATTTTCACTTTTGACAGAAAATCGTCAGGGATTTGTTTGCCGATCAAGATGTTATCACATGCAACAGCCTGATTGGCCAACTGGTCGGCTTTTTCATTTCCCTCTATTCCTACATGTGATGGGATCCATTGAAATACCACATCTCTGCCCTGGGAATGTAAATGCATGAATAACTTCAGGATTTCAAAGGCCTCATGTCTGCCGCGCGACCCCATCGTGCAATTAAGCAAGTGCTGTAGTGCGCTTTTTGAATCTGTTAGGATAACAATTCTTTTAATATTCATACTTGTGCCATAAGAAAGAGCCTCGAGTATTGCTGTTAGCTCGACCGCCATGATTGGTATATGGGCTTCGATGTGGAATTTCATCCCACAGTTACTCTGCGGGTCCCAAATTGCAGCACCAATACCTTTCGCATCCAGAGATCCGTCTGTGAATAGTTTGTAATGCTCATGGTATTGGTTTTTTAACATTATTTCTGAAGCAAGACATAGGTATCTACTATTGCACAGTCTTTTCGCTCTATCTATGGAAGGAACACTAAGCTTAATTGCTGTTCTTATTGGAATGCCAGCGATCCATTTAGATAGGGAATACATTGGTAATAAATCAAGTCGTTCTACAGCACACTCTTTAACATATTCATAATTAGCAGCTAAGAGAGGTAATCTATGGTTGTGCCAATAATTGTGTCCAATTGTTTCTGAAATCTTTTGGAGTAACAATATTGTAGGATCATTGAGGCGTGACAATGCTTTAAGAATATACTTGCTAGCTAAATACTTAGTTCTTAAGTTCAGAGGGAGTATGCACAATTCACTTTCCATCACATGTATTGGGGTTGTTCTGCTATAGCCACCGATAATTTTTAAAGCTCTGTTTTGGATGACATTGAGTTTTTTGTACGTTGATTCAGAACTATTACCATAGAGCATGCATGCATAGTCTATCCGGCTGCGCACAAGGGCTATATAAAGCCGTCTCAGATGAACCGGATGCATACCCCATGTTGTGCCCGCTAGTGTCTTAAGAATGTCCAAATATTTACATATCTTTCCATAGCTTTCATTTACATGTTTTCCCCATTTCAGGCCCTCATCCAGCCATAGCCCTAAGTATTTTACAAGTTTGGTACGCTTTATATGATATCCATTAACACAAATATTTATAGGTGTCCTTTTATGCCCTCTAGAGAATAGACATATTTCTGTTTTTGTTGGAGATAGTTGTAAACCCATTTCACTTAGCATTTCTACAATTGAAGTAAGTGCATTTTCAATCAGATGGCTGGCGCTATTTAAGTCTGGGGTGGTAATATACAGGACAAAGTCATCAGCATACTGCATTATCATAACATTACCAATTTGTTTACAAATTTCAGCTGTAATTAAGTTAAACAGGACCGGTGCCATTGGGTCTCCCTGTGCAAGTCCCTTGGTGCATTTCCTTGTGATTAGTGAATCCGTGTCATAGCTTATCTCCAAAGATCGTTTGCTTAGAAAATTCCAAATATAATTGAGTATATGTTTGCCTATTTTGTAATGTTTCAGTTGGGAAATGAGTGATGTGATATTTACATTATTGTAGGCGCTCTCTATGTCTAAGAAACAGGCTAAAGTGGGTTGTTTTGCGAGTTGCCCGAGTTGTATCGAAATTACAAGTGTGGATAAATTATCAAGGCAGGATTTACCGCGCCTGAAACCAGTTGTTGTACGAGAAAATATTTTGTTTTGTTCTGCAAACCACTCTATTCTTCTTGTGAGAATAATGTTAAGAATTTTGCATGGGCAAGAAATAAGGGAGATGGGGCGCATAGATGAAAGTAGTGCTGGGTCTCGGCCCGGCTTTGGTATCGCGATAACTCTAATTTTTCTCCACTGGTTAGGCACATGTCCTATATGTAAGATCTTATTAAATAAATTAAGCAATATCGCTTTCCCTGCAGGCGGAAGATTAAACAGCATAGAATATGTGATCCCATCCGCTCCAGGGGCAGTGTCCTTTTTCTTGTGAGCATTGTCAATTTCTTCAAGTGTGACGGCAACATCGAGGGGGCCATTATCGACATCATCAAATGATATCGCTGGCTCTTCGACTGTGTCAGGAGCGAGAGAGCACAGTAGTTCCTCCATTTGAACTTTGTCGGTGGGCCTAGTGCCTCCACGGATGCCCTTCATCCACTTCATCTTCTTCCACATTTCTGACAATGTAGTTTGGCCGTTAATGCTATCACAAAAGTCATTCCAACTTCTGGATTTTGCTTGCCTGGCTTCTCTACGTGTTTCCGTGACCTTTTCTTGTAATATTTCAAGATCTCGGGGGCATCCATTTCTTCTGAACGAGGCCAGGGCAAGTCGTCGTTGAGCTACAAGCTTCGATAGGTTGGTCTGCCACCACGGCTTGGGACGGAATTTGGTTAGTGGATTTTCATTCATTTTAAGCCAGGGAATGCTCTTGTCTGCAGCTAAGTTTATAGCATTTATGAACAAGTCATATGCTTCTTGTACATTTTCTGGCATTATAATGACGGGTAGAGATTCCGTAAGATATTCTTTATATTTTGTCCAGTCCGCTGCTTTCATGTTTCTCCTGGCTTTTTGTCGTGGGTTATTTTCATACCCAATGGATACTTTTAAAACGATGTGGTCACTGCCAAGAGATTCATTAGTTGTCTTCCAGTCCATCACAGTTGCAAGGTCCGCAGTGCAAAAAGTAATGTCAGGGGCTGTTTTTCGCAGAACTCCGTTCACAAGTTGAATTCGCGTCTCTCTGCCATTATTTAATGTCACATAGGTATTTGTGAAACAGGCATTGTGAATACGGTTCCCCCTAGAGTCGTTTCTTTGAAACCAACTGTTGTGATGGCCATTAAAATCTCCACCTATCACTGTTTCATTATCAAATTGGGAAAATATGGTATCCCAGTCGTCTTGACTTGTATGGGCAGAGGAGGGACAATAAATTGCTATGATTTTTTTCAAGGGATGGCAATTTAACAACTTAACACCTATTATCTCTATTCTTTCATTGTTGTTGTTTACTGTTAAGATTGCTGTCCTTATTGATCTGTGTATGGCAATTAATACTCCACCATATCCATCTTGTCGATCTTTGCGCACTATTGAGTAACCGTTTAACTTAAAAATGGTTTCAGGCTCCAACCATGTTTCAGATATTAAAGCAATATGTATTGTTTCTTGAGATAATAGCAGTTCAAAGTCACAACGCTTTGGGTAGATACTTTGGGCATTCCACTGCATGATATTAATGTGCCGTATTGGATTAGGCATTGAACATATTTAAAACAGAGCCGTTCGAAACCACTGTCATCATATACTGTTTAACTAGTACTTCTATTATGGCAGTTATCTTATCTCCCCAGGTCATCGTGCTCTTAAAGGCTATTTCTTGAATCTTTTCCAATAAGCGTCTCCACACAGAGGGGCTGTTATCAGGGGTCGTATGATCTTGCTGCATTGGTACGGAATCCGTTTTTACTGTATCTGAAGAGTTCTCATCGTACATCCTTGGTGGTGGATTACTCGTTTTCGGGATTGGTTTGAGGAGATCAGTTCGACGTGGGCGCGGCGGAGGCATCATTGAAATAGAGGGGCGGGCAGGCTCCTGAGGCTTGTCATCTTCCGGCTTGTTTGCTGCAGTTACTGAAGCGTAAGTGCGTAACATAGAAGGGGAAGAGCTGACTGCGGATAGGCATGGCACGACGGCAATTTCAGGCTGGTGGCTTTGTTGGGCATTGCTGCGTACAAGCTCTTCTCTCTTTTTCAATGCTACCTTGTACGTGACATTTTCATCCGTCATTATCTTTCGTATGGCTTTTTCTTTGGAATAGATGGGGCAAGTCCTGTCCAGAGACATGTGGGGGCCATTGCAGTTTTTGCACTTGTAGGAAGAAGACTCACAATTTTCATGTTTGGCTCCACATTTAGGGCATGTCTTCTTTAAACCGTCGGGGCAAACTTTGTAATTATGGCCAAAGCGCCAGCAGGTCGAGCATTGAGTTACTGGAAAGCTGTAAGGTTCCACGCTGCACTTTATTCCATATGCATAAACAAATTGAGGTAAACGTGGTCCAAGAAAGCACACCCTTATTGCTTCCGATTTTGTCCACTCACCGAACGCAATCTTCTTCTGGAGGCGAGTTATGGAAACTATTTGTATTTCACATTCTAAGATGTTCATGATTTCGTCGGTCTCCATGTTTAAATCAATATCTCGAACTACACCGAAAGGCTGCTGAGTTTCAGTTGTTCTTGTGCATTTGATATTATTCTTTATTAATTCTTCGTTTTCGAGGACTTGCTTTAAGCTGTCTTCAGATTCACACCTGACGAGTGCCTTGTATGGCGTGAGGTATTTAATCTTTGTAATGCCTTTATTGCCTTTGAGCAGGCGAGCTAAAGCAAGTTGCTTAGGTAAAATTTGTTTTCCTACCTGAGGCCTCGCATTCTTCGACGCTAGTAGTATTTTCTTTAAAATTTGTGTGGTTTGTCCTCTTGCGTTTTTGCACCAGTTGGAATCCAACACTTTCCTCATCTGAAGACTCTCTTGGACGTCGCCTGCTGGTGGTGGGAAATTCGTCGGCTGCAGTCGGTGTGTTGGTCATGTCAGACTCATCCCATTCCAGCTCTGCGGTGATAATCTGGTCTTCGGGTACTTCTACGAGGTCTGCAACCATCTCGAGGTCCTGTTCATCTTCTGAGGTCAGGTCTCCAGCTCCTGTCTCTCCAGGATGAGGCACTTCCATTTTTTTATTTTTGAGGGTAGTTATGAATATTACACTACTAGCTGCGGTACCCGGCTCCGCTCGGGTTAGTGTCGGCTAAATTATCTCATGGATAAAAAGTAGCCAACATGACTGGTCCAAAATAGGGTCAAACTGGTCCAGGACAATGTATCCATGCACCAAATTTAATCAAGATCGTTCGAGCCGAAATAGCATGATTTAATGAGAAACATCCAATAATTCCCATTTAGAGCTTCGTTGACGTTTGGTGGCTATTTAAAAAAAAACATTTGCCGCGAGAACCTTTCTGCACTTTCACTGCTACATTGCTTACCTAGTAAGTAACGTGTAACGTAGGTAAGTTTTGCGTGGACTCCAACCCACAGCCAGCCTCAACATCGAAAACAGTAACCCATCTCGAACCTGACTGCTCCCAGAGATGCTATACATTGATAAAATACGCATATAAATCAGGTAAGTGGTTCGCATGTTATAAGACTTTAAGACTCACTACTTACCCTTCTGGTAATGAAGCGTTATATTTTGTAGTCTATAAGTTTTTGGTAGAATCAGGCTAGACGTAGATACAATGCACATCTAAATCGAGTAATTGGTTCTCAAAGATTTTATTCTGTTGGTCGCTCCTCCGGCGATTTAGCGTGATGCCAAGTAGTCCTAAAGTTGCAGGAAATACCAAGCCGTACTTCAGTAAAAGTAAGCGCTGCCGCCGCAAAGCCGAGCCGTGCATAGCATTGCAGTTTGTATGACAGCCCCATCTTAGCGTAAGCGGAACTGAATTCTATTTAGCCAATCCTAATTCCCGGGTAGTTAAATGTACATGTACTAAGTTTTACAAATCGCTAGTGCCTTGAAAATTCGCCAAACGGACACCAAACTGTCACGACGTCTGCCCTCCCCCCGCCGCCGCTCCCCGCCACCGCCCCCGGCTCCTCTCCCCCTAGTGTGAAGTAGCGCTACCGGCATCGTTTTCGCAGCCCCGTGAAAGTTCTAAAGCCCATGGGCACATAAATTGTAGCCTATGTGTTATTCTGATGTATAAGCTATATTATTGTAAAGTTTCATTAGAATCCATTCAGTAGTTTTTACGTGAAAGAGTAACAAACATCCATCCATCCATCCATCCATCCATCCATCCATCCATCCATTATTACAAACTTTCCCCTTTATATTATTTATTATTAGTAGATAGCCTAGAATTCAAATTTAAGTCACTTTTAGGCCTTCTAGGGTCAAACCCACACTAGTACTGTGAGTTTGGGTAGTCACCAGCACCTTGCACTACACACTGACTTTGCACTTATTTGTCTGAAATTACTGTAAGCAAATTATGTGAGCACATGAAAATGAAGCTCAGTGACAGCTGACAGCTGAAAAAACTATTGTTAATGCAATATATGTAATTCCTACAAATGTTTCACGTATCACGCACGGCAAAACTGCGTTTCGGGACACTTTCGGGGGGTACGCTCACCCGGGTGATGAGCGGAGAGTTCATATTTTTTAATTTCTCTCTATAGCGAACATATTCGAAATGATGAACTTACAAACAATCTGAAAGGAATTGTTAATAATTTTTAAATGGTTAAGGTAAAATAAATTTATTTACCACACTAAATTTGTATTTATCTCAACACGTAGACATTAAGCAGGCTTGTGGAGGATGCAGCAAATATATATTGTGAGATGTTGTTCTTGACATTCAAACGAACAATTTCAATTTTACATGAAATCCAAGATAAAAAAATGTCGTAAAGTCTTACGTTATAGAGTGCAAGAAAAAATATACGTTTATTTTCAGAAACATTATAGACAGAATCGTTACAGAAAATACTTTTTTCTTTTAATAATTAGTTACACGAATACATTTTCATCTACACCCATTGACGTCCATGTCGATGTCTACACCTAACTTATATTTTTCTATTCTTACAATATCTCAACTGAATAATATTAAACCAATATGCGTACATTTACAACAATACTTTCAATATTATTATTTTATATTTACGGATAAACAGTTTCTGCTTATTATTTAGCTCATTCGTAAATATAAAATAACATGTCGAACAACAGTGACAATCTAAACAACATATCACTTAAGTTCCTCCTTTCTAATATCATGTTTGCGTTGATAGTCGCAAATCAAAGTTTGTAAATTAAATATGTTACAATAAAATAGCATACATTTACTACCTAGCTATTTATTAGTATGTAGATAACAATTTTCTGGATTTAGACAACAGCGCCATCTACCGAGTAAAACTTTAGCTAAGGACCATCCAGGTCAAGTCGTTGAGGAAGAAAATGTGTAATTATAAACATCCACACCAGAATTTTCTATATAATATCATTTACAAGTTTAACAAAATGGCGACTTGTTAGTACCTAGTAATAGAAGTGACCGTGTCAACTTCAAGACAAAGGAATAACATACCCCAGAAGTGTGAATACAAGAAGACGACAAGTTCGTCGCGCTAGTAAAGCATTTCTAGCATTTTCGCATATTCCCAATTCCGTGTGGCCAGTGAAACTTTATTCGTCTTACTAATAGACGTTTCTTATTCCACTGCTCATCCTCGGAACAGTTATACCAGACACAAATACACGGAATAAAGGAGAAGAAAGTCTCGTTTTCGATTCTTGAGTAGCCCCCTGTTGCATTTTTGTCGCCATTTTTTTCAATTCCTCATGTACTCGAGTAAGCCACCTTTTTTAATTGTATTTTTGACGGATAGAAATACCGGAGTAATAGAAATGGTATAAAAGTTTAATTTCCTTTGTATGGGTGTTATGAATCATGACTATGAATTGCATAATCGTACTCATATTTACGAACATTCTTGGATAACTCACAGGAAACTTGTATTTACATATATGCAACAAGAAACTACGCAAGAATGTGCCTACTAATATAAATATGGTACTCTGTCTTACTAATTTTAACATTTCTTACGTGACTACCACCATATGCCCCCGGTTTGTACGTAGTCTCTACTGCAAACATACTTCATAAGAATACTCCATCCTTGGTAACTCGATTCACTGATTGTTAAAACTGAAAATCAACTGATGAATTTTTGTCGCCATTTTGTTCTATTCCTCATGTATTCGAGTAACCTTAAACCGCCTATATTAGTAATAGTTTTGACAGCTAAAAATACCGGAGATATAGCGATGGTATTACTGTTTATTATTAAAGCAAACTACAGCGCTACTTATGGCATACGCCCATGGGATTAAACATGTTGAGAGGCTGCAAAAACTATAGCCATCAACGGTATTTCTAGCTACCTTCAACAACAACAAACGGAGCGGCGTAGGATCGGGCAACCGGCGTTAAGTATGAAAAAAATAAGTGGGGGAACTCGATCAGCTCTGCACCAATCAGAAGCTTTTATCTTATAACATCTGCGCGCTTACTGGCGGAATATTTGACATCCGCTTCTGATTGGTGCATAATTGATCGAATAGCGACTACACAATGGAATCGATAGCCACTAATTCCGTGCTTTTCTTTTACTAAACACCAGCCAAACATACGCATAGATAAAAAAACCATCCACAATAAATGTTCCAGGCAAATGACTTCAAACGGCTCCAACAGTTCCTGCGAACTAACTATATCTCCACCTCCCACAGCCGTCGCATCAGCCGCCTTCATTTCTTCCGTAGCTCCGACCGCATAGCCAGCAGCTCGCATTCGATGTTGTCGCGGGCGGCCCGCTCCAGTGTCGCGAACTCCGGCGTGTGGTACAGGCGCGGTATTTTCGAGAACTGGTGAAGCACCTGGAATGTTAAGGTGGACAGATTACTGAGTGAACGATTCATATGCGACTTCAGTAACCCTCATCTCCACACACCTGCGAACGCATAGCGACTAGCTTTAACTCGGTGTATTCGTAGGCGGCTTACTCCAGCGTGCAAATTCCGGCTGGTCGTTCAGATGCAGGATCTTCAACAAATAGTTAATAGTCTCGAATATTCGAATGGAAGGGTAAGTGAGAGAATGACTCAACAGCAACGTCTGCCGCCTTAATTTCTTCCGTAGCTCCGATCACATAGCCAGCAGCTCGCACTCGATGTTGTCGCGGGCGCCCGCTCCAGTGTCGCGAACTCCGGCAATATTTTCGAGAACTGGTGAAGCACCTGGAATGTTCAGTTGGACGGATTAGTGAGTGAACAATTCGTATGAGAATTCTGCCACCTACAGTTCTTCCACAGCTCCGAGTGCATAGCAACCTGCTCTAGCTGATGTCGTGGGCGGCTTACTCCAGTGCTTAAACTCTGGCTGGCCGACTGGTGCGGGATCTTCAAAACCTATTGGGGAATGCGAAATATTCGGATGGAAGGATTAATTACGCACTTTTTAGGGTTCCGTACCCAAAGGGTGAAAACGGAACCCTATTACTAAGCCTCCGCTGTCCGTCCGTCCGTCTGTCACAGGGCTGTATCTCAGTAACCATAACAGGTAAGTAGACAGCTGAAATTTTCACAGAGTGTGTATTTATTTTGCCGTTATAACAACAAATAGGTAAGATTAAAAAATAATTAAAATTAAAGGGGGCTCCCATACAACAAACGTGATTTTTTTGTATTTTTTTTGTTACGAGGGTACAGAACACTTCGTGTGCGAGTTCGACTCGCACTTGGCCGGTTTTTTATCTGTAACTTCTTCTGACTTCATTCATTCTGTAGCTCCGACCGCATAGCGGGCAACTCTTTGATGTTGACGATGATGAAATGTAGTAATTGCGTCAAGGTACAACGGAATTAACCCATTAACAGCCAAATGAAAGTCAGAAAGGTTATATCAATGAAATTTATATTTTTTCATTATACTTAATCCAAATAAACATGAACATAGGAAAAAACCGAAAAATATTCTTTTTACCCCCCTCCAGAGGGATGTACTCATTTGAGTACAATCTTAGATGAAAAAGAATTCCTTTTTCATCTAAGAGTACAATGGCGTATTACAGGTGAAAACATTCAAAACACTGCTTTTCAACAGAAAATTTTTTCAGACACTTTTTACATGGCCAGCGGACTCTAGAATGACCTATAACACATCGTAATTGTTTTTCGAGTTTCTGAGGATAGTGTCCTACCCCATCTCGAGGTAAACCTTGTATCAAAGAAGGAGATTGTCGAGCGTGTTTTGTCGTTAGTCGTATATCTCGCAATGTTCTGGCGAAACAGCAACTGATCCATACGTTCAATGTGACTCATGACATGTAAACGCCAGGCATTTGAAATAGCCATATTGATCATGCATGTCAATAAAACCCACCACCACTTTTTTCCATAAATTGCAATTCTATAGAGTAAAATGGATCGGTCAAGTTCGTATCCACCACCCATGTTTTTATAATTCTGAAATCGTTTTCAGATACCAAAATAAATTTTATTTTTACATCTCCCATAGGTTCAATAGCATCCATAATAGTCACCATAGTGCAAACACTTTTATCTTTCCATCTTACTAATAATATATCCTTATGTTTGCCCAACCTGCAAATCATACGAGCCTCGGTCTTGATTTTTTATGTCTTTATTGCTTTTCAGAGGACATTCTTAGCCCTGTTTTCTCTGAAAGTCCCAGTCGCACGAAATTCTTTTCTTGAGATCAGCCAAGAGATCATAACTAATAAATAGGTTGGCAAAAAAACAGCATGATTCGTTGGATTTGTGTCCAATTTCCAAAGTAAACTTTTAACAACTCTAGAACCCAAGGGTACGGTAGAAGGTTCAGTTGCTTTCAACAGTAAACATCAAAGACATAGCAGTATCCCGGCAAGCTTCCTGCTACCCAGCATTTGAACCCAAATCTTACTGGTTTTCCACGAATGACGTTCACGAGATGGATATTCTTTTTATGTCGCGAAATCTTGGTCTTAGCATAGTATCACGAACTCGCTTTGCAGCCATCTCTACTATCACTGTCAACACTTGGGATGGTGTCCTCGTTGCTTTAAAATATTTCTATACTAGGTACCAGGTTTACTGCTGATTTGCCACAGGATACTGTGGCAAATCAGCAGCCATACATCTTCGCCAGTACCTTCTTCTTCATCTGTCTCGACGATGGGTTCTGGTGGTATGATTGCTAAATCATGTTCGGGGTTGATGTCACCCTCTTCTATAATGGAATTAAAAGTTTTCTCTAAGCCTTTTGCAGATCTTGGAAATGTTGAACCACATTGAAATCATTATAAAGCACCTGTAATATAAAAAGTCAATTACTGTATGTATTCGGCCGCTGTACCCAACTGAGTGCAATAGGATTTCAAACCAAATATCTTGGTATATACCGTTTTTTCAACACTCATTAACCCTTTATTTTATAAATCAGGATATATTGGATAATACTAAATACAAGTATCAAAATTTGTTTGTCAATTAGTAATATAAAATATTGAAATAGTAAGCTTACCGGTACAAACAATGTTACTGTGTAGTTCTTATCCTTTCTGCGACATAAATTTTGCATTTACCCACTTTTCTTGTCCTTATTTTAGTAAACCATCATCCTTCCAATAATTTTAAATGTAAATAATAACTTTAACTTCTAACAGTTTGGTCCTACCCTTAAATGTTTAACTGTACTCAGTTGAGTACGGCAGCGCCAAATGGGTGGAGATGTTGTGGAAATATTATTAAAATTTTGATGATTCAAACTTTATCAGATTTTATTTTAAATCCGTTTACTTAAGTTTTTAAAGTAAGTACCGTAATAATGTTAGGAGGCTGTGAGTAAGTGCTATGCAAAAGTCATGGAATCGATTGTGAAAAATAGTCTCCTAACGATGGAGTGTTATCCTAGACTGCATACTCCTTTACTTGCTGGAGTCGGCGAGCTACGCGTACTCGAGGACCTAATGTCGCGGGCGTTGCCAGCACTACGAGCTATCCGCCCCTTCTTCGGTCAGTAGGACCAGCACTTACGACGTGAGGCTTGCTGCGGGATGAGTGATTACTTCCCATTACAAACTGACCTTTAGCCGCAGCTCGACGTAGCTGGAGTCGGCGAGCTGCGCGTACTCGGCTCGCACGAGGTCCGAGTGTTGCGCGTACGCCTGCGCGGGCGCCGCCAGCACGGCGAGCTCGCAGTCACCGAACAGCTGGAGGTCGCGCAGGGGCGCGGGGGACGCGGGCGTGCCGCTGCCGCCGTCCGGCTCGTCATCGGTCAGGAGAGCCAGCACGTACGACGTGAGGTCTTGCTGCGGGACAAACGATTACTTCGGCGGGATATTGCCTAGGGGAAACGTTTGTGGGGTTTGTATGAGGCAGTGAGAGAGCGCAGTAGACAAAACAGCACGCCTATAATTTGAACGGCCGTTTCAAGACAGGATAGAACTGTTAGAAGTAAGTAGGGTAGAACATTAATAGCTGAACCGTCTTTTTTTTCGGGGAGGTCGCTCACATGTGATGAGCGATTCGCTCGAAAATCATGGCGAAGGTATAATCATTTGACCGGGCTGGCACAACTCACTGCTTTCCAAGCTTTATGACCTTCCACCCGACCTGCGTGACTGGATCGATTTTTTGCATAGCCGCAAAATAAAAGTCTTGGTTGACGGGCTTATTGTTCCATCTCATTAATATACCTTGCGATACAGTTGTGAAGCAAATGCCACACACATTTTGGTGTGGAGTGCTGCCTCAAAACTGCCATGTTTTCAATATGAGCCCTAAACACCACATTATTATTGACAACTAGATGCAATGCCAGGACATTACTTGTTAGGCACGGATAGATTGAATCACGGACAAATTTCATTGCCGTTTCAACTATCGTTTATTCAATGCAATTTGTGCCAAACCGGATGGAACTAACCCTAACACCTAGTAAGTGTGGTAGAGGAGCAAACAGTTCTCCCAGAATCCCTTGATCGCCATGTACGATAAGAAATTTAGCGGGCCCAATTATTTGGAAACTTTTTTTTATTTATTAAGTAATCAAACAATATTTGAGGAAACAATTTGCAGTTAACTATGGATAACAATCAATTCACACCAGCAAAGACTCAGTTAAAGTGAAAAAAATGTAGAAGAAAAAAAATAATAACATCAAAACCAATTATAAAAACCACGGAATGCAAACAAGACGAAACTAAATTACAAAATTAAATTAAATTACTAAATAAAAAAACAGTATTAACATTAGAACAAAAGTGAAATAAAAGCTCATTAAAAATATTTAATAAACACATTTAATATCTTAGTCTACTCCTACCCTGACATTAATGAATTAAAATAATTTTCTCACTTAATTAATTTTTTTTCGAACTATAAATTGAGCAAATCACACTGACTGAAGTACAGGGGATCGTCTACTGATGAGTTTCTCATCTGTGAGTCACTAGAGACTCACCGGTGAGTCTCAATACTTTCGTACTCATAACATTTCAGCCAAGAAGAACGTTCTGTGACTCAAAATTGACTCACAGGTGAGAATCTCACGGGTAGATAGGCTGATTGCATGAATCGCAGCTGCGTCGAATAAAGGAGTTACGTATGTTATTGGTGCTGCTCTTTGAAATATAAAATTAATTATCAGAAACATTTCTTTGTGCCAAACACTCACAGACTGCGGATGGTTCTTGAGCAGGTCGGCTAGTATCTTGAGTGAGACCTCTGCCGGCGTGTGGCGCAGAACTATCGCGATCTTGAAAGCGGCCGGCTGCATCGCGTCGTCTATCCCCGTCGCGAGCATCTTCATCCACGCGTCCGCCTGCAATGAACGTTTATTAGACTAGGTTAGGTTTTTGGTCGTAAGCTTCTTATACGACGCAGCAATTTCAGAGAGACCCCTACACAGGAGACCCCTACACGATCAGTTCCATTTTGCGCATTGGAGTTGTAAAGTAATTGTAAACACTTTACGTCGCGGAGTGTTCAATCACCAGCTGGCATGACAATTCGTGATCGGAACTAACAGCTATCTTCCACCCTATAAGTCCAAGCGAACCCACCGGTATATATTATGAGCTCACCTGGTGACCGATAAAGTCATGAAGTCCACGTTTGCCCTGTGGTCGACGCTAGCAGCTATCTTCCACCCTACAGGTCCTAGTACAGCCATCTGAGTAGGTTACCAGGAGCACGATACAGTTGTGAAGCGATTGCCATATACTGTCCGACGTGAGCACTCCCACAACACCGGCCCCGTTTCCTCCGTGGTCGACGCTAGCAGCTGTCTTCCACCCTGCAAATGGTTACTACAGCCATCTCGGTAGGTTACCTGGTGCGGGATACACTTGTGAAGAAAAGGCACACACTGTCCGACGTAAGCACTCCCACAACACCGGCCACGTTTCCTCCGTGGTCGACGCTAGCAGCTGTCTTCCACCCTGCAGATTCTTACTGCAGCCATGTCTGTAGGTTACCTGGTGCGCGGTACACTTGTGAAGCAAATGCACACACTGTCCGACGTAAGCACTCCCACAACACCTGCCACTTTTCCTCCGTGGTCGACGCTAGCAGCTGTCTTCCACCCTGCAGATTCTTACTGCAGCCATGTCTGTAGGTTACCTGGTGCGCGGTACACTTGTGAAGCAAATGCACACACTGTCCGACGTAAGCGATCCCACAACACCTGCCACATTTCCTCCGTGGTCGATGCTAGGAGCGGTCTTCCACCCTGCAAGTCCTGCAACCATCTGGGTAGGTTACCTGGTGCGCGATACAGTTGTGCAGCGAATGCCACGCACTGTCCGGCGCGGAGTGCTCCCGCACCACCTGCCACGACTGCTCCGTGGTTGGTGCGAGCAGCACGCCGCATGCGGCGCGCCAGATCCGCGCCGCCGCGTCCTCCATTCGTAGCGTCCCGACGTCGAGCCCCAGCGAGCCTATCTTGACCGCGGGGATGGACTTGCGTGCAAAAAAGGCCGGCTTATCGACCGATCTTGTGCTGGGTTAGTTTACCATGCGTTTGTCACTGGAAAACAAACCATCAATAGCATAAACAAAATTGGACCAGTTCGAGTAGGACTTGCTCCCTGTGTGTTCCGTATAGATTTAATTGTAATGTCTGGAATGGGAATTCTCCGTTCATCATTCTATGATAACGGGAAGTAAGTACCCCCGAAATAAATAGGTTTTTGTGAGTTCTGTAGGCCATTTATTTATTTGATTGTATTATATCTTTTGATTGTGTTTACTTCGAAGCTTGAATTCCTAAGATCTTCGATGGACAGGAACCTGCGATTGTGTTTGAATGCGGCATGCACGTTTATGTTTGGTTGGTAGTTTTTGAAAATTGGAGACAGCGGGTCTAATGCTGAGATTCATAGACATTACTAGTACTTGGCTGAGTCAAAGTATGTCTTTCGACTGTCAGTTTTGACATTAAATGTATGGATCGAATGTCAAATTTGACAGTCAGAAGCCATACTTTGGCTGAGCCAAGCACTAGCCTAGTATGGTCAATGAATCTCACCATATTAGGAGATGCGCTGCTTGGCATAATTATCTCCTTCCTTGTTATCTGTGTTCGTAATCAAATACCATTCTTCGGGCCTATTCCTGGAATTTCGTAATCAGAAATCAGGAATCCTGAGTCAAGAAACAGCTTTTATAGTGGTTTTCAAAATGATTTTTTTGACGGAAAATTTGACTAAATTGAAATACTATGCTCCGAAATCTTTTTCGTCGAGAAAATCGCTTTGAAAACCACTATAAAAGCTGTTTTCTAGACTCAGGACTACTAATTCCTGATTAGGGAATACCAGCATGACTTCCAGGGCCTTAATTTAACCCATCATAATGTTTTTCTGAAGCACCTGGTTAAAAGTCATACCCTTCCTGCCTCCTTTTTTATTATATCACGACTCTGCAAATAACTTAACAATATCTATTGCATTTTTTTCGACCATTGTTCAATGGGAACACTCTTCACACTCAAAGGGTCTTCTCAGCTAAGTGGGCCTACTGTCATACCTATTTGACACACTTTACATTGCTCCTCGCGAAATTGTCGTTAACAATATTTGCATGTATTGTAATAAACCAGTAGACATAAATTTTACTTACCAGTATATCTCCAGTCACTGCAAAGGCACTGAGTATGGAGCGCGTAAAATTGAAGAATTGAATTTTGCAACCCAATGCTAAGTCAGGTCTGAGTCACCCGAGGAAAATCGAATAGCGCTGTGCCGTCACGTTGTCGATAACGGAAAACGACCTGCTCAAATGTCACCTATGCGATTGCTTGAACTTTACCTATAGGATGGACGTGTGTTGACAGTTAACCGAAAGAACATCACGCCGATTCTCTGGAGGGGTAGGGCGAGATGATAAAACGTGATGGGGTACGATCGCACCATACTTCTTTCGATTATACTATGGATAACTTGATACATGGTATTCGATTACGTGTGTTACGAATTTGACTATAAGCCAATCTGGTTAAAGTGAATTATTTCCAGTTCCACCCAGTGCCGCTCTTTAAACTTATCCATTCATTATTTTATCGCTAAATCATATTTTTTCTCTGTTCTTTGTTATTTTTACTAACTACATTTGTTATTTTGAGATAAATTTCCCACATTATCTTAAAGTTTTTTTTTTGTATTGTTAATTCTTCATCATACTCTTATATTTTTATGTTTACTTGTTTTCCACCAATTAAGTTTCTTCCGCATGCAAGCCGTGTTTGCCTGTAACTGGAATGTGCATCCTACACTGTTTTGTTTAAATAAGTCTTTGAGGAAATTTTGTTTGCATGTTCTGTTGGCTTACCTTTATATAAATAAATAAATTCTACATTTTCTCACTTTATCATCTTTTAGTTGGAGCCGGTTGACAGTTCCTGAAAACAATTTTCATCGATAATTGGCGTTATCATAATAAATGAACCGCAATTCGTGGTAGTGGGCTGGATTTTCAGCTGTACAAATAATGATGTACCATCGACGAAATAAGTCCAGTAGCACCCTACGGTCAGATTTGTTTTGCATAGTTATGTGGCGTGTTCCTTTTCGAAAAAATGACGTAGGTAACGAATTTATAGAGCAGAAGTGAGCGGAAGTGTCGTGCCCGGGCGGCCTAGAAGAACGTACCACGACCAAATCGATGTATTTTTTCGTAAAGGTCTGGCACGTAGCACCCGTAATCGTAGAGCATGTATGAAAATATGTATATGTGCTGTGATCGTACCGTATGGCGCTCTATCATCTCTGCCTACCCTCCAGGAAAGCGGCGTGAAGGTATGTATGTATTTTACCAACGGACGTAGAGCTAAAAATAAGCGTGTTTGCACCGCAGAGATCGACAACGGGAACACGGCACATCACTAGTGGCGCAGCGAGGGCGCGCGGCGCGCATGCGCTCGGGGAGCCCTCGCGGGGGGCGCGAACAGCTGGCGACGGGGCTGCGGGAGGGCGGGTCCGAAGGGGTGCATGCGGATCTAGGTTGCGCTGATCGGGCAAATGTTCGGAACAGGGAGCGGTCCAAGCACGAATGTTCTTCAGTGAATTTGAATGTTTAATCATCAATCTCTACGCGTTGCAATCGGACTGAATCCCGTAGTCTTAGATTTACGTTAATGCGAATTACGGTCAATCCCGTTCTAAATCTGGGTGATAAGCGAAGTTTTTGCCAGTCCGAAATTCATCATGATAAATACCTACCCTCAACTTTTGTGTTTTCGGATAGACAGTGTTATAAAGCGCTTACTCCCCCATCCCCATCAGGGACTGATTCGCTTCCATTGGCGACTGAGTTGCCCTCATCGGGGACTGGGCTGCCCCCATCGGGGACTGAGTTGCCCCCATCGGGGACTGAGTTGCCCCCATCGGGGACTGAGTTGCCCCCATCGGGGACTGTGTTGCCCCCATCAACCGTAAGTTATAAATATTTTTTTAAAGTTCTATTAAAACTTTCTAGAGTCCAATTATAAAGAAATTTTAAAGTATCGTGTGATAAAATAGTGCTAACTCGTTCGGAAAAAAATATTTTTAAAATGACTACACTCATAACCACAGAATTGAAAATGGAAGAGAAGTGTCAAGTGGTCGTTACTTATGTTGCTTGGTAGTTTCAGATAATTGGAGACTTGGTATTTCGAAATTTTTATATTTTAATAAAACCGTGCATAAAATGTTTTCATGGATTGTCATCCAGTGAGCTATTTTCACGTCTCCAGCTCATCGGAAAGTTATTTTAAAGTTTATTGAAACATATATACCCAACAGACAAATATATAAACAGACATACAAGAAAGCGAATCGAAAAAAATAAATAAAAAAAGGTTTAGCAAGTTTCTTGCAAATTCTTCTTAGCTGTTCTATTGTACTGGCTAAATGTAAATATTGAAATCCGGGTGAAAATATATGAATGATAAAGAAGAAAACATATGGAAAAAGACCTAGGCCATACCTATTAACATGGGCGTCGCACAAAGGGGTGCAGGGGAGAGTAGCTGCCTTCCCCCTAGAGCCTCCAAAGTGGATAAAGATTATTTAGCCCAAAACACCGCATTCACGAAAATACGATGTCATGCCAGGACCTGGCACGACGCATGGAAAACGCGGACAATGTTTCATTGGCGCTTCGACCAGCGGCAACCGGGCGGACCCTATACTACTTACAGCTTTACAGAACCACGAAGCAAGCACATTCGTGACGAAATTCTATTTATCCAGCTCAGGTAGAAAAGAAAAGTGGTGCGTGCACTAGGCGGGATGAAAACCACGACCTCTCGTATAAGAAGCTAGCCCTTGAGCTCTGAGCTACGAGCTGCTCAAAAAAGAAAAAAATAATTGAGCAGCTTAAATAATCCAGGTTTACAAATTACATCGATGAAACCACGTTTTCAGGCAGAATTTTAACCCTCGACGCAAAAGGAGAGCTGAGCCCGTAGTCTCAGTTGTCACCTAAATTGACGTTTACGGCAAACCGATCGACTGGCGTTTTCAAATGTATGGAGAAATTGAAGAGCGCGCGCAGTGGGCGTTAAGCGAACTACCATTTGCGAGTCCGAATTTGATTTGACAGCTTACATAACGTTGCCGTAAATACGTCGACGTTGCCGTTTACGTCCACTCCGCGTTTTCATACAAATCGGAAGTCCGAGTTTGACTTTGACAGCTCGAAGAAGTAAAACCTTGTATGGAGTTTGACGTTTTTACGGAACTTCGAAGTTACGTAAACGCCAATTTAGGTGATAACTGAGACTACCGGCTCCGTTATAAGTTTAACGTGTTTTATAGAACTGGATTTGGATGGCTAGTTCCATATAACCGTCATGATATGAGCTCAAAATAATAACGTTTTATAACATGTTTCTAAAAATGGCATTGACCTATGGCAAACTAGGTGCCACGTCAGACCTTTATATGCATTGCACGGGTAAAATTAAAAACGGACGATTTTTTTATGCCGGATTTGACCATCTTTTTACATGGAATCCGAACCAGCGTCAACGGTCGACCAATACCCTTCCAGTACACGACCGCGCCCAGTGTTGCTTGCCAGTTTGCTCCACTGAACACTGGGCGACCGAGGCTTAGTCCGAAGAAGTGTTTGCCATCTTCGAATTACGTTCGTCAATTCTGACGGTTCCAAGTCGTACCTCGGATATTATTATTGCCTCAGCATCTGAAAAAAAAAACAGTTGTAGGATTGTTTTATTATTTTACATAAATGCATTCATATTCATTAGTTTTCAATTAATTATGTGATGAGGATTAGATTCAAATACATGTTTTATAATTATGTTTTGCGCCTTTGAAAGTTACCCTATCGATTTTAAAACAGCTAAAAACTTACCTATCTTCCTATGAAGCCGATATAAGAAGATACTCCCGAGAGACAAGAGTAAAATTGTGCCTCCAGAAAGAGAGAGGATTAGTATGAGTGCGTTAATCTCCGGGGTGCAGCCAAACCACCCAGTGTCCGCGGACATTCTGAGATGGATCAAATCGAAGAACTGAATTTGCTTACAATTGAAAAATATTTATAATACGACGCTGTCATGGACGCTGTAAAGAAATAAATCCAACCTTCAATAATTTTGGTTTATTTGACAATAGGCATTTGACAAGCATACTTATAATAATAAATGGCATTACATTCTCCCCAAGTGTATAATTACTGTAGGTTAGTCCCGCAGGTAGGCTGCTGTCGTTATCTCATGGATCGCCGTAGAAAAAGGCCTAGCCTCTACCTCTTCACTAGATGTGGGCTCGTTATTTCCTTCAGACATTTATGGTTCAAGTGTGGTTTCAGGTAGAACTTTACCTATCAACTCAGGCAGATGTTTGTCTCATGTCGTTTCAGTTAAGTGCGCTTATGACATATGTCAGAGTGAGAAATGTTTCCAATACTTTGTCTTCAATTTTATAAATCGAATATGATGCATCGATCCATCGTTATTTTGCTACGATTACTGTGATTGCTTATGACAAAAGCAGTATTATTTACGCACTAGGGCTAGCCAACTCTAAGCGCCAAACAGTACTACTTTGCTTAGCGCTAAATATATTAGGTTGGGGAAAAAGTTTCTTCGCATTTTTTAAGAAAATTCAAAACATTTTTTAATATGGTTTATTTACATTTAACTAAAGTATGTAGGTACCATTTTGTTCGATAACTTTTTGCCATCTTGTAGGTAGGGACATGATCCCATTGCTATAGAAATATTGGGACTTCTGATCAATATACCGCGACAAGTGGTTTTGGCAGTCCTCTCGTGATGTTAACCTGACACTGCCTAAAGAATTCTGAAGAGACCTAAACAGGTGGAAATCTGAAGGTGCAAGGTCAGGACTATACGGCGGATGCATTAACACCTCCCAGCCAAACTCTTAGTTTTTGCTGAGTGGCTAAAGATGTGTGAGGTCTAGCGTTATCATGATGAAAAACCACACCCCTTCTGTTGATTAATTCCGGCTGCTTTCTCTCAACTTCTTGCTTTAATCTCATCAGTTGTTCGCAGTAGAGTTCAGAATCGATGGTCCTGCCTGGTGGTAACAGCTCATAATGAATAATGCCCTTCCAATCCCACCACACACACAGCATCACCTTGTTGCGAGTTAACCCGGGTTTCGCCACAGTCTGTGAAGCTTGACCGGCCTTTGACCACGACCTTTTTCGCACGTTCTTGTCGTACGTGATCCACTTTTCATCACCAGTTATCAGCTTCTTCAAAAATGGTTCGGTTTCATTACGTCGTAATAAAGAATCACAAATGAGTACACGGTTCATTAGGTTTCTTTCAGTGAGCTCGTGAGGTACCCAAATATCGAACTTTTTTGTGTACCCAGTTTTTTTCAAATGCGCCAAAACTGTTTTGTGGTCAATTCCTAGTTCTTCAGCTACGTCGTAACTACTGATATGCCGATCTTGCTCCACTTTTTCAAAAATGGCATCCATTTTATCCGTAATAGGGCGACCAGAGCGACGTGCATCTTTGACATCAAAATTTCCGGATTGAAAACGCTTAAACCAAATTTGTGCTACTCTCACAGACACTGCACTAGGTCCATAAACATCGCAAATTTTTTTCGCGGCTTGCGTTGCATTTTTACCTTTTTTGTAGTAAAATTTTAAAATGTATCGAATTTCTTCATTAGATTCACTCATTTTGACAGTACGAAAACCAAATGAGAATCACACATTTTCCTAATTTGAATTTGGAATTATGTTCTTTAAAATTTAAACTTTCAATGATACCAAAACCAGCCAGATACAAATAGTATAGCCAAAGAGATTTTATTACAAGTTCATACATACTATAATGCGAAAAGACTTTTTCCCCGACCTATTATATTCAAACGCCTTAGTAAGTTCAAATGGAACTTTAAGCTGATAATTTCTCGTTAGGATTTGTTGATGAATAAAAAAACTATGTTTTGCATAAGAAAGAACACAGTAATTGGCAAAGCTGACCCCAAAACCTCCACACTTGCACAAGCATAACACATTATTGAAATAGTTACGCAGAAATATGTGTAGCTTCAACGGGACGGTTTAATTTTCTTTATTTCCTTCATATATACCTGTTACACACTCGGATTCGTCAAAATGTTTTTCTTTTTCTGCCGGTTCTTCCGACAAAATACTTCGCAAGGTTTGTCATATTTGTGTTTGATCCTTTCGAGTATTTTTTCCGTTGCCGTTTAAAAGTGGAAAAACTACAGCAAACATTATTTCCCATTTATAATATTAGTCGGATTATTACACAACATTAAATTAACTTCTTATACTAATGATAATAGTTTTTTTACACCCAAAAAACCTCGCAATAAATACTCAACATGTAAAATTATTAGGTTATTAGGTTAATCTATAGTAAGGGATGTCCAAGGAGTAAGTTCCTTTGTTTTCTTAGATACTTCGTTTGTAGACTTTATGCATGATACTAAAACTAAATTGACGATTTTTAGAAATCAGTTCTGTATGTATGTATGTTCCTCCATAACTCTTAAACCGATCATCCGAATTCTATGAAACTTACTACACATATATGTAAATACACGGGGCACATGATGAGGCTATATATAATTCAGTTCCGCTTACGTTAAGATGTAGCTGTCATACAAACCGGAATTCTTCGCGTGGCTCGGCGGGAGCGCCGCGGCTCCAGGGGGGGGGGGGGGGGCGGCGCTTACTTTTTAATCACTATCTGCCTTTATTTCTTCTTTACTTCTTCTAAGCCACGCAACGAACTCATTAATATAAGGAGCGATGAACGAGCAAGGATTGCGTATGTAATTTTTAAATATTTAATGCAAACCTTAAGAGAAAACTGAAAACTTATGTACTTGAAAATTGTAGGTTCAAAAAGGCCTACAGAAAGTTCCACGATATCATTTAGGGCGATAACTTCGAACCACTCACCCGACTTATTTGCGTATTTTATCAACGTATAGCAACTCTGGGCGCAGTCTGTTTCCGGATGGGTTACCGTTTTCGTTGTTGAGGTGGCTGTGGTTCGTATTCCTCATAAAACTTTGTAAAAGTAAGGAAAGTGGTAGGGTTAATCCCGCCTTTGTTGGTTTCGTATCAATTTATATTTTGCAGTGCCAGTGCAGTAAGGGTCTGGCGGCACATGCTTTTAAAATTAGCTCCCAAATGTTTACGAAGCTCGAAATGTCGATGTTTAACATTAAATTTGGTAGATTTAGTCCTGGATCAGCCTTTTGGTGGGTTACTTTTTATCCCGGAAATAATTCAGACCGAAATCAATCCAACACGACATTGACCCGAGCGGAGCCGGGTACCGCAGCTAGTAATTTATAATTTAAGACTTTCACATTGTGGGTTGTTGTTTCCTCGTAGTTCTTAATTCTTTGCCTTAGGCCGTTCTACCAAAAATGTAAGTTTTGCAGTAGCATTTAGGTATGAAATCATAATTGTATTATATCATTAATGTGGAGCGAAAAAAGACGAAAAAAATCAAAACTTATAGACCAGTGAAGTTTCTTTGCGGGTTCTCCTTCACTGGTTGATCGAATTCGCGTATAAACTAAATTGTGACTTGACTTACGCCCGTTAAATTTCCACCAACTCCAGCAACAAAAATCCCAAAGTTACCTTTCGGTAACACGATGTAAATATGACATGTAACCGAAAGTTACTATCGGATGTCAGATGACTGGTTAGTGTAGTTTGACTATCAGAAGTTGAATGAATAAATGAAATAAAATGAGATGAAATACATTTTTGAAACATGAAATTGAGGTATTCAGTAAGTGTTGAAATGATAAATGTTTTCATTTAGAAAATAAGAAAGAAAGAAGAAAGGAAATGAATGTATTCAAACAACAAAAACACATAAAACAGCATAATTACATAAGTAAATGAGTTAATCTTAAATTTAACATGAAATTTGAAAGAATACAAAAAAAGAAAATACAAAAGCATTTAAAGTACATATTAAGGTAATAAACACTGTTGTTGTATAAGTGGGTTCGGAGGCTCAGCGAGAAAAACTATGGAAAAACGCCCGTGAAGTAAGGAACTTCACGAGCGGCGCTGTTTCTCAGCCACCACCCTCTACGCTGTGTATATTAAAACATTATGTAGTTTTCGTGTCGCCGTGAGCAACAGTGAGCCGACTAACCAAGTTGTACTCCTCAATCACTATTTCGTGGATATTTTCCAAATCGAATCCAGAACATTTTGCATACTATTTTGTCGTGTTTGTTTTAGAATACATATATCTCCTCACGTCGGATGGTCAATACTTTTCCATCACTATGTTTATTCGTAGGCATTTTTCCATATGATTTATACTTTTTTGGTGTGTTTTCTTTTTCAGAATATTATCTTTTAACTTCGACTTGTTGATGTCCGCATTTACTTTTCGATCACTATGCTTATTCGTAGCCATTGTGCCCTTTGATTATAGGGTTTTTCTCATGCTAATTTGTTGTGTTTTATTCAGAATATTATCTTCTTACGTTGTTCTTAAGATATCTACATTTTCTCTTCGATCACTATGTTTATTCGCAGATACTGCTACATTTGATTAAAGGTCATTTCTTAAACAATTTTGTTGCATTTTTTTTAACATAATTTCCATTAGAGTTCTGTTGCTTCTATAAGATGCTCTTTTTTCTTTGATGGATCGGCAGCAACGAGGGAGAGCTCGTAAACGTTCGATCCTTATCGAGAGCTATCGGGTGAGCAACCTGTTAGCTCAGGTGTTCGGAGTTCATAGTCCACTGTTTTGGGCGATTGTATTTTTTCCAAAACGTTTGCTCCATTAACACTCTCACTTACCCCAGAGGGTTGATTCGTTTTTTCAAGCGCAGCCTTAGCTTGTGGGGTTTTAATGTTGAACTCTGCCAGTTTTGGACCTGGAAAAACAAATTATGGTATATGTTTCATAAGTTACATACATATTGCTTCCACTTTGCAGGGTTTTCGGAAAGCATTTGATTAGACTGATATCCACAGAAACATTATGATAGAAACTTACATCATCATTGAGCTATTTCATCCAATGTCCGCAACGCAGATGAAGCGTTAAATAAATGAATGTAGGTATAATCTTAAACACTGTGTTTGCAGGACGTATTCATTACGGGAGGAGGGACTGTAGGAGAATTCCAAATTATTGGTATACAGCCGGTGGCGAAATTGGTAGACGCAATACCCGCGAATCGTATGTTTTGCTGGTTCGGGTCCAGCCTGGCAGTATATAGTATTCGTAAAATAGTTCTTTTTACTGGGCTGTTTCTTCAATTATTGTGTCCTTGCTTAACGGCTGATTATACATACATACATATCACATTCCTATTTAATCCATCTTGATTTATTTACAAATAAAAATAATAATAAAGAAAAGTGTATTTCGTCATGGATTCGTCATTGTCGGAATTCATGTAAAACTTTTGGTGCCTCTTCCTTGCTAGGTAATAGGTGTAAGCTGTGGTGTAAGCTCGCCCAGGCTGGTACTATCGCATACAGGGATTTATAGAGGGATTTCTCTATAAATCCCTACAGATCCTCTATTCTCTATAAATCCCTATATCCTATTGCAGATCGGATAAAAAATGTTCAAAGCGGCATTGAAACATTGTCGGTATGTTTCATCCAGTTCATTGTAGACGTACTCGTAAATAAATATTTTCTAATATAATAGCAGTAGGTGTGATGTTAGCCATCCATGTTCGGCTCCATAAAAAGAGAAGTGTTTATATTTTTCGAGGATCATCCATAGGGCACCGAAAGTTTCAAAACTCTTTAAACGGAATTTAATAAAATATGTTGATTACTTTTGCTTTCGCTTGATTGACTGCAGCACCAGCCAATGGCGGCTAGTAGGAAAAACGCGAAGGTTAGAGACAATAACAGGAACACGACATTGTCCGGAATGAAGAAGGATTCGTGACTCATAGTGATGGCCTGCGAAAAAATCAGGAAAACATAATTACAATGTATGCCATCTTCTGGGACAATAGGAAAAAGTTTAAAAAATGTAGAAAAGTTGTTTCTAAATTTACAAAAGAAAATTTTGATAAATCTTCTAGGAATTGTAATTGATGAACGCCCCTGTTAGTTCAAATGGAATTCCATACCGATAATTGCACATTCATATTTTCCTTTGCGTTTATAAAAACATACTTTCTTTGGCACTAGAATTGAGAACTACAACAAATTAGTTTGATTGCTACATATAGGTAAAAATAACCTTTCCAAAAAAAATACCGATACCATATGTAGCTTCGGTTAAATAGTTCAGAAATGAACGCCTTCCTAATCGACTGATATAGAGCTGGTTTCCTTGTGGTACCTCAAAAAACTGCACGTTATGGAATATGTATATTATTTAATATTATATAATAACACAATCCAAATAACATAGCACAGATTTCAGTAAACATCACAAGTAAATTATTTAGTGAAATCATTACATTGATGAAAAAATTTATTTTGACCCAAACCCTACTGTTTTATCTTCTTAAAAATAAATAAAAGCAAAAAAATACATCCAACCAACGATACACAGCTAAGTTTCCATTAAACTAATATTACCTCAAAACATAGACATACAAAAAGATTATACTTTAACAGGATATTGACACAAAATTGAAGCAAAAGATAAAAGCTAACAGCTTACATAATATAAGTAATTAAATAAAATTATATAATTATTTTTATTTCATTTATTAATCTGGTAAATGAAATGCATAACACAATTTAATCGAAATCAATATTTCATAACAAAAATCTGCTAAATTATTATTATAGTAATAACATTTACAATAATTAATGAAAATCTTTTTTTTCATGAAGCACAGAAACAATCCATGTGATATTGGGGTAAGATCTGACACGGATTAGAAAAGAAAGATATATAATTATAGATTAATATGCTTATTCTTACTTTCTGCTGGTCGGACGTGTAACTAGAGCCCAAATGCTGATTGCTAAATAAAACTCAGCAATCACACCGCTTCGTTAACACGGAAAGGAAACATTTGTAGGTTATTCCGCGGTTCTTTTCCTCCCCGATTGGCCATGTTCTGGGATTGAACTATGTAACCATTCCGGTATCGTTACGGAACGATTTTCGATACTATAGACACATCCTGTTTGCCTCGGTAGCCTAGAAATGAAGGCCATTGCGCTCATCTGGTACGTTGCAGATAGTTGCAACGCGCCAAAGGTAACTCTGAGCAACTCTGTTTTCTGCATTTATCTTTGCTTGAAGACACATCTCCTTGATATGGCTGTACCTGCGATATGTTGGAAAAATACTCCTTTATCTAGGAGTATTCCAAATCATCGCAAGGCATGGTGAGGTTATTGTCGCCGAAGACACGTTGACTGAGCACCCACCTCAGCTCGAAAAACTCCGACTCATACAAAAGGTAAATACAAAATAATCACGTCAATCAATTGCTCCATGGCTGCATGAAAGAAGAATAAATCAACAAACACAATTTCTGATGCTATTGAAAGGAACATTGATATACACACATATGTATGCACATGTAACTGAAATAAATAAGTAGCATTTGTTTTGCAGGCACAACTTTATTATCTTGGTTTGATCTTCATGTGAACCCTGGCGCTGCACCAATATCAATGTGAAGAGGTTATCTGTTATTCCCTGATTTCCTGTAATTAAATGTGCCCAACGGTTGAATCAAAATAACAAGGAGTCTTTGCAATAATTTGAACAAGTTCATTCTGATCACTGCTGTTAACTGTATCACGCATAAAACCACCATCCCATCATGTCAGATACGTAAGTTTTAACTACGCTCCTACTCATAATTTATGTATGTTCTAACGCTGTAAGCTTTTAATCTTCTGAGCTATTTATTTCCTATGGTTTCGCACTAACGCTGTAAAATGAACTCTAACAAAACAAACAAAACTGGTTTTAAGTAAAATGATAAATGTGAGCGTGTATTGCAGGTAATATTGATAAAATGGGGCCAAACATGAATGGGGTTTCAGCATCCTTGTAGATTTCGCCGGCTTGCTATGCATGGTCGTCGTACTAGTGCATTTGCGGTGACGCTTGGTTCGGGTCACCTCTTTCCCTAAAATATGGTTGAGACAGGTGATGACTGGACCCGGCGTGATGCTCGTGAACTGTTTCGATTGGCAACATGTTAGATGGTGGGCACAATTTTTGCAAAATAAATTGATATTTGTCATGAACTGCTGCATACGGCATGAATTCTCGATTTTTGTTAATTCATTTTAATTTAGGGTATTTGCCATTTTTTTCTCTTAGACAAATACGTTGAAAAAAAAATCCAATGCTGAACTAGCTAATCATAAAATATAACAGATCCGGGTGCAGTGTGCTGCCTATGTGATGATCGCAAACGAACATAAACAATAACGTCAGCCTCAGTGGCCCAGTGGCGCGACACTTCGACGATCGCTCTCCGAAGTTAAGCAACGCTGGGTCCGGTCTGGTCTTGGATGGGTGACCATTCGACCGTTGAGAGAGGCTGGCCGTGGTTCGGATTCCACGTTAAACTGTAGGTCCCCTTCCTTACTTACTAGGTGGTAGGGTTAATCCCGCCCGAGTTGGTACCATCGCATTGGATGAACGATGGTCGAAGCGGCAATGAAAATTGTCCGTGTTTTCCATCCAGTTCAATGTAGCCGTGCAGTATTAGCCATCCATGTCCAGTCACATAAAAAAAAAACTTAAAAAAAAACTTTAAAAAAAAGATTCTGACGAATTGAGATCCACCTCCTTTTTTTGAAGTCGGTTGATAAAATAGGAAGTTACAGTTTATAACCCTATATAATAATACAAATAGAAGCCGTAATTTATTTATCGAACGTCTCCAAAAAGTTCCCGTTTACAATTATATTATCAATTTTTGCATTGTTATACACAATAATCTTTCAAACTTTAGGATTTTTGTAAGTTATTTTATGAGCAAACATACATCACTGTTTAATGTAGTCGGCACTAGTTATAATGTGTGACTTTATATTTTAGCGACTGAAAGTTGAAATAGCTACCCACGACCATGGGACCAGATATAACCTCCATAAACATCCATAATCCTTAGCTTCGCAGGTTATTGCACCTAAGATGTTGTTATAGCCCGCCTGAACCCTTAACATTTTCAGAGAGATCTTCTACAAAAGGGCATACATCCACAATAGTGGTTCGTACACCCTCAGTGGTGGTGCTACGGCGAGCATAGTAGTTATCGGCATTGTTCTTGTGATCGTCACCGTTGTTTGCCTTATCTACTACTGCTGCATTAGGAATCGATCAGGTATATGCACTTTCATCGGTTGCTTCCAAGGTTTGTGTCCTCATATTAGCTAATTTTGATCACCGTTTTCAGGGCAATCTACAGGAGTTTCAAGTGCATCTAACTCCAGTTCTTCATTGGCCATGTTTCAGCTACAACCACGCACAACACAATCTGTGGTGAGATTTGTAGACATGATGCAAACAGATCAGGAAGTGGTGCGTGGACCTGAGGTACCTGAGATTCATTGCGTGACAACTCAGCGGTCTGAGCTGGCAAATCAACTGGATAACCAAACAACTGAAAATGTCGACCAGGCAGATCAGCGTCTTGGCCAAACACATCAGTACCATCACAAGATAACTCAAAGAGATAATAAGCAAAAAAACTCAGCATCACTGTTAGATGAAGTTGCAACCTTGTCAGTAAAATAGCCTAGCTATAACCAAATCAATAAAATAACTTTCCTTCATAAAAGTGGCTGTTGCTTCAAAAACGATTCCATTTCAATTGATAATGAATATTATCGATTAATTAATTTAATTTTTAGTTTCTTAATATTTTATCAAATAAACCTTCATTCTACCTTAAAAATCGTTTAATTAATTATACTATAATTAATATTCTTACTTATTGGTTTGTTTGGTCGTCATCATCGCTTTGAATAAACGAAGGTACTGGCAATGTAAATTGATGGAAATGGAAGATGAATGGAAATTATGTTATTAATATTAGCTGCAGGGTAAAAGAGACCAAAATGAACTCATTTTGAAATTATGATAAAAAATTATGAAATCTCTACAATATAGTATTTTAGAATCCAAAATTTCAAAAACCTAGTAAAACATTAAGAGAGAAAACATAATCAGTGCTATTTCTGGTCCTAGAAATAGCAATCCTGATATTTTTTTTAATGTAACCGGAAAATCAGTGATGTCAAGAAAATAAAACACTGAGTTATAAAGTTTTATTTCATTTAATGAATATAAAATGACTTTTCACAAATTTGACTTAAGATTTTACAAATATATTTAGTATCTGAACTTATATCACAGCGGAAATACCAGTTAATATTACGGAAAAATATAAAAGTGATTGGAAACCTTCTCTAGATTTTTAACGGAGGCTAAAATAGTAAGAAGTATAATCGTTGCTATATATGCCAATATAATTTTCTGTAAAATGAAGGGTTTTTTATTTTTTTTTACGAATCGACTTAGTTTCCAAAAAAATTCAATCCCCTAAAGTCAAATTTACATAGTTACAGACTGTATAATTTAATTGTTTAATTACTTTTCTCTTAGTTTAATTGTATCCCTGTTACATGATATGTTTGTGTCGCTATGTTTCTCTCTTGATTTACTTATTTCTCCTACAGTCTGTATAATTTAATTGTTTAACTATTTTTCTGTTAGTTAAATTGTATCCCTGTTACATGATATGTTTGTGTCGCTATTTTTCTCGCTTGATTTACTTATTTCTCTATTCGTTTCTGTATTTCTCCGTCAGTACTAGGTAATTATTTGGTTCTAGGCATGTTGGTACCCAGGATTGTAGGCTTCTTGCTGTTTGTAAGCTTCGTTATTAACTGCCTCGGTGTATGGCGGAGGAGCAGTAGCTGCAAAACGAAAGTGATTGCTTTAAAACATAATACCGAGTGCATCGAAAAAGGACTGACGTAGTATTAATTCTGGAGGTGAGTTCCTCATAATAGTTCGCAATACTAACGAGATATTTCAATAATAACTCACTGAGATTATTCCTTTAATGCTTATTCAAGAGATCAGTCTTTCAAGGCTTTATAAAACTAAAGACATACTAAAAAACGAAGAATTAATTGACCGAGCAAAGCGTTAAGGTCAAGCTTTAAAAAAAACAGTTTTGGAAGTGACGAGTCGACGACAAATACTAGCATGTTTGCTGTCCCTGTTTTACCCCTAGCTATACCCACCCATTAAATACTCCATTTGGAGCCAGTGATATTTGGAGCTGCCTGTTTAATTCATGCATTCCAAGGTCAAATATATTTGGGCCAAAATTCGAAGGATAAAATGAAATGAACAGTGAGAAAAACAGACCGCGTTAGTAAGAAGCTTACCTGCAACCCCCGATGACATGGCAGGGCCCCCAGAGCCGTACCACTGTCCTACGGGCTGCGGATATGACGCGGGAACTCCGTAAGGTGGCACGTTTGGATGTGTCGCACCATAGTAGTGGTATTGGTTCGGTTGCAGTTGTGGTGCAACCGATATGGTGTACGGCGCGTGGTGCTGAGCACCAGGCGAGTGATGTGCCGTGGTGTGTCTGGTTATAACTGCGGAGAGAAACAGTTATAACTTTACAGACCGGTTTAGGATTACAATTAACGCCAGTACAGCCATTGTACTCATTCTTATAATGATCAAGTAATCTAGATTTATTTCAAGAGATAGCGAGTGTTTCGAATAGCGAATTTTTTTACATGACTATACATCTAAATTATTTCATCACATGTCATGCGGGTAATCTATGCTACGGAACAAGTTGTATATAAAGAAACTGACGAATAAAAAAAATACAGTATATAGACGCTAATCTTCCATGGCACTCACTTATAAGTGACCTGCTTCCCGGGTGCATAGCACTCGCGCCTGACAGCAATACATTTTGCAATGCACTTCCTTTCGAGATACAACCTGGCGTCCATCAAACATGGTGTGAAGAAGCACCTGGCCGGTCGGCATGCACGGCAACACTTTTTGTAATTGTTTTGTAAAAAAAAGTAAAAGATCTTCCACCACGTAGTTCAAAAGTTGGAATATGCGTTTATCTAAAACGCGTTTAACAAAAAATGCGTTTATCTCACCAACTATTGAATGAAACAAAAAAAAGTCAGATACTTACATATAATTAAAAAAAAATCTGATGATATCCTTTCAGCTTAGTGCAATGGAAACTTTTAATCACTCAATTGTTTTTATCAACAAAATTGTATAGTTGTTCAAAAAAACACGTTCCTTCTAAATGTTATCTTATAGTGCCAAAATCTCCATATAAAATGGCCGTAACTACGGACGACCGGACGGACGGACATACCCTTATCGATATGATTGGTGAAGCAAGTAAATATATTTTTTCGTACCTTTTTTCTAATTAAAGTGATATGTATGTATGTATAATACATTGAAGCAAGAACAAATTAATTAAAGAAAGTAAAGTATAGTAATATTTACTATACAATATACCGTTTACTTAAATGCATACATTTCACATTCGTTGGTGTAGCCACTCTGAGAGCGGTTGGTTTAGGTTAGATAAGGTTAGGTTTGGTTAGGTTAGGTTCCATGTGGGTTTTATATGGGTTTCTCCCATCTAGATTGGTGACCGTTTTCAACCGTTGAGGCTGGCCGAGGTTCGGATTCCACGTAAAACGTCCCTTCCTGACTTTACTAGGTGATAGAGTCAATCTCGCCCAGGTTGTTACCATCAAATCAAATGAAAATTAGTCGAAGCGGCAATGAAAATTGTCCATGTTTTCCATTCAGTTCAATACAGCCGGGCAATATAAGGAAGGTCCTGGCATAGCCCTTAGTTCCCATGTGGTGTTAGCTAGTATCATTATATGAGCTGACGATATTGTTAGCTCATACTGCCTATCTTCTGAGCTTCGGACCGCAGCCAAACACGTTTCCGCTTCCGCCCCCACCCACAGCTACGATTTACGACCACGGCGAGGCTAGCTGTCACCTCAGTCGTCTGCTGCGTACGAACGCGGCGGATGCCTCCTTAACAACGAACGAGCTGAATGATTAGCTCGAAACGTCGGAGAATGTCTCTGCCTGCCGCGTGAAAAGCCGTAACATTTTTCAAACATATCCATTTCCAGTTTTAAAAAAACAGGAAACATTTATAAGGATCCCGTTTTTTCTTCCTTTAGCTCACCTGGTGGAGTGTGCCTCCTAGCGCGTCTGGGCTTGCGTCCGTGACCAAAGCAAGCGCAGATAGACTTCAGGATCGCGATTCCTGCGCACAGGAGTATTACGGAGCCGGCTACGACGGCAACGTACAGGATCACTTGTCGCGTATTCATTGTTGCAGATCTAAGTAGTAAAAGTAAGGCTACGTTAGGTTGGGTGATATTCAAAAGAAGGTTTTAAAGGAATATTTAAATCAAATTTTATAAATATATATATATATCATCTTTTGTTAGCCTCGTAAGCCCAGCGGTGAGGCCTCTATGGGCGTCGGGCCCTGGATGGGTGACCGTTTTCAACCGTAAAGGTGGCCCAACCCGGCTGGACTAACTCATTCGCGGGCACGGTACAAAAACCTGCTGTTGCGCTCTGTTTCGAAGAAAAAGACAGGCTCTGTAATGAGGAAGATGCAACATGTCCACAAAAAAGACAATGTGCATAGTGTATGATTTGGTAAGATTTACGAAAATGTTAATTACAAAACGACTTAAGCTAAAAGTAAGCCACGACCGCTGTAGTCAAAAATCTAACAAAAACCAAATAGATTTTAAATCTTGATTAAATAAGCTATGTCTGATGACTAATCTTTTTAAGATGTTCTTACTTTATCATTGCGTAATCCACCTCTAAAGTTATTGTATAAAACGCGCGAAAAATTCGAACTTTCGGACCTTATAACTTAGAAACCAAACACAATGTTACAATGCCAACAGTCATCAGACATCTAGTTCGATCAAATATAGCTATTTTGAGCAAAATTTGGGATCTCGGATAAGAAATATGGGCGTGGTCTTCTTTCCCCGTTTGTATGGGGAGTTGAGCGGGATGGCCCACCTTAAAGCTGGCCGTGGTTCATATTCTCGTAAAACGATACCTATCCCGTCTGGGTCGGTTTCATCGATTGAATGAGATTGTCTAAGCGGTAATGGAACATTCTGTTGTTTCTATCCAGTTCAATGTAGCCAAGGAAGATTCTGGCATGGCAGCTGGTTCCCACGGTAGATGTAAGACTGTAACTTCTAAAAATAATTTTCTTAATGGTCCTATTTTATGATACAATATTAAGATATCCACTGATAAATAATAATAATAAACAATCAATGTCTTTGCTTTTCGGTCGATTAAACTGAAAAACTAAACTAAATAAAAAACTCATATATATATTGGTCGGGGAAAAAGTTTCTTCGCATTTTTTAAGAAAATTCAAAACATTTTTTAATATGGTTTATTTACATTTAACTAAAGTATGTAGGTACCATTTTGTTCGATAACTTTTTGCCATCTTGTAGGTAGGGACATGATCCCATTGCTATAGAAATATTGGGACTTCTGATCAATATACCGCGACAAGTGGTTTTGGCAGTCCTCTCGTGATGTTAACCTGACACTGCCTAAAGAATTCTGAAGAGACCTAAACAGGTGGAAATCTGAAGGTGCAAGGTCAGGACTATACGGCGGATGCATTAACACCTCCCAGCCAAACTCTCTTAGTTTTTGCTGAGTGGCTAAATATGTGTGAGGTCTAGCGTTATCATGATGAAAAACCACACCCCTTCTGTTGATTAATTCCGGCCGCTTTCTCTCAACTTCTTGCTTTAATCTCATCAGTTGTTCGCAGTAGAGTTCAGAATCGATGGTCCTGCCTGGTGGTAACAGCTCATAATGAATAATGCCCTTCCAATCCCACCACACACACATCATCACCTTGTTGCGAGTTAACCCGGGTTTCGCCACAGTCTGTGAAGTTTGACCGGCCTTTGACCACGACCTTTTTCGCACGTTCTTGTCGTACGTGATCCACTTTTCATCACCAGTTATCAGCTTCTTCAAAAATGGTTCGGTTTCATTACGTCGTAATAAAGAATCACAAATGAGTACACGGTTCATTATGTTTCTTTCAGTGAGCTCGTGAGGTACCCAAATATCGAGCTTTTTTGTGTACCCAGTTTTTTTCAAATGCGCCAAAACTGTTTTGTGGTCAATTCCTAGTTCTTCAGCTACGTCGTAACTACTGATATGCCGATCTTGCTCCACTTTTTCAAAAATGGCATTCATTTTATCCGTAATAGGGCGACCAGAGCGACGTGCATCTTTGACATCAAAATTTCCGGATTGAAAACGCTTAAACCAAATTTGTGCTACTCTCACAGACACTGCACTAGGTCCATAAACATCGCAAATTTTTTTCGCGGCTTGCGTTGCATTTTTACCTTTTTTGTAGTAAAATTTTAAAATGTATCGAATTTCTTCATTAGATTCACTCATTTTGACAGTACGAAAAACAAATGAGAATCACACATTTTCCTAATTTGAATTTGGAATTATGTTCTTTAAAATTTAAACTTTCAATGATACCAAAACCAGCCAGATACAAATAGTATAGCCAAAGAGATTTTATTACAAGTTCATACATACTATAATGCGAAAAGACTTTTTCCCCGACCATTATATCACATTCCTTGGAATAAGCGACGTACCTGCTTAGTACGGAAAAGTGTATTTATTTATGTTTCGTGTTTGATGTACAAAATACGTACTAAATAAATTCACACAACTTATTTGTTCGCATTGTATTTCGCACATTACTAACAAAAACATTACTGATAGGATTTGTATAGTTCATTGCTTTGACATGATGTTATCTAGCAGTCTCTTGATATTATATGAACATACTTTCAAAGTTCGTATTCAATTAAAATTACAATACTGACAAATGTTCAGCAGTCGCTTTGATAACATTTGTTGCTATGTGTTCACTCACTGTTATTGCTTGGCAAAATGGAGAGCTGATATATTAACATTTATCCTACTCTAATGCTGGAATATTACATGATATCCTGGGGTACAAAATGGTTAATTTCTTCTAGATCGCTGGGGTACAGTACACAATTATTGCAAACGACTATTATAGGACAAACAATAAATCTAAAGTACTACATAAGCTTGGTTTTCACCGAGTGCTTATTTATTTGAATCGTCACTTAAAGGGCCTTTGTTAATAAACTGCTGATTATCTTGTACTGGTATTGATTGCAAGCTGCTAAGAAAGGACAATAATATGTGGTGATTAAGCTAATCAGCAGTAGGTGAAAATCCAAGCAATAGGAATAAAAAACATTACATAGAGCCAAACATACCTTAGATCGGTCGGTATATATTAAATGATGTTTTTTTTTATATCACTGCAATCCTCAACACTACCGAATGAATTACCTTTAAATTTGTTTCTATCTCATTCACAATCACTTTTGAGCTGATCCTTCAAATATCCCGGTGCGGTAAACTCAGAAAGCTGTGGTGACTAAGTATTTTTTGTGAAATTTGAATACCTATCACAGAAGTAGATATGACGCACTGATGAAAACCCACAATAATAAGCGATTACTTCACCTTATCAAGCGTGGGGGGCTATTACCGAAAATCCACAGACGCGATTCGATCCTTTCGATCGACTACGTTTGGTCGATTTCATCGAAATCGGAAAGTTTCTTCAGGCCTGATGCAGCGCCGGACTTTTACTTTCGTTAGGCATAGGCCACCTCACTTTGTGAATGCAAAGTGAAAATCTCCCGACCCTAGGCCGCGGCCTGACGGGCCTATTGGCAAATCCAACGCTGGCCTGACGTCATTCCCGCATCCTTCTTCAACTAAAGCAGCGGTTAGAAGGATCATGTAGCGAAAATTAACAATTATCAGATTTTTCTGACTTTTGCGGTGAGACCTTGCTTCTTGGAAAATTTCATGATTCTAAGCCAACGAGACATACTCGTACAATTTGGTTTTGATTGATTTCCGATTTTATTCGCGTTGACTTCGAAGCTTGATTTTGAAAATTGACATTACTTCATTTATATTTCATTTCTCCAAGTATTTCTGAGAAACATGGGTCTTGATAGACCAATGACCAAATATGTGATTCTATAAAGGTTGCTTTTTCTTTTGACGATCAGAACCCTAGAAATAAACATATGTGTGCTCGATGCTAAATAATTTTACTATTGCATGCTTAAATGCACATTTGCCATGTAGATATTTTAACTTAAACTTTCAAAGGTGCATATTTAAAAGATAAATGTGTAAATCGCGAAATATCTGATCGGAATGCGGAATCGTTTATATAAGCCACCTCGAGAAAAATCTGATTTCTTAGGGTGAAAAAGTCGATTCCCTGAAATGGGTACTGTGTGAACTTGTCTTTGGAGAAGCGTTCACTCAAGCAAAAATATGCTAATCAGACTTATAACACAAATAGGTTTAGGATACAAACAAAAAAGTCACATAATTGTAGAGGTCAACGAAGTTCATCTATGTAAAAATAAAGACACGGTAGGTTTAATGTGTGTATATTTTAAATATTGATTTTCTTTCACTGCAATAATATGTGCGAATAGTTACCCCAAGAGAGTTTTTAAGAAAAGTCTGTCCGTACAAAATCCGCTTAACCTTTAAATGTATTAGAATTAAAAGATTTGAAGGGGAAAATATACCTCACTAACTTACTTATGTCGTTGTTACTTATTCAATCGATATTTAATAAATACCATTGAACTTCTTGGCACAGCCTATCAATTAAACTTCTCTGCCTCGCCCGGGTCGTGACTCCAGATATCGTGGTATGGAACTCAGAAAGCTGTCGCGACAAAGTACTTATTTGTGAAATTATAATATCTATCACAATATTGATGTGACGCGCTGATGAAAACCCACAATAATAAGCGATCAATTTTGACTTATCGAGATTATAGGGCCATTACAGAAATTCATACGTAACTTTTCGATGCTCGGTTGTTACGTTTTTCTCGATGGCTACGTTTTATTGTAGCTTAATTAAATATAATATATTTATCAACCCCCGAATCTTGTCATCGAACCCAATTTTGGTCGGCATACTCCAACACAGCTACCGGTTGGAGCAAGACTGAATTTGACGAATGAGTGGTTCATTAGTCATCTTGTCTTGTTGTGTGGGGTGAATTCGGTTTTTTGCTTGTATACAGGATTTTGCAACGGCCACACCATACATTTCGGCAGCTAAGCCATCTATGTTCAATTACACACAACGTCCCACGTTCTTACGTGTCAATGGATTCTTCTTAGACTGAAAAAAAAAAACTTTTTATTTAGACAATATTCAGAAAAAGATATTTAACCGTTGTTTCAATCCGTTGTTATTTCAATATTGTATGTACTGGCCCGTTGCAACATCCTGTATATTAGACAATATATGTTCCTATAAAATTGTGTTATACAGTCATTCTTATGAATATTTAATTTTAAGTCTAAAATGGTTAAAGAAAAAAAATCATTATTTGAGAGCTATTCAACGCAATCCACAACCAACGTTTAGGCAAAAATAAAATAAAATGCAATTTGGCACATATATAGTAATTACCTGGATTAACACACATAATACTTTTCATCCCGGAAAAATGTTAGTTCCAGACCGACATCAGCCCAAAACGATATTGACCCAAGTAGGACTCAAATTCATGCATGCGATTCTCGCCCGCAACGGACGCAAATATTGTTAACTACACTGAGGGCCGATTTTTAAATGCTCAGATAGTACTTTTCGGACTGATAGTACTAATTCACGTTGCTCAAAAGACGGATAGTCATTGCCAGAGAATTATATCTTCTATCAAAATTATCTGACTATAATTTTACTAATAAACCTATGAACTTACTATATCGGATAGATAAGCAGAAGCGTAAATAAATCCGTCGAATAGTTAACTGGCTGTTTATCTGACTATTGAAAAATCTGCCCTGAGTCTCCCAGTAGTTAATGTGATGAAATATCCTATTTCTAAGATCGAAAAATCGAATTGCTCCGATCGAAGTTTTGATAATGGTTCAGATGGCGGTCCCTTATCTTTCTGATATCATGCATGTGAAGTAATCTCCTGCTATCGTGGTCACAGTCCCTACACATTTCTCATATGTATCGACAAATATGCGCCGTCATGTCTCGAAACCCGACGGATCGCCTCTGGAAGCCTTTACCTGGTCGTAAGTACATATACAGGGTGTTAGCGGAGGAATGTCCAAACGTTAACCAGGTATTCATTGGCATATTTGGAGCATAAAATGAAGATGACATTTTGTTGTACGACTTCAAAAAATGTGGCGCGGGGACTTGCCTAGCATACCAGAGGTGTGGGTTCAAATCGTCGCCCCGTTCATGCAACACTTTTTTTCTCTTTCTGAGTTGGATAAGTACATTTCGTCGCGAATGCGAGCTGCTTCATGGTTCGGAATCCATGTAAAACTGTAGGTTCCCTTCCCCTACTAGGTGGTAGGGTTTAAGCCCACCCGGGTTGGTGCCATCGCATTGGATGAAAGGATGGTCGAAGCGGCAATGACAAATGGTCCGTGTTTTCCATCCAGTTCAATGTAGCCGTGCTCATAAAGGGAAGGTCCTGGCCTGGCACCTAATTCCTTCGGGAATGTGGTGAACTAATATGATAACGGTCATAATTTTTGTCAATACCAAAGCTTTTGCCCCACAAATGCCAAGGAATACATGGCTTACGTTAGGACCATACCTCCGCTAAAATTCTGTTTATCATGAGGGGTAGATATGATCTTGGGAGTGGTATTTTGCTTTCTTTGTTTTTGGCGGATATTCTGTTCAATCGCGGCAAAATTTTCATCACTATTAACAAGTGCGAGTCGGACTCGCACAAAAAGGGTTCCGTACCATCGTACAAGATTGAAAAAAAAAACCTTTTTTTGTATGGGGACCACTTTCATTTTTATTATTTTAAAATTTTCAGCTATTACGGTTCATGAGATACAGCCACGTGACAATAATTTACCTATAGCCAAATGACTTCTGGTGGATGGATGGGGGCGGTCACGTGACGAATATTCAAACTGACATACCTACGCCATAGAATAAGTAGTGCATACTGTATGGGATGACAGTACGGATTTGTATATTTTTTGACGAGACTGAAAGAAATTCGTTACGTGCTCGCCTTGCGTAATTTGCTCCCCAATAATAAAAAAAAATATGTTAATCTAATCGCCACCAAACTTCGCAGCATAACTAGTGAGTGTAAATCTGAAGATTTACTAAACATTTCCACACAATCGGTCACGCTCTTGGATTCCATAGGTGTGTGTGTAGTAGTAGTGTAACACACACACTTAGATTTTTATATATATAGAAGATCTTAAGGATTTTCATTTTAATACTGAATTCGTGAGAGTTCGTAAAATCCTGTATAAAATAAAAAAAAATGTTATTTCAAGAAAACTTGTATAAAAATATGCATGTACTTATGTTAAAAATGTTGAGGTCCATTCAGGGCAAGAGTGAGTTCGAGTTCGGGAGTGAGTTAACCTAAAAATAGCTGAGAAATATATTATTATTAAAATAACGGAACCGTTATTTATACTTCCAACGCATGTACGGGACAGACTAGATTTTTACCCAACTGTAATGATGTTCAAGAAGTGTGGAAACATTGACTATTTAAAAAAGTGAGTTGATATTTAGTGACGAATTCGAACTCACTCTTGGCCTGAATGGACCCCTTGGGGCTCCATTCAGAATAAGGGAGTATAAATAACGGTTCCGTTATTTATATAATAATATATTTCCCAGCTATTTTTAGGTTAACTCACTCCAGAACTCGAACTCACTCTTTTCTGAATGGACCCCCTGGTTCCATACCATGTTGTGCAAAGTCACGGACTCCGTTATCTTGTAACACGGGCGTATCACTGGCCCGCAGCGCGATTACGCAAAATTTGAGGATGGTGCCGCGGTACGCGCCCCGTCATTTCTAAAGCGCGATTACGAAGCCGTTTTTCATCCACCTACATCCAGCACGGACCAATCTGTGTCGACAATAGGTCAACTTTTGAGGTACTTGACTAGACGAGCAGACGAAATAGGCGTTTACCTCCCCGCATTTGACAGTTCTTTGCCGTTTCGTAATACCGATTCGACACGAAATGTATGGAGTTGACCTAATTGCTGCGGGTAGCGCTGAGTGCCGCACCATTTGTGAATGCATCAATTTCGTAATCGCAAAAGCTGTCATATTGCTGTAAGTACAGCAACCTACACCCAATTTTGTGCTTCGTAATTGCACTGCCGGAATCGATTCTCCGTGCTCCTTCAACTGCCCGCTGTCGTCAGCCAGTAAATCATATCATCACTGTTAGCATCCTCATACCTAAACATTTTGGACCAATTTTCAGAGCCCGACGTCGCTTAGTTAGAGCAGTTCGAAATAATTCTTTCTAAATGTGACCAACCCACATAACGCGTGAAAACGGTTTTTTTATTGTTTCGTTAAAGAAATTGGAAAAAGTTAAACATGTTCTTCGCTGAATGGGTAGATAATGTTATGATCTTTGAAATGGTATTAAAATAAATATTAGTTAATATCAATATAAGCCGCAAACTTGAAAACAAATATATTTTAGACCTGACTTACAAAAAATTTTCCATGTCTAAAATATCAATTTCTGTAACATCTTTCTTTCTGTTTTGGTAGAACGTTAGCTGGAATTATACATGTTTTTTTTCATGTTCTCATTCCATAGAGATCAGGAACTTAACCCAATCAAACCATTCGCATTGGCTAGTATAACCATCTTAACCTGATTTTACCACCTCCAGCCACCTGAAATCCTATAGTTAACTTTCGGTTACTTTGCATATTTGCATGGTGCAACCGAAAGGTAAATTTGGGATATTTGTAGCGGGAGGTGGTGAAAATGGGCGCAAGACAAGTCCAACGAATTCAAATGGACTCGAAGTTCGTGTTTGTGCTCACTTACTTTGCGCATCTGACTATATATAAATCTGACTATCACTACATAGTATAAAACAAAGTCGCTTTCTCTGTCCCTATATCACTATATCCCTATGTACGCTTAAATCTTTAAAACTACGCAACGGATTTTGATGCGGTTTTTTAATAGATAGAGTGATTCAAGAGGAAGGTTTATATGTATTATAACATCCATTAAATATTGGAGAAATACTGTTATTTTTGAGGTTTCCAATGTGATGTCGTAAAAAAATATTTTTTTTCCGCTTACATTGCAAACGCAGGCTGAACCCTACGAGATTTATCAAAATAATATACTAAGTATTGTATACATTGAAAAGGTCTACAGAAAACTCCGCGATGGTATATATCTATCTCTTATGGATATCCCACAATAACATTTTTATCTCATTTACTTTTTACGACAAATAATAGCTAATTTTCGAAGCGATTTTAACCAATACAGCATTAATCCTTATCCAATTAAATACCTTAAATACATTGTTGATTTAATATAGATCTATACGGCCCTTTACAGCATATGATTTAAATGAATATTTTCGAAGATATTATAGATTTTAAAATTGCGGGATGTAGTGTTTGCGGCGGTACCGGCCGGCCGGGGCGGCGGGAGCGTGCCTCGGAGGCCGCGGTTCTCCCTATAGCACTTTGAATTTATTATTTCTCTAATATCTAATAATCATGTAATAATAATATCTAAGTTTTTTTTTATTTCAAATATCTTAATGTAGGAACTGTACGTAAAAATGGTTTATTTGTGTATCATTGTGTCAAAATAATATTTTTTTAAATGACATTATGCCCGTGCAAAGCCGGGACGGGCTGCTAGTATCTAATAAAGCGGCCGCTCGTTCATTTTACTCGAAGTCGAAATTACGAGTAAAAGAGCCGTTACGGCCTCAGATGTCATGGTAAATCGTCCGTGTTGTATAACTTTCCCCTGCTGGTGATTTTCCACCAGTCTTAAGTCCGCTGGCAGACCGGGTCAGCAGACAGATGCTTGGAAAATGCCTCGCTGTTGACGGCTTCGTTGTAAGACGGCGGAGGCGTGTTCGCAGCTGCAATACAAAACAAACCATCAACATCGGGAGCAATTTGACAGCCTTCGGATACTGGAGGACTTTTTTATTCATGGAACTGTACATGGTTTTTAACCGACTTAAAAAAAAAATAACAAAAAAATAACAAACTTCTAAGAATGAGCACAATTTTTTTTTTATGCGACCTGACATGGATGGCTAATACCACACAACTACCGTTATGATATTAGCCCAATACACCACATTCCCGAAGGAATTAGGTGCCATGCCAGAACCTTCCCTTTATGAGCACGGCTACATTGAACTGGATGGAAAACACGGACAATTTTTCATTGCCGCTTCGACCATCGACCATCGACCATACACTAACTAATTTGTGCTCGCCTTTCCAATAAAAAAAGAATCATCGAAATCGGTTGGCGTGATATTGAGTTTTTCGTTCATTTGTCGTGCACATACTTAATGAAAATTGAAGACTTATATGATTTTCTCATGGATATCATTGTCAGAACTAAACCAATTTAAATTGGACCACACGGGAACTACCAGCTTTCAAATAAAAACATTATCATCAAAATCGGTTCACCCAGGCGAATGTTCTGAGGTAACAAACATAAAAAACCGGCCAAGTGCGAGTCGGACTCGCACACGAAGGGTTCCGTAGCATCGTAAAAAAATGTATACAAAAAAATCACGTTTTTTGTATGGGGACCCCCTTTAATTTTAATTATTTCTTAATCTTACCTATTTGTTGTTAAAGCGGCAAAATAAATACACACTATGTGAACATTTCAGCTGTCTATCTGTTACGGTTACTGAGATACAGCCCTGTGACAGACGGACAGACGGACGGACGGACGGACGGACGGACGGACGGACAGCGGAGGCTTAGTAATAGGGTTCCGTTTTCACCCTTTGGGTACGGAACCCTAAAAACATACATAGAATTGAGAACCTCCTCCCTTTATGAAGTCGGTTAATGAGATTTGAATTTGGAGACCCTCCAGGTCTCCAAATTCCGGGATACCTTGGAGTCGTCGACGAGGCGCTCAGCTCGACGCTGCATCAAGTCAAGGGAGCCAAGCAGGTGCTTACACGATGAGGTTCTGGAGGCCCCACCCGGAAACTTTTTCCAGGGTCTCTTCGCCGACATTCACAGGATTGCAGCATTTGAAGTAACAACCGTCAACCAAAATACCTAACGTAGTTCTCTGGATGCACCAATTTGTTTCTTTTTTTGGGTTGGATAAGTGCATTTCACGAATGCTAGTTGTTCCATGGTTCGAAATCCATGTGAAAGGAAGTTCGAAAAAAATTTACCGTATTTTCCATCCAGTTCAATATAGCCGTGCTCATAAAGGGAAGCCTTGGCACCGAATACCTTCGAAAATGCGCTGTGTTGGGCAAATATCATTCCGTCCGTAAAAAAAATAATATTCTAAACATGACCGAATCTACGTGTTTCGTGCTGCAGTTTCATACCACTGCCGCACACAAAAAGTTGAAATGATTGACCTGTCCACTCCAGCGCGTCTGATCCCCCAGGTCCGAAGAGAGCGCTGTACGGCGGCGCTCCGGTGTACACCTGCGTGCTTCTGGACCTCTGGGCGTACCCACCAGGGTGTACGCAGGGCGAGGAACCGTGGGTCGGGCACCCGGGGTGGGGCTGCAGGGAGCCCGATATGGTGTAGGGAGGGGGGCCTCGGCCGGCGAGACCGTGAGGCACGGAGTCCTGGCTGGGAGCTGAAACCAGAGGATAACATCCTACTTTAATATATGAAGGGTGCAGGAATAAAAGGGGCCCATTGACATTTTGTATGTTTCGAGTAAATCGTAAATAAAGGAAAAAATCCTTAATACTGGCCAAAAAATATATGGAAACAATAACATCATTATTTTATTTTTATAGGAAAATTAGTAATTCATAACATATTTAAATATTAGTCATGTAGTGTGATTTCAGGAAAAGATATAAATTATTTTACTAAGTGAGTCAGAAATGTACAAAGTAAGAAGGTGCTCATTGCACGCATGGCCTCCATTTTGCATTTTGCATGGATAAAGGGGTTCATTGCACCTTTATTTTGTTAGGAAACATTATATAGAAGTAATAACTAAGTTTTAAATAAAATCAATATTTTATTTTATTTCAAATATTTTATTCATTGTTAGACAAAAAGGCCATCACTTGTGCTTAATATTAGTAAAATAAGTTGCAGATTCAGGTGAACAAAACTTTTTTAAATCTTGCAAATCCTTATATTTCTCGCTTGAAATCAGCAAGTTATCTTCATATGACAAATTTGGCAAAATAAACTCATTTCCTTTGAGTCTCATAGCGCTTCGCTTATTCCTCCCTCTGATGGAGGCTTTCTCCCAAAGACCATTGTACGTAGTGCGGAATAATATATTGCTTGTCGATTTTTCTATTTTTAATTCTTTTATCGGACGTGAAGGAAAAGTCGATTTTTTGGCATAGATCGTATCCAAATGATTAGTCCAAGCTCGAAAATATGATCGATCAACTTTTACGACCGCAAACGGGGATGGATTTTGCCGAGCATCTTTAAATATTTCGAGCCAGTCGTCAGGAACTTCAGCTCGAGTGGCGGTCTTAACAAGTCCCATATTTTTGTCACACTCCATATAGGAGTGCCCCCTTACGGGAAATGTGACTGTTATCGATTCGAGCTTTTTTTCAACGTGGACCAAATGATGTAAAAAACGAAACACCGTAAAGTTTTTATTTTGGCCGCTGCATGAATCGCAGAAAATGTGAAGATGCTTTGTGGTGTCTTTCTTATAGTTGTACACAAAATTATGGATGAGAGAGCATACATCATCACTACCTTTCTTTCCTTCAGTCTCCGGATAGATATAGAAAACGCTTTTTGATGACGATAATTGATGAATGTTGAAAGCGTAGACAGAAAGCTGACGCTTGTAGTAAGTATCATTAGTCTGAATGTTAGGTACGGGGAGGTTTTTGCCATAGTCAAGACAAATTGCTTCTGTTGCATTAAGGGCATCTTTGCTTTCAATCCGGGCAATCCGTTTCCTGCTGTAAAACGTACTAGCTTGCATTTTGTGAAATTTGTTTTGGTTGTACAGTTTAATGATTTGACAATCCAGTGATGAAATGTGTACTGGATCATTTGTACTTTTTTTTTCAGCTTCTAACGATTTAATCTTAGCCAAAAATTCGTCACAAGCGCTGCACGTGTCTGTGCGTGGATATCCGAAAGCAATATTGAAGTCCTTGCAAAATATGCTTCGGTAAGTCTCGTACGATACTGAAACCCCTGGATTATCATCGAGAAACATCTTGTGCATTTTTTTGACGTTTAGATCTTCTGGAAGGTATGTCTTAGCTGAGTCGTGAAGACTATAATGGCTGGATCTGCCTTTGAAAGAATTGATGTGTCCACGAATTTGACTCTTAGTTTCATCGCTTAATTTTTTGTGTTGGCCGTGTTTACCTCTTTTGTCCGTAGGTGCTGCTCCAAATTTTTTTAAACTTGAAACTATATATTCTATTTTCTTTTTAGTTATTCCGTGAATCGCCATAAACGCCTTCTTGCAAACCGGTACATCTTTTAGCTGTTCTTCAAACATAGCAAGAACCCTGTACTTGTATACAGCATCGTAGTGACGTGCATCCGCCTTCTTAGAAGCCCTTTTAACTTGTAATATTGAGATTAAACCACTCAAATAACTGTTCTGGGAATCGTGAGTTGTCAGCTGATTGAAATGTTGTAAAATGTTTTTGCGTGCTTGCTCTGGAACTTTATCAAAGCACATCATTCTGCACTGACACCGAGGGCCCGGTTCATGACTTGAGAGTTTGATTTTTTTGATAACATCTTGCATGCGGCCGTGGGATTTTCTCTTCTTAGTTGTCATACTCGGAACAAAAACCTCATTTTGGTCACTATCTTCATCCATTTTGCACGTTCATCCACTTACTTTTGCTAAAATTGTAAAACACGACACACTTTTAGCATGTAAACATAACCTCTTCCCTTGACAGCGTAAAAATAATGTTTGACGTCCTAAATGTCAGTCATATGAAGTATGAAGGAATGTTCAAAATGGCCGCCAATGGGCTCGTTCTTTCATAAATCGTGTGCATTGTGCCCCTTATTGCGCGGTTTGGCTCGAAATGTGCCCCTTTTAATCTAGTTTGTTAAGAAATGAACCCCTTTTATTCGTGTGTGTGATTTTTTGTTTTATAATTTTAGAGCAATCGGCCTGTTGTTTGTAGTTTTGGCTTCCACTAAAAGATAGGCCATATTTTTTCCTATCGAATGACATTTTTACTTGAAAAATGGGTAAAATGTCGATGAGCCCCTTTTATTCCTGTGCCCTTCATATGAATTTGTTTGTAAAGGCGAAAGTTTGTAAGAATGGATGGTTCTTTGTTACTCTTTCACGTAAAAACTACTGCAAGTCTATTCCTGGCATTCCGTAATCAGGAATCAGGAATCCTGAGTCACTTTTGGAGTGTTTTACAAGGCGATTTTCTTTGCAAAAATATTCCGGAGCATCGTTTTTTTTCAAGGTTTTCCGTCGAAAAACGCGCTTTGAAAATCGCTACCAAAGCGGTTTTATAGACTCAGGATTCCTGATTACTGAATGCCAGGAATAGACCTGCTGAATGGATTTTAATGAAACTTTGGAATAATTATACATCAGAATAACACATAGGCTACAATTTACAAACATATTGTGTGAATTGTCCAAAATATCAAGTAAGTAGGAAACAATCCAGCCTTTTGGACCAACTCTTTGGGTTACTACCCAGCATATAATTTAGCCCGATATCATTCCGAAACAACATTGACCCGAGCGGAGCCGGGTACCTCAGCTAGTGATAAACTCGGGGCAAAAGTTAGTGGCACAGGGGTGTGTTCGGAACATGGGCAAAGAGACTCTTCTACTTTAAAAATTAAAGTAGAAGAAGGTTGCCCAAGTAGTACCTACCCAAAGGGTGAAAACGGAACCCTATTACTAAGCCTCCGCTGTCCGTCCGTCCGTCCGTCCGTCCGTCTGTCACAGGGCTGTATCTCAGTAACCGTAACAGGTAGACAGCTGAAAATTTCACAGTGTGTATTTATTTTGCCGCTATAACAACAAATAGGCAAGATTAAAAAATAATTAAAATTAAAGGGGGCTCCCATACAAAAAACGTGATTTTTTTGTTTTTTAGGGTTCCGTACCCGAAGGGTGAAAACGGAACCCTATTACCAAGCCTCCGCTGTCCGTCCGTCCGTCCGTCCGTCCGTCCGTCCGTCCGTCCGTCCGTCCGTCCGTCCGTCCATCCGTCCGTCCGTCCGTCCGTCCGTCTGTCCGTCTGTCACAGGAACTGTAATAGGTAGGCAGCTGAAATTTTCACAGAGTGTGTATTTATTTTGCCGCTATAACAACAAATAGGTAAAATATAAAACATAAAAAAAATTAAGGGGGCCCCATACAGAAAACGTCATTTTTTGGTGTTGATGGTACGGAACCCTTCGTGTTTTTAACAATGTGACATGATTGAAGCAAGGACAAATTAATTAAAGACAGAGCCCTATAAAAAACCGGCGAAGTGCGAATAGGACTCGCACACGAAGAGTTCCGTACCGTCGTGCAAGAATTAACACAAACAACCGGCCAAGTGCGAGTCAGAATCGCACACGGAGGGTTCCGTACCATTGTACAAGATTTAACACAAAAAATCAGGTTTTTTGTATGAGACCCCCCCTTTAATTTTGAATATTTTTTTATTGTTTTTTTTTTTTTTTTTTTTATGTGACTGGACATGGATGGCTAATACCACAAGTTCTGTCATGGTATTAGCCCAACACACCACATGGGAACTAGGTGCCATGCCAGGACCTTCCTTATATTGCACGGCTACATTGAACTGGATGGAAAACACGGACAATTTTCATTGCCGCTTCGACCATCGTTCATCCAATGCGATGGTACCAACCCGGGCGGGATAAACCCTACCACCTAGTAAGTAAGGAAGGGGACCTACAGCTTAACGTGGAATCCGAACCACGGCCAGCCTCTCTCAACGGTCGAATGGTCACCCATCCAAGACCAGACCGGACCCAGCGTTGCTTAACTTTTTTATGTTTTATATTTTACCTATTTGTTGTTATAGCGGCAAAATAAATACACACTCCGTTAAAATTTCAGCTTCCTACGTATTACGGTTCACGAGATAGATAGCCCTGTGACGGACGGACGGACAGCGGAGGCTCAGTAATAGGGTTCCGTGGACACCTTTTGGGTGCGGAACCCTAAAAAGCCATCGCCTCTAGCTCGAGGAGGGGTCTCACCGCGGGCGCCGGGCATGCGGCGGTGGCGGCGCGAGCAGAGCTGGCACGCGACCCGCAGCGCTACCACCGCGGAGCACACAACAATGGCGCCGCCAACCGCCGCCGCCGTGTACAGCGACACGTCGCGGGCGTTCATCGCCGCGCCGGCCGAGGACCTGCAACTGTAGCCCTATTTTTCGCATTCCGTGCTCGGGAATCAGAAATATATCAGGGTAGAAAACCGCTTTGATGACCGATATTCCTGATTCCTGAGCACGGAATTATAGGAATCTGCCTACAGTAGGCCTATTCCTGGAATTCCGTAATCAGGAATCCTGAGTCTAGAAAACCGCTTTTATAGCCGTTTTGAAAACTACTTTTTCCACGGAAAACCTTGATTAAATTTAATTACTATGCTCCGAAATATTTTCGTGAAGAAAATCCGCTTTGCAACACGCTATAAAAGGGGTTTTCTAGACTCATGATTGCAGGAATAGGCCTACTGAGCGCGGCGACGAAGACAATAGGCGCAGTTTAGCCATAGGTACTGGATCCTAATACTGTGGCGGCCATCCCCGAGATGCGTTATTTTTCCCTTTAATTTCTCATAACAACCTTCAGAAAATAATGGCCCTAGAGCCATTGGTCTCGACATTCCCAAAACAGGAACCCACCGATCCTCCAGATCTTTTATCTATAGGGTCGGTAAACTATTGAATCGACTCTCTGCCGACGTTCTCTCAATGTACAACCTGGAATCCTTCAAACATGGTGTGAAGAGGCACCATGGGCGCCGTTAGGCGCCTTTTTTTGTGAGGTCCTGGCATGCGCCAAATAAGTAATAAAAAAATTGCTTGCTTACCAAAAAAAGATTTCGAGTCTTATCACGTTCGATGTAACATCTTCATTTTGTCCACGTTCTGTGCGGGCGGTGTTGCCCTGTCATACACAATGATACGGTCAATGTTATTAGACCGAACACGTTGGGACTAAAGACCAAAGTCTACGTAGGAACACCAAGCGGAGGAACCATGCATTGACTACTTTAGGATATTCATCCGTCAAACGATGCAAAGTTTTTGCGATATCAGCCGGCAATCGGCTTTATCATAGCTATCCCTGTGTTTTATCTGATATCTTTATGTACACACCTGATCGAATGTCCTCTACTGAACAAGTCACTGGACCACGTTATTGCTCAATTTATTATGTATTTATTTATTTGGTATTCCAACAAATATAGTGTAATTCATTTAATATAATTCAAGCATGGGATTATTGAATTCCCTGTGATGAGAGACTTCTCGTCGTTTGATATTATCTATTTAATTAAGAGGGCCCTTCCCGAGAGGACTTACGTATTCGCTGGCACTGCACAAGATCCTGCCATTGCGCTCTGGGATGAGGAAGATACAACATGTTCACAAATTAGACAATGCGCATATTGTTTGATTTGGTTAGCTTTACACAAAAGAAATATTACAAAACTACTTCAGTAAATCACGAACGCTGTAGTCAAACATCAAACAAAAACCAAATCGATTATAAATCTTCATGGCACAAGTAATCATGACGAGTAACATTTTTTAGATGTTTTATCGTTGAGTAATCCATGTCCAAATTTAATATATAAAGTGTGCGAAAAACTCTAACATTCCAACCTTATAACTTATAGGTTAGGTTAGATTATGCCTTCAAAATGCGTTAGCGTAGGATCAATACACCAAATCATCAGCGCCATCTTGTAGTAGATAGGGGAAGCATTGTGTCGATTCGAATATAATCGAGAAAATCGTTGGCTGACTTAGGCCGGAGTGCACGACGCCTCGTAAAATGTTATCCGTTACTTATTACATTTGACGATGATGTGACGGCTAATCGCCCATCATATGAAATTGAGTTGCACGTAACATATTTTCGTAAACGTTAGCTTGCCAGGCGTCAGACCACAAATAGTCCCTCGAAACAATCGGCAAAAATGTTTGCTGTATGGCAACTCTCAGCACCGCCTGAGCTGACATAGAACTGTCCTTCTTCCACAGTATATTATCAGAAAGAGACAGACACAATTGCAGCACCATCTAGCGTCAATCATTCGTACTAACAAACCAAACAGTTCCTCTTGGAGCCGCGGGGTGGCGCTACTAGCGCCCAATATGTCGGCTTGCTATCAGCTGTTGGTGGCACCATAGATTACATAGATTTGGCGCCGACATTTTTAATCCGTGGAACCGAGTGCCAGGCTAAAAACAAAGTTTGTATTCCATTAATGGCGACGTTTGCCTATTATTGAAGGTCCAATAAGACTGCAAAAATGTAAAAATAGGGATTTTTTACACTTTGAATTATTACTTGATCGTGGTTTTGACGGTGATCAATGGGTCGGGAGTGATTACGATTAGGGGTTACCATCAGCGATCAAAGTAATGTTTAAGTTTCGTGCAACGCAAATTTTGACTGATCAGTCTTTAATCATACGTTGACGGTGATGTTTACGTGCACGACGGTACGTGCAACCCGGCCTTATTGTCGGCATAGCTCACTGATCAGAAAGATCGCAGACTCGACGGAAAACATTCTGATTACTTTCAAAATCAGATTACAACAGGATGTATTTGTATTAAGAACATCAAATTAATGGTCTCTTCGTTTCCAAAAATAGAGCTAACTTTGGTCTGATAAGGCCATGTCAGGTTATTCTCGAAACATTGTAAACGATGAAAGTCATCGACTGTACCCTGTGCCCAGCTACAGTGGGCTGGGTTCGTTTCGTGAAGATACTTACGAAAATAGTACTCGTTGTCCATGTTTGCATCCGAAAAAGTGACCTTGCACTGTACCTTTTTGAGGGACCCCGTACTTGCAGCGCCTAGCTACCTGCCACCTGTATGTATACTAATTCAGTATAGCATTTTCTGTTTTTTTTTATGTAACCTGACATGGATGGTTAATACCACACTACTAGATAACGGTAGTTGTGCGGTATTAGCCATCCATGTTAGGTCGCATAAAAAAAACTACCCTCATGATATTAGCCCAATATACCCCATTCCCTAAGGAATTATATGGATTGCCAGGACCTTCCCCTTTTGAGCACGGCTACGCTGAACTGGATGGAAAACACGGACATTTTTTACTGCCGCTTCAACCATAGATTCATCCAATGCGGTGGTACTATCCCGAGCGGGCTTACTCCTACCACGTAGTAGATTTAGATCTAAGTATGTATTTCATAATTGTGGACGGAAAAATATGTTATGTAAACCCGTGAAGTTTCTTTGCGGGTTCTTCTTTACTGGGTTGATCGAATCCGCGGATCTTTGTGACGTAACTTGGTGTAGTTTGACTACCAAAAAGTTTAAATAAATGAAATGAAATGAAATGAAAAGTAGGGGGACCTACATTTTTACATGGGTTCCTATCCATGGAACAGCTCGCATTCATAACGAAATGAAATTATGCAGAAAGAGAAAGAAAGTGGTGAGGCAACGCATGAAATGCAAGTCCTCTAGCCCCCACACCGTGAGCTGTATATGGGTGTGTTTATTATATACAATTTATCTCTGTAAAAACGATTTTAATTCGATTGTTTACTGTAGTTGTTGTCTGAGGCTCCAAAGAAGTAGTGAATGCTCTATTCATAGGCCCCAGCGACGAGAGTGGAAAGGATTATACCTATTTGTGATACAGTCAGTCAATCAGTCAGCGTGTTTGCGACTCGGTTTGCGACATACGCCTCCCCAATTTTCCTCCAGTCCTTCCGGCCTTCAGCGGTACGGAACCACTGCCGAACCAGAAGGTGATTATGTCGCTTTTTTTGCGGTACTTACGGCCTTTTACAACTTCATACCACAATTACTTCCAACTTCTTAAAGTTGATTTATTTTGGGAAGAGGCTAGCAAAAATTAGTTTCTCAAAGGAATAGCCGACTTGGTTATATCTTACTAGGCACGGATAACTCATACCACACCTACTGTTCATGACATACAGTAGTGAAACATGTCGGCGTAAAACTACATAATAAGTAAGGATGGTCGGAAGCGATCGGCTGTTGAATCATTTATTTATTTATTAAGAAAAAATATAAAAGAATGTAAGTTTAAGTCCTAAAATAGGATTGCCTAAATTAAACATGTTCTATTCTATAATATTGTTTTCTTCTTAGGAATATAAAAATGTGCTGCAGATTTGTAACAGTAAAAATGCTTGAGTGTGAAAGTTATTATTATAGTATGGATATATATTATAATTAAACCAGTTATTGTTCACTCCAAGTTGCTGTATGAAAATGGTTATGTTGGAATATTATTGATATTTACTTAGAAATAACATACTCACAGTATTTATTTCTCACATTTTAATAAGAAACCCTATTACTCTTAATAATTGTTTTTGCCCTTACTTATTAAAAACATTATTTAACAAGGGCAAGAGTCACCAATGAGAAAGTTATGAGAAGTTTTCTGTATGCTCCTGTTTTACTCGCAATTTCGAGTTCGAGTAAAACGGACTAGCGGGACTACTTAAAGTCCATTTGAACTTGCAACTCGTATTGGTCCTCACTAACTATGGACATTTAACAGATCCGATACAATGCCATAACGGCTGCTTGTCCGTTTTACTCGAACTAGCCCGGTACGCCCCCAGTTCACAGCAAAAGTCATCAATGACAGAGTGTATGACGGAGAACATTTCTGAAGAGATTGTTTTTGCAGCAGGTAATGGAAACTGATTGCATATTTTAATGAATTCTTTATGGGACTCATTATATTCCTGGTCGAGACCTAACGATCTGCACTAACCTTTTCTTACATATTGTTGGCAGGTATGTTTTTGCCTCACTGATGAAATACCCCAAGATAAATGTTTTGGCAATTGATACATAGGCGAAGAATTTGTTATGAACTAACGAAACGGCTGCCGTGGTTATTTTGATAGAGCGCCCCCAGATGTATCTAAAATAGCGGTTGTAGAATGCGGAACGGGAGCAGAAGCTTTCTTTTCGCATATGGATGTTAACTTTTTTGCGCATGAAATGTCATTTAATCGCCCATCCACTGTTATTGAACCACAACTTTCATTGTAAAGGTTGTTCGGCTCACCCGTCGCCCATTTATCATAGCCAGAGAAAGCTAGTGGTTTGCCGTCCAATGTGAAGAATTTACCCTTCACAAACAGCTCCATAAAACCGATATGGGTAAATTCGGGTGGAGTGGGCTTCATCGCCGAAACCAAAGCGGCGAGGTAGTCTGCCTCCTGCTGGCTGTCGATGATAGCGAGCTGAGCACCCTCCGCATGGCACGCCAGGAGAGCGTCAGTCCAATTCTTGTAAGTCATGTCCAGCTTGTAGCAACTCCGGGCGTCGGGGCCGAGCGCGTAGCCAGGGACTGATGCGTTGCACGCGGCGGCTTCGGATATCTCGCACACGAATGGCAATTTCATAGTGAAATCAGCAATTAACCACGAACCGTTCACCGCTAAGTATAATCCAACTCCGGGTTCATTAACTCCGATATCATCGACCGTGTTCTGGTCGACAGTTCTCCAAGCGAAGGCATAAATACCTAACCACATTTTCGCTGGCTGCCCATCGAGGCCGAGGGCTCTTTGCATGGCTCCGAGTGCCTCTAGCTCTTGCGGCGTGTCGGGGTACGCCACCTCGGCTCCCTCTTCACGGCAGACTTTGCGGGCGCTGTCCAAAGACACCGGGCCCCGATGCGGCTTGTAGAACTTTCTCGCGGCACTGTTGTAGGGGTAGTCGGCACGGGAGGGCAGTCACGGCGACAGAGGCGGAGGCGGGAGCGGCAGCCGTGGCTGCCACCAGGAACGCAGCGATCGTGGTCAAAGCGAACATCACTAACGGGGACATGTTGCGATTAACTAATGTTGCGGCTGCACACTTGCTTTATACTCTCCCAAAATCTATTGCCTTGACACGAAAGGTTATCGTCGCTCGCTTTTATAAATTCCATGTGTTCGTCACACGTAAAATCCGCTGTTCTGACCGTTAACTTGGTTTTTCATGGCCCCAAATCTATGAAAGGTTATCTCGCTAATTGTTATCGCCAGCTGCCTCGGTTCTGTGTATCGTTGGAACTTATAGGGCCGAGTGCACGAAAGGACAAAAAATCAAAATCAACGTCAAAGTATCATCAAACACGTCACTTTGTGTGGACAGTATGGAAGGAACTCAATGTGGATCACTAAAAGAGACGTGTTAGAACATTGATTAACTCGGCTGTCTCTTCGTGCAACCGGGGCATAGTATTCCTAACGAACATTGACGGGGTGACCGGAAATTATGTCCCTACTATCCGCCCCACCAAATAAATTGGTCTTAAAAGTCCTATGAACACATAAATACTCCTGTCACCTAACACTGAAAGAAATATTTGACAGAATTTCATTTTTTTCATTTCATTTATTTAAACTTTTTGGTAGTCAAACTACACCAAGTTACGTCACAAAGATCCGCGGATTCGATCAACCCAGTAAAGAAGAACCCGCAAAGAAACTTCACGGGTTTACATAACATATTTTTCCGTCCACAATTATGAAATACATACTTAGATCTAAATGCTACTGCCAAAAAATTCCTTGGCAGAACAGTTGTAAGGCAAAGAACAAAGAACAATAGAAACAGCAACCCTAAGTTTAAGTACCACTGATAGAGGTTTGGCTTTGTTTTATCAGGAAAAGCCGTTTGTCAAGATCAGCGGGCCTATTCCTGGAATCCCGTAATCAGGAATCTTGGGCCTATAAAACCGCGGTTTAAAAATTAATCAAGGGTTTCCGTCCAAAAAATCTCTGCTAAAACCGCTATCAAAGCGGTTTTCTAGACTGGGGATTCCTGATTACGGAATTCCAGGAATAGGCCTGCAGTAAGTGTGTAGCAGGATTTTCAACATTGGTGTTTCTCAAAAATAAATATAGAAACCGGAAAGTAGAAAGGGGCCTGAGAATAAAAGTAACGTATTATCCTGCAAACTTGATGGGTTTAGCAACAGAAAACGGGGGAGTAACCGGCGTAAACTGTGAGAGAATCCAATTAATTCTGCGCCAAGACTGGGTAGAATATTAGGCATTTACCTCTCATTGAAGACTTATCTGAAGTTCATCAATGGTCGGAAAGGTTTGGTATGCAAGTTAATCCATCTAAAACACAGGTCATGATTGTTGGTAGCGGCAAGCTATTGGCAAGGATTGATAAGAGTAATTTCCCACCTATCCCATATAATGGTATTACTGTAGCCTTTAGTACAAGGGTTAATAATTTGGGTATTTTCCTTGACCATCTATCTTGGGTTTATCATAAGGGTCAGGTTTGCAGGAAAATATATGTAGCCGTGCACACTCTCTGGCGTCTCATTCGCCTCATACCAATCGAAACTAAAATCAAGTTGGTTCAGTCGCATCCTATATTAGATTCTAGTGACATCTGTAATCTTAACCTAAACGAGGAGCTTCTGGACAAACTAGATCGCTTGCTTAATTATGGAATTCGTTATTTCTTTGGTTTGAGGAAGTTTGATCATATATCCACCTATCGCGCGAAACTACATTAGCTTAATATTCGCCAGAGGCGTAATATGCATGCTCTCTCCCTTCTTTACTCAATCCTAAAATATCCCAAATCCCCACTTTATCTTAAAGATCGCTTCAATTATCTCTCTTGCCATGGTGTACCGCTCAGGTCTGCAGATAATCTCCTGCTCCTTATTCCGTCACATTCTTCCACTGCTTATTCTGGTTCTTTTACAGTTAATTCAGCACGATTGTGGAACCAATGAAAGTGCTTCTTTGTCTAATTTTAAGGTAAAATTCAAATCTTGGTACTAACATATTATAACAATTAAATTAATCAATTATTTTCTGTTTGCATAGTCTTAAGTTATCTACAATAATTGTAATGTTTTCTATGTGTCATTATGGTGCTTAGTTTTAAGTAATTTAATGTTCCTTGCTACCTGTTACAATAATAGTTGAAAGCAATAAAGAGTAGGTGATTTGTATGTATGTATAATCGAACGTGAAGCAAGGCCACATTAATTGAAGAAAGAGCCCCGTAAAATGAACTACTTTACGAATATACTGCAAGGCTGAACCCCAGACAGGAAAACATACCATTCTACCAATTTCCATAAATAAATGTTTGTAGGTATAATCTTAAATACTGTGTAAGTAGAAGGCATTCATTACGGGAGGAGGGACTATAGAATTCCAAATTATGGGTATACAGCCGGTGGCGAAATTGGTAGACGCAATACCCGCGAATGGTATGTTTTGCTGGTTCGGGTCCAGCCTTGCAGTATATTCGTAAAGTTGTTCTTTACTGGGCTCTTTCTTCAATTAATGTGTCCTTGCATATCACATTCCTTGTAATAAGCGACGTACCTGCTTAGTACGAAAAAGTATATTTACTTAAGGTGGCCCATCCCGCTCATCTCCCCATACAAAAGGGGAAAGAAGATCACGCCCATATTTCTTGTCAGAGATCCAAAATTTTGCTCAAAACAGCTTTATTTGATCGAACTAGATGTCTGATGACCATTGGCATTATAAAATTGTGTTTGGTTTCTAAGTTATAAGGTCCGAAAGTTCGCATTTTTCGCGCGTTTTATACAATAACTTTGGAGGTGGATTACGCAATGATAAAGTAAGAACATCTTAAAAAGATTAGTCATCAGACATAGCTTATTTAATCAAGATTTATAATCTATTTGGTTTTTGTTCGATTTTTTACTACAGCGGTCGTGGTTTACTTTTAGCTATAAGTCGTTTTTAAATTAAAATTTTCGTGAATCTTACCAATTCATACACTATGCACATTGTCTTTTTTGTGGACATGTTGCATCTTCCTCATCACGGAGCCTGTCTTATTCTTCACAGAAGAATAAGACAGAGAAGGTCCCAGAGCGCAACAGCACGGTTTTGTACCGTGCCCTCGAATGAGTTAGGGCCGCCTTAAATAAAGAATATCTTCATTTTCATTGGTGCAGAATTCATCTTATTCCCTCACATATTGGTACGTTCTTCTTCTTCTAATTAGTAATTTTTTTTGGTTACTTCATATAAAAAAAAATTAGAACGGGTAGACATGTAAATATGTTTATTTTACCTACACAGATATTAAAGTTTTTAGTGGGTCACAACGGAGAAGCATTCAAATAGCTGGGTCACGGAAAAAAGTTTGGGAAACGCTGGGCTATGAAAGATGTAATTTAAAAAATTGCATAGCAAACCTAAATAATGGAGTAGGTATATAAATAATAAAAATATCATTTTGTAGAGGATATTCCTTGCTATAGTAGTTATTGCCATACATTCTTTAGTCGTAAAGTGTGTGACCCTTTGGGGGGTGCGGGGGTGGGGGGGTGGAGCTCACCCGGGATGGGGGAGGGAAATTCTCTAAATTTTAATGAACGAACTCCGATAGATAAACCTCCTCCATATATTTAGCCAAATATTTATTTATTGCAATGTAAAATGAGTCAACTATAAATTAAAACAACCTTCTAAGAACATTCATACTTTATTCATCACAATTTTTGGTGAAATATTCAATATTACAAAACGGCTACATACTTATAAATATTTATGCCTAGTTAAAGTGGCCAGCCTGCCCGATATTCTCTGGCTCTTTCCATTTGAGAATTATTAGTTATGAGAAACACATGACATTGAGGATATTATGTGGTGAAGGAAAACAGCACGAGAAACCTCACTCTTTTTCTATAAAAAGTAAACATTTCATTAAGTTTACACCCTTATGAACTTCAGCACTGATGTCCCAATATACAGTGTGTAAATGACACACAACCGATTTTGAAATTGGGACTGTGCTAATGGGCGTTAATCCTGAAAGTTTCAACATAATCCGTTCTAATATACCTGTGCGTATTAAGGAAGTACATAGCTTTTTCCGAGGTATACGATATTCATGTATTATCGGCCGTGAAGCAAGGACACATGAAGTGGAGGTATAGTTCAAACGTTAGCCAGGTATTCATAGGCATATTTGGAGCAAAAATGTTGTTGTATGTAATGCCTGGTTAACGTTTGCACCACACCTCCGTTAACAACCTATAACTCGATACATAAGAACCAAGGATTATCTATATGGCCGAATTTTTTTTTTTATTACAATGAATTGAATAAGCATTTAATAACATTATCGCAAAACGAGGTAATTTTCTTTTATTTTTTTCAGTCCTTCATAAGAATTTTGGAAGATCTATCCACTCTTGAGATCACATTGTCTGAAGTTGGATATCGCATATGTTTACAATAATTAAGATTAATTTTAACCTACCTAAAAAGTACAATGACCTATCTTCTTGTGATTATACCTGAGTGGTCAGTCTGAGATCTCACCTACATTGGCGTTCCGTAAAAACGTCCAACTCCATACAAGTTGTTACTAGATATTCTGTGGTTTTACTTCTTCAAGCTGTCAAATCAAACTCTGACTCCCAAATGTTAGTTCGCTTAACGCCCACTGCGCGCGGTCTTAAATTTCTCCATACGTTTGAAAACGTCAGTCGATCGGTTTGCCGTAAACGCCAATTTAGGTGACAGCTGAGACAACAGGCTCTGAAATATAGACGAATTAAGATCCTTTCAGTCACAATGGAGTTTAGTTTGGAGGTAAAGGGACGAGGGAATTTTTTCTCTGTCCAAGATAACGACATTGAAATACGGGGCTGTACATACAAAATGTAAATTTTTTTTATTTTTTTTATGCGACCTGACATGGATGGCTAATACCACACAACTACCGTTATGATATTAGCCCAATACACCACATTCCCGAAGGAATTAGGTGCCATGCCAGGACCTTCCCTTTATGAGCACGGCTACATTGAACTGGATGGAAAACACGGACAATTTTTCATTGCCGGTTCGACCACCTTTTCATCCAATGCGATGGTACCAACCCGGGCGGGCTTAAACCCTACCACCTAGTAGGGGAAGGGGACCTACAGTTTTACATGGATTCCGAACTATGGAGCAGCTCGCATGCGTGACGAAATGCACTTATCGAACTCGGAAAGAGAAAGACAGTGGTGCATGTCGGTATCGAACCCAGGCCTCTGGTACGTTAGGCCAGTCCCCGCGCCACTAGGCTACGAGCCGTCCGTAAATGCGTAAATAGTGCTACAAGAGCGAAAGTTCGAAAGCCCATGGGCGTCGGGCAGCTCTTATATGAGATTCTGGTGTAGGCCATAAGCCACACTTATAAAAAAAAACAAACAGAGAACATTTCAACCATACGTCCGTTAGCATCCGGTATATCAAATGAAATATAAATGTATAGTGAAGTTATATGACAGAAAGTGGTCTTTAATTAATCTCCATTTTAGGTATCACAACATGCAAGTTAGTGACTGTACCTACATTATCCTAAGAAGTTTCACTTCATAAAAAAAAAGATCAAGCTGGAGAAATCGCATGGAACCAAAATATTTTTTTACTATGTACATACATATAGTTAGGTACAGTTAGAATTACACAGTTAAAAGTTCAGACTTCGTTTGCATTTTGGGCCAGTTCAATCACCATTTATTGTTTATTTATAACATTATAATTGAATCGCTTAATTACCAAACGACACATGTCCAAAAATAGAAAAAAAAACCTGTAGCTAGTACAAGCTTTCACTATGCTGTATTTTGAGGCAATCGACATTTACTAAAAAATATATGCCTTTCATACTTTTATGTAAACTTGAATAATGTTTATCTCGTCTCTTGAAAAGTTGTATTTTGGAACATGTGCACTTTGTTAAATAAACGATTCAATTGCTAAATCCTAAACAGGCCGATTAGCTCTTCAGGGATTTAGTAATTTAGCTATATGTATTTAATGTGTAGATACTTTTTTATAATCAATTGATTCTATGTACCCATTATGCTAGAATACCTACAGGCAGTCTCTCGGCTGGGATTTGAAAAGATCTATCTTCACAGAAAAAATATTATTTGTCCATATAACTAATTCAATTTCAAATAAAAAATAAAACTTAAAACCGACTTTGTTCTCATTACTTCCTTACTATCTGAACTAAAAATAAGTGATTACGGTAATTATAAAATTGTAATTAAAATAATATGAAAACAATGTATACAAAACAATAGATATGTGGTATTACATTTTTTTTTCATGTTGTATTTTTTCATTATAGATATTTTTAGGTTTTATCTTCAACTCACCAGAATATTCAGCTGCGTCGAAATGTTATTTTTAGCTTGAGTAAGTAAAATCGTTAATTTTGATAACAAAAAATTATATTGGTAAATTGATGGTTTATCTTTATTTCTTAAAAACGTCTATGGTGATTTGGTTTCTGAAATTAAGCAAATATCAAAATGCATAAAAAAGTTTGAACAAGTTGAACATCAGGTATTTATCGTTACAGGTTTCGAAAATATCTAGACCGACTGAAACGTTCAGCTTTTTGAAATGTTAAAATAAGTTGTAGATATTTTTACCATGCTAAAATATAAACATATTAAATGGTTTTCTCGACAGAAATATTCCGGAGCAGGGTTTTTCAATGATTCAAGGTTTTCCAACGAAAAAAATCGCTTTCTTAACCCCAATAAAAGCAGTATTCTCGACTGAAAGACTCCTGATTCCTGAGCACGGAGTTCCAACGATAGACCTACAGAACTGAACACCATCTGCTGCTGTCACGCACATAAAACCCATTCCAAAAGTCAATGGTTCGATTCTAGCAATGGATCAAACTTAAACAGCCATATTAGCAGGTTTAAAAAAATTTTTTTTAACATTATCTGATTTTAATTTTGTACCTACCCTAATGAAGGAAGCATACTAAGAAATATAATTCATGTACATAATATAACGAGTAGATCTTATTTATGTTTGTGTAAACAAATGAACACAAGTGGAAATAAAGTTATCAACCAATTATATTGCTTAACTATCGCCCGGTTTCACCACCTTTAGCTACAAAAATTGCAAAGTTACCTTTCGGTTACATTGTAAAATATACAATGTAACTGAAAGTTAACTATCGAATTTCAGGTAGCTGGAGGTGGTGAAAGTGGGGGTATATAATAATTTTTTTTGGATAAAAAATCCGTTGCCTTTGTTTAAATTTTAAAGATCTGTGGTTTGAGGTGTGATGAAAATCAAAATGGCAAAATGTGTTCAACTAAGAAAAACATATATGTTTTGTAAGATGGACTTCCTGTTTTTTCGAAAACAAAACCCTGACATTTATCTATCACCCTGTATAATAAAACCAAAAATAGCACTTATTGCCAATATTCATCACGCAATGAATTTTAAACAACAACCTTTTTAAATAGGTAAAGAAAAGTTATACCTACAGCCTAATTTAATATAAAAATTTAATGCAGTGTTTACATATTGAGGTACATAATAATATGTAAATATGCAAAGGGGGTTGATTATTATCAACCTTAACAACTAAACGTAATTCTTATACAAACTGGTTTATTTAAAGGTAGTTTTGTCTTAAGACTAGAGGAAAAACTGTATTATTACTATAGACAAATAAAGTGTGGGGTAAGATTATTATCTCAAGGGGTTTGAATGGTACAATTTGGAACATTTTAAGTGTAGCTATATGTTTTTGTTGGTTGTTACATCAGAAACATATTAGGTAGATAAATAATTCTCAATTAAATGGACACATGGATAGCTGGTACCATGTCTACTGTGATATTAGTCCAACACACCACATGGGAACTAGGTGTCATACCAGGATCTTTTTCACCAGGATGGCTACATTGCAATGGATGGAAAATAGACAATTTTTCATTGTTACTTTTAACCATCTTTAACGAAATGTGACGATCCATACTGAAGTGGGAAGTTTCCTACCAACTAGTACGGAATGTACAGTTTTACATGGAATCCGAACCATGGCGAGCCTAAACGGTAGGAATGGGTCATAACCAAACTGCTCCTAGGTTGCATAACCTCGGTTATCGAACGCCGAGGCGGCGCGTCACTGGGTTACTGAGGCTTACACATGCAATGAATGTGTTTTAAAATTATTCCCCTCTAGGTCTTGTAACGTCGAATGAAGTTGAATGAAAAATTAAGTCCTTATGGACTTAGCCTCTTTTGTAAATACACCTTCTTCAGTTCTGTCCACCCGTATTTGTTTTGATATCTATGTTCTTATGTGGGAGGCCATCTCCATCCAAAACCTCTGTTTAGTAAATGATGGTAAATGTAAGGTTAAGTAAGAATCAACCCCTTAGGTCTCTATACAACTTGTATTTAACACTAATCCAATAATTTCGTACAATTCTTACACTTAAGTTCAAATTTGAGAACTATAACATAAAATCACCTACTTGTGGTCACGAATCACATTGTGGACTGCGTGAAATGATATTCAAAAAGCATAGAGACTCATGGCAGTGCCACACTATTGGCAAAGTATCTGGAGCTATGGTACCTATGGTTAACCATGGTAATCTCAAATAATCTACCGGGCGTTAACGGAGGTATGGTCCAAACGTCAACCAGGTATTCCTTGGACTGTTTGGAGCAAAAAAAGTGGATTAAATTTTGTTGTATGGCTTAAAAATGTTTCGCCCGCCCCATACATTTTTATGTGTAGGCATTTATATAATCAAAATGTTTTGGGGATGGCAAATTTGTTAAAGCCATTTGTCAAATGTTATCACCTTTTTTGCTCCAAATGGGCAAAGAAACACCTGCTTAACGTTTGGACCAAATCTCTGCTAAAATCCTGTATAACAGACTTGGTATATAGTATTCTTTCGAAATATTTGACCTGCTTAACTGCGTGACGGGTCGAAGTAGAAATATAAAACAAAAGTTGATGTGACTTTAGTATGTTCACGTGGTCAAATATTTCGTTTAGAAAACAGCAAACACTTTTTATTGCTACACCATATTATCTTGTAACATTTATAATTTCGTAGGTTATATTAGGTCTTCCTATGATTAGACCTTTAACATACACCAGTGCATATGAAACGAATAACAAGCTGGTGCCTGTATTGAAAACATATGGTTTCCCGGTGTGTTATGCCGTGCTTTGCCAACATGTTTCGCATTCTTTCGCAGGCATCGTCAGGCCCACTTCAGGCGACACATGTTGGCTAAGCACGTCATCCGACACCAGGAAACAGTAAGTGTTCCATAATTTTAATCGTACGTAATTTCAAAAATAAGTAAAGTGATGCTTTAAATCTAAAAACATAAGCTAGTGATGTGGCTAAAAGTATAAGAAGAGTATTAGTAATGGTAATAATACTAGGTGCCTCAAAACATTATTACATTGAATGTTTGAATTATCAAAAACAGATAATTCAAACATTCAATATGGTGTTTCTTAATATGGTTTCAAAGTAAGGGGCACTTAATTTTCTTTGTCACATCACTAAAGTCAATTAACTGACATGTGTCACAGAGATCACGCGAAGACGAATAGATAAAAATAGCACTGTACACGTCATAGGTTAAACTTAAAATTATTTGACCAACTTCGCCACTACGTAGCACCAGCATGAGTGACGTCGCACCTAACGTGTCGTCTCGTGTCTCGCAACTACGCGTGCGGGTAGGACGGGTTGAACGGCGCCTGCTTGGAGTAGGCCTCATGGCCGACGGCCTCGTTGTAGGAGGGTGGGGGCGCAGTCACTGCAACGATATACATACGATGAATAAAAAATAGTCCCACTGGTATTAGAAGCACAGGCCAAACTTGTCTGTTGAGGGTTTTATGTGGTTTTTGAACAATAGAACAGCTGCATTCGTAATGAAATGCAATTATCCAACTCAGAAAGTGGAAGCATGAACGAGGTGGGGATTTGAACCCGTGACCTCTGGCATGGAAGGCAAGTCCATGCGGCCCTGAGCTATACGCACCAATTTTATGCACAATAAATGATAATTCTTTTTATGCGACCCGACATGGATGGCTAATACCACACAACTACCGTTATGATATTAGCCCAACTGGATATGATATTGAACTGGATGGAAAACACGGACAATTTTTCATTGCCGCTTTGACCATCTTTTCATTTGATGCGATGGTACCAACCCGGGCGGGCTTAAACCCTACCACCTAGTAGGGGAAGGGGACCTACAGTTTTACATGGATTCGGAACCATGGAGCAGCTCGCATTCGTGACGAAATGCACTTATCGAACTCGGAAAGAGAAAGACAGTGATGCATGTCGGTATTGAACCCAGGCCTCTGGTACGCTAGGCCAGTCCCCGCGCCACTAGGCTACGAGCTGCTCAAAATGATGTCTGCTGAAAGTTACGAATTGACGTATAAGAAACACCAGTCCTCTCTCTTCGTATTAAGTTCGTCTTCTTGACATGAAGTGGCACACTTTTAAAGTGTTCATCAAATCGACCGACATTTTTTTGTAGGTACATGAGTCATTTGCAACGTTTTGACCAATGATACCTTTTGTCAGATGTCACGTGGTATTGAAATAGGTTTTTTTTAATTACCTTTTATGTAACTTTTTTTGTTTATGCACAAAATAAAATGTATTGAATTTTAAAATGTTTTCCTGTTCTAGAAAATGTATCAGTTTAGCCACCATAAGGATGCCAGATTCTCGATTTTTCATTCTTTAATAAAAACCGGTAGCAATTAAGAGCTTCATTTTCTTTTAAAAAGTTCGGTAGTTTACGCACTTTCTACAACAAGGATACATCATTAAACCCAATATATTTTATTTCGAGCTGATACAATCATAAACAAAAAAGTTAAAAGATATCTTGATACCACGTGATATCTGAATAAAAAAATATTTAACAAAAAAAATAACCGACTTCAAAGAAAAAGCACTAAAAAGTTAAAAATAATTTCCATTTTTTGTAGTTACGATTTCTGTTATTTTTGGAGTCGGCGTCAGCCGGGCACGCGCCAATCAAGAGAACCTAACCTAACCTTACCTAACCTAACCTTGGCTGACACCGACTCAAAAAATAACAGAAATCGTAACTACAAAAATGGAAATTATTTTTAACTTTTTAGTGCTTTTTCTTTGAAGTCGGTTATTTTTTTGTTAAATATTTTTTTATTTGTTTATTTTTAGTGAATCTGAAGTACACTTACTAATTTGTACACGTCCTTTCCAATAAAAAAAGAATCACTGAAATCGGTTGGCGTTATATTGAGTTATTCGTCCATTTGTCGCGCACATCTTAATACAAATTTAAGACTTTTATGATTTTCTCATGGATATCGTTGTCAGAACTTAACCAAATTAAAATGGGACCACTTGGGAAGCACTAGCTATCATTTAAAAAAATAATCATCAAAATCGGTTCACCCAGGCAAAAGTTATGAGGTAACAAACATAAAAAAAAACATACAGACGAATTGATAACCTCCTCCTTTTTTGAAGTCGGTTAAAAAAGGTTTCATGGGCTAAATGCAAATGACCCTACATGCCTACTGTGCATAAAAATGGTAATATAAAGAAGTATTCCAAAAACAATGTGTCAAAATAAAAAATTGGTGGTACCAACCAGTAAAACCCGGAGGGTCAGGTCCGGCCATTGACGGTAACGCACCGCCTGTAGGGTATGGCGCCCCACCAGTAGGGTATGGCGCCCCACCCGTAGGGTAACCGGCTCCTCCTGTAGGGTAGGGGGTCCCTCCCGTATGGTAAGGCGCCCCTCCGGTAGGGTAGGGTGCCCCCGCCGACGGGTAGGGTGTCCCCGCGTTGGGGTACGTGGTTGCGTTGGTTGGGTACGGTGTCGCCCCTGAAACATGAAGAATATTGAGGTCAATGATCTCGTTTCGTTGACCTCTCGTGTCTCGAGTTTTCATATGCAGTATATTACCATTGAGTAAGGAAGGAAAGGGAGTGGCGATAGAAATTCATCCGTACAGTGGCAGTTATAATACATACACCGACGGTAGCGCCGACTAGTCCGTTCGCTTATGAATTCGCTCACTCCTGAAGTTCTTGAGTACTGACGACACGTAAGAACTGCACAGGACGCCATTACGTGTTACGAACATTCGATTTTGCGCATCTCGAATTCGTAAGCGAACTAACTTCCATCAGTGCATTATCAATAATATGTGGACATGTTGAAATAGAAGGACATATTAGAGTTTTTTTGCTTCTAAAAAGTAGAACTATAATAAATGAAATTTTACTGATTTTATTGATTCACTGAAGACAAAATTATCACCTTTATTATCGTTAATGTTTTGATTTTATAATACGACTAGTGTTATAGTAAAATCACTAATGATATTGTGAAATCACTGAACTCGCCCACTCAGCACGTTTAGGTTAGGGTAAGCTTTATGGTAAGACATAGAGGCGATTGCGAGATGTAAGTTTGGCAGTAGCATTTAGGTATGAAATCATAATTGTGTTATATCATTTATGTGGACGAAAAAAAAAAGACCAAAAAAAAACATAATTTATAGACCAGTGAAGTTTCTTTGCGGGTTCTTCTTCACTGGTTGATCGAATCTGCGGATCAATCAAATTGTGACATGACTTAGTGTAGTTTTACTACCAGAAGTTGAATAAATAAATGAAATGAAATGATTAACAATTATCCAGTGATTCCATAATATCTCTAGTGAGGTTATAAGACGTTATAACGGCTATGAAAATATTATGGTAATATTATTTAGGTATTAATATTATGTATTATGTACACCCCCTATAAAAATCAGTACCAATAACTTGTATATCTGTAAGCAGTGGCAAGCTTTTTTAACCGACTTAAAAAAAAAGGAGGAGGTTCTCAATTCGTCGGAATCTTTATTTTTTTTATAAAGTTAGGGCCACGTGCACGAAATGACCCAAAATCGAAATCAACGTCAACATATGATTGAACACGTCACTTTTATGGACAGTATATTTTGAACATTGATTAACTCAGCCGTCGCATCCTGCAATCGGGCCTAAGACTAATTGGATGTTAAAAATTGCCAGCAATTTAAAAGTTCTTCACTGTGACTGTTGAACTGGCTAATGATAAAATATGACAAATCCGAGTGTACTGCCTATGGATGATTAATAAACAAACAAACAGAATGGTATAAAATACATAAGTGTATGCGGATGTAGTGTCGGCACCGTAGCCAGTACCTGGGTATTGTTGCGGCGCCGGCGACTGGTAGAGCTGCTGGGGGTAGGGCGCGGGGGTGGAGCCACCTGTCACAACCACCGTCGCCACCGGGGCTGCAATATACACACATCACACACATCCACACAGTTCTCCATGGTTGGTGGCTTCGAAGTCCCCACAAAAGAAGACAATCCACCAATTAGATGCATTTAAGAACGGCCCGTAAGCTATGCTACCCATACAAACGTAATTTACTAATCTTTTGAAAACCACTGTTCCAATTGAATTGATATTTAATATTTAATATCACGCACGATATATACATATGTATCTGAACGTTTTTGTTTTTTTGAAAATTCCGAACAGAATCAAATGAAAGCAAAACGAAAATTTTCATACTAATTTCGTTTTCTCTGTGGTTCGACCCAAGGTACATTCACCGAAAAATCAAAGACATGCAGGCATTTGCTGCTGATATTTGTTGCCCGAAATGAGACACCCCTCATCATGAGTCAGCCTTAATAGCCCAGTGGCGCGACACTTTGGCGATCGCTCTCCGAAGTTAAGCAACGCTGGGTCCGGTCTGGTCTTGGATGGGTGACCATTCGACCGTTGAGAGAGGCTGGCCGTGGTTCGGATTCCACGTTAAACTGTAGGTCCCCTTCCTTACTTACTAGGTGGTAGGGTTAATCCCGCCCGGGGTGGTACCATCGCATTGAATGAACGATGGTCGATGCGGCAATGAAAATTGTGTGTTTTCCATGCAGTTCAATATAGCCGTGCAATATAAGGAAGGTCCTGGCATGGCACCTAGTTCCCATGTGGCGTGTTAGGCTAATGACAGAAGGTGTGGTATTAGCCATCCATGTCCAGTCACATAAAAAAAAATGACATACCAAATATCAAGTAAATTGGAAGAGTAATTTTCAAATTATTAGTAAACTACGTTTGTATGGGAGGTGAAATTTCCTAATGCTTACGGTCCCACCTTAAGTCATAAGATCTGCTTTCTTTATTGTTTACTAGTACGGACGGTTACTTTGAAATGTTTACACTGGAAAGAGAAAGAATCACTAAGTCCCTTTTACTCTATGGTTGAAGTTGATATGACAGAAACATTTTCTATTACCCTTGTAGGTAGATGTTAAGGACGGAAGCGGCAACCGAAACTTGTTTGTATGGGCGTAGCCACTTGCATACAATGGCGGTAGCGAAGACGAGTAAGTTCGCCAACGAATTCGCTAACTGCACACGTAAGAATTTCCCAGGATATCGATGCTGTGCGTCCGGAATTCGTGTCTGTGCTTTTCCGATGGCTACGCTGCCTCGATACAAACAAATTTCGATCACCACACTCGTCTTTCCATGGGGAGAAATGTAGTGTTTTTCGTTGGTCTTGTAACATATTCAATTCCTTTAGCTTGGAAACGCATAGTTCTTATCACTAGGGCAACTTGCTGGGTACGCAATTATGTGTTCCATCCGGCGCTGTGTCATTAGGTATGCGTTAGTCATTTGCATACAGAATGGTGATGCAACAGTCAGCCTCTGATCACAGAATATGTAACCACATACAATTTTGGGTGGCCAGATAAGTGAAACTCTACAGTACCATGTGCCCATGGAACCCGAGTTTAGTTTAAGTTTCTTTATTTCCTTCATCAGATGCATATTACGCTCATCGGATCCCTCATTTTTTTCTGCTGGTTCGATAACCTCTAGAATAGATTAAAGAGGAAGGAATAGATTGCTAACGTTACACCAGTGTTAAATAGGGATAACAAAAGTTCATAGGTGGTGTTGAAATTCACATTTCAGAATACAATTAACAGAAACCAATGAATATCAAGTCATGGAGATTTGACAAAAGTAAAGATGTATAATCACATATCTCCAGCAATCAGGTCTTTGGCTCCAGTTAAGTTCAAAAAAAGAATGAAATTTTTCTTAACCCAAAATGTTACATATTCCTTGCAAGAATATTTTGAAATGATAATTGCCTAAAGGCATCGCTTTTTTATCTATTTCTATTGTTTTCATTGTTGTTGCTGTTGTTGTTATTCCTATTATTATTAGTATTGTTTTATTGGTGATATGTCTATCTTTAGTTTCTACAGTGACTGAATTTATATTCTTAATTTAGTTTTAATTACTTAATTTTATCATTTTATTGCTTTTTATATTTTTGATGTGAACTTTTTGAAAATGTAATATTGTAATTGACTATTTCTATAGCATGATGGATTTTTCCACCAATAATGCTCGCCGAAATAAAAACATTTTGATTTGATTTGATTTGATTTATCAATGGTATTTGTTTTTAAATAACATTACTTATTTTATAGTTAAAATTCAACATTTTCTTCACGCCTACCTAGACGAAATTTGGAATCAAACTTATTTTAATGATGGTGTAACTAATTCTCACAGTGACGGAAGATGGCGCTGGTTAGAAATGTCACAGTACCAGGGAAAATAAGCAGTTTTCGGCAAGTTTTGTACATTGTATGACGTTAGCTATCTATAACCTATATAATCTATGCCTCTGGCGACAAAGAACTGACAAAATAGTTGGCCGGGTTTGTAATTGTTTTCTTTGATATTTACAAACTAGTTAATAGATAGCCACTGCTCACAATGAACATTATGTATGTATAAACGACCCATATATAGTTGTTTGCACTCATAACGCGAAAAGTATTGCACTTTAAGCCTCGAATTAATAATAAAAGTTTAATATAGTTATATTACTCGCAGCGAAAACAATTTCAAAATTTCAGGATTATTGGTTTTGTTACAATTTATTTAAATACGAGTTTTATTTAACAGCGCCATCTAACGGTGTAAAACTTCTAATTGGCAATTACAACGAAACCATTAAACCTGACATTGTGAATATGTTTTCGCTGCAACTACTATGGCTATATTTAATATTTTTGCCGAATTCGTGCCTTAAAGTGCAATACTTTTTGCGTTCTGTGTAAAAAAACATTGTATGGGTCGGAACATCCTTAAGTCTTTTCGGGTGGTTGTTTCCTCGTAGTTCTTAGTTCTTTGCCTTAGACCGTTCTACCAAAAATGTAAGTTTGGCAGTAGCATTTAGGTATGAAATCATAATTGTAATATGTCATTAATATGGACGAAAAAAAAACATAACTTATAGACCAGTGATGTTTCTTTGCAGGTTCTTCTTCACTGAGTTTATCGAATCCGCGGATCAATCAAATTGTGACATGTCTTAGTGTAGTTTGACTACCAGAAGTTGAATAAATAAATGAAATGAGGGTCTCAATCTCAGTACTCACGTTGTAGCACCGCTCCCCGCTGCTGCCGCCGCCGACAACACCAGCACAGTATGAAGGCGACGGCTGCGAACGTCAGAACGGCGAAGAATATCGAGACTGGGTTCATGGCAAACCGTGGCGGGTGGTGCTGCAATGTCAATAGGCAACTTTTAGAGGCGATCATTGTTGCAAAAATCTCTAAAGTCTGTCAATTGAATCTTCTATCGACTATTTTCAATTACTTATTTAAAGATATTGCAGAAAAGGTTTTTCTGTGACACTCCTTTCAAATGTATAATGCGAAAGAGCTACTAACAATCCGATCGTCATGATCATAGCCTAAAACACCACATGGCAACTAGGTGCCATGCCAGGACCATCCTTACATTGCTCGGCTACATTGAATGGCCCTGGTTAATGACAAGTAACACACCACATTCGCGAATAAACACGGTGCCATATCCAGACTTTCCGTTTCAGCATATCTATTTTTCGAACAAGGAAAATAACTAATTATTAACAGTTTCCACAGTATTTGGACGGTAACGGTGCCTGTTTCCTCAGTGAAATTATGAAATACCAACCGAGAGCTGCATCTATATGTTTTGTTTTTTTGATAACTTAACTTGCATACGCCCATAAACATTTTGATACAAATCTTTAGAGGCTTATATCATGCATGTAATATTAGTTATTATAAATCAAAATGTACAGACGTAGCCCTCAGTTGATTTATTTAATGTGCAAACATTCAGACCAACATTTCTTATTTTGACTGAGGAAACTCGATCACCTCATTATCCTCTTAATCATATATTTTTCAGTAGCTAATGGCCGCTATACAGCCAGAAGCAATAACTTTGACCAATACAAGCGACCTTAGCTAGACGAAGGTCACTATTCTTTAATTAGTCCACTCGGCATGAAAGATAGGCTAAAAATAGTTTTCCTGTTTTTGTCACCATTGTTGGAGCAAATATTTGTGCAAATATTTTACATAAGCAGGCAATGTGGATAAATAGGGAATAAAAAAGAGTTAGTCCTGGGAATGAGTGAATAGTATTATGGACTTTGTTATAAAAAGCCGGGTGATTGTACCAATAGATCGCATGGCAATTCATAAGATTGTGCTGATGCCAACACTTAGCTATAACAAGCGAGACTTGGATATGGCAGAAGAAGCAAGTAAATGTCATTAAAATGCGTTCCGTAGAGAGTAAATGAAATTAAAATGCATTCCCTACAGAAAGCATGTCGTTTATGTCGGTGCTTCGAGCTCGTATGCACATACATACATGATACAATCCTATATGAACATACATGATATGACACCGTTTCCCCAGAGGGTATATAAAAGAGGTTGAAGCTATAAGCTATTCTCTCCTTCTCAGTTCCATGTGAAATATCCTTCCAATACTTTTCTAGAGACTCTTTCCATGTAGGAATTCACAGTGTCATTTCGAAACCAAAGATAGATTAATAGGCTGCAGACTAAATTGCAACAAATATATCATAAAAGAATGTTCTAAATATTTTGTTATGGAACCTGACATGGAATGCCGCACAACTACAGCTGTGATATTAGCCCAATACACCACATTCCCGTAGGAATTAGGTGCCATGCCAGGACCTACCCTAAAGGAGAAGAATTGAAAACAAGTTCGAGTCGGGCTCGCACACGAAGGGTTCCGTACCATAGAACAAGATTTAACACAAAAAAATCACGTTATTTGTATGGGGTCCCCCCTTCAATTATTAATATTTTGAAATGTTACCTATTTGTTGTTATAGTGGCAAAATAAATACACACTCTGTAAAAAAATCAGCTGCCTATCTCTTACGGTTTATGAGATACAGCCCTGTGACAGACGGACGGACGGACAGCGGAGGCTTAGTAATAGGGTTCCGTTGACACCCTTTGGGTACGGAACCCTAACAAAGAAAAATTTTTAATTGCCACTTCAACCATAGTTTCATCCAATGCAAATCGTAAATTGTGAAACATTCAAAGATGCATGCAAAAATTCGTGTGAAAGCTACTAGTGCCATAGAATAAGAAAATATGTTATAAATAGATTTTTTAATATTTTTTAAGCATCCCTTAAAAGGGGCGCACATTTTTTGTATAAGACCATGTGAAAGGGGTGGACCAAAATATTGAAAACTAAAATCAACTCAAATGACGACCGCACCAGATCAATAACTTTGCAATCAAAAATATTTGCATTGGATTGATGCACAGATAAGCATTAATGCCACTTAGTAAAGCACTGGGGGGATTTTTTTGTTTTTTGATAAGATATCAAATTGGTTTATTCGAATGCTGATGTATTAGTCCAGATAACCTAGAGGGCCTTCAGTTACTAATGTTGATGTGTTGGCGCTGTCTCTGCTTGACTTATGGATGAGAATGAGATATGATAATATCAATGGTAATATAAAGTATGGTTGTGTCAATAGAGTACATAGGTACACAAAAGGACTTAGGAGAGGGGAATAAATTGCTGGGTAAATTGCAATTCGAATTTAATTCCAAATGCAAACTTCTCATTGACAAAATCCATCAATCCATAATGTTGAGAAATTATTCAAAGCGGCTTGGAAATAAAAATTATTCATGGGTTTTTTTTTGTATGCGACCTGACATGGATGGCTAATACCACACAACTACCGTTATGATATTAGCCCAATACACCACATTCCCGAAGGAATTAGGTGCCATGCCAGGACCTTCCCTTTATGAGCACGGCTACGTTGAACTGGATGGAAAACACGGACAATTTTTCATTGCCGCTTCGACCATCTTTTCATCCAATGCGATGGTACCAACCCGGGCGGGCTTAAACCCTACCACCTAGTAGGGGAAGGGGACCTACAGTTTTACATGGATTCCGAACCATGGAGCAGCTCGCATTCGTGACGAAATGCACTTATCGAACTCTGAAAGAGAAAGACAGTGGTGCAAGTTGGTATTGAACCCGGGCCTCTGGTACGCTAGGCCAGTCCCCACGCCACTAGGCTACGAGCCTTTTCAATGGTCAATTTAAGCTCCAAAGAGAAACGTTTTCACATTCCCATTTAAAATCTACAAGTCTGGAAAGTCTGTCGAATGATACTCAGAGAATGATACCATCTACTCTGCTCCGGAATGGTTTTAGGCCCACATTAGAAAGATATTATACCCAGTATGGATAGGTGTTTAGCCCCCTTCGGAATGGTTATAAGCTCATTCCGGAATGGGCTTATAACCATTATAAGATTGTTATAATCGTTATAAGACAACTACCAAATAGATTTTAAGCCCACTCTGGAAAGGTTATAATTATAAAATATATCCATTCCGAGAATTGAATGGATTATATTTTCTAGGACTGGGATTGCGAATGGGAATAGGTAAAGTGATGAGGCAGGTTCTCGGAATAGGTTAGACATAGAATGATCTATTTCTAGTATATGCAAGCTTTTTAATAGCAATACATCTGATATATCAGACGCAGCTACAAGCACGAAAATTTAAGCCATCATTGGGAATGCAAAACAGTAAGTCAGGGAATATCTCTCCGGTCGAGAGAGCATCTGTCGTGTAATCTGAAGGTCACAAGTTCTAATCTGCTACAGATGAATCAGTTTCAGGCCATAAAACTTCAGATTCAAGGACACAGGCAGGAAGGTCGCTGGCACTATAATGTCATATCGCTCTGCTATCTTAAGTCCCGTGAAACTGAGTGTCAATATTGCTGAGTTTTCTGGTTAGTCGAGTGAAAGAAAACCTTTGACAAATTCAAGACAGTAATGTTAATTGTGGTGAATAATAGGATTGTTAATGTTCTTTTCACTTGAATAGACAAAATTTATGCTTAAATCAGGAAAATAAGAAATTAAGAAAAAAGGAAATCATTTCATCTACATGCAAGTGATTTTTCCTAACTGCAGTCAGGTAGTTTTCGCGATTGTAAGCCTAATATAAAATTAATAAATTATAGTGTACCAGTGCGGTGCGATGAACTTGGTGATGAAAACCCGGGCGATTACACCTACAGCTAGGATGGCGGATAACTATACTTATGCATGGAGGCACGACTGGGGTATGGCAGAAGAAACACGAATGTACAAGAAATGTTATAGAAATGCATTTCTTGAGTAAAGTTTGCAGATTGAGTTTACGGGATAACGACGACACGGAAGATGCTTTTAATTAATGCATTCAAACAGTACACTATGAAATCGACTAGACGCAGTTATATTTCTCTCAAAGTACAAACTGAGCCCCTGCAAACATGGTGTGAAGAAGCACCTGGCTGGCCGGCATGGTTTTCGCAGCCCCTCTGAAAGTTCAAAAGCCCATGAGCAACCGGCACTTCTTATGTGAAGTCTGGCGTACAAAATATGCCACGCTTAACACAAAAATAAATTTGAAATGAAGAGGTGTTCATAAAACTTTATATTTTTTTATTATTTACATTAATTGTTCATATTTATCACCAATTATTTATATTACAGAGCTGTCATCATACCACTTTCTCTAAGAGACTAGGTTTCATGAACTCCACTACATTGCACTAAATGGAGAACAGGAACCAATTTCATAAGAAACATAGAGAATTACTGCTACTGCTCAAGTGTATGGGCTTGTTACCAGCAGGCTAAAATTCTAAGTTGAATTAAAATTGCATATACGAAATGAGTGTATGTGCGTCACTCGTCACTAAATATGGAGTAAGGGAGAAATAGATATCGAAACCGAGCATCAGCTTTCAAATGATGTTGTGTAGTGAATGACAAATGAGCGACAAACAATAGATAAAGTGATTCACATCACATACCGAGATGTGTATGGTCAGTTCATTTGAATTTTTATGTGATAAAATGTTATGGTGAATTATTGTATATTTTGTGGGTTATCTAAAGTCATCATAAGTTTTCAAGTAAATCTGTATACACTAGCCCGGAGCAAAGAGGTTAGGCTAGTCTGTAATGGAGAAAATGGGTATGAGACAGGGAGGTGTATCTCTTTCATTCTAAACTGAGTTTGGAAACCACATTTGAAGGATTTGTAAATTTCAAGGATACCAATACAACGTTATCCGGACGTTCGGTTAACGGGACTGGAATTTTAAAGCCGCCGTCACCGAGAAACAAGATTATTACGCACTGAGAACGATAAGACGTGATGGCAATTGTTTCTTCAACGCAACCGATCTCAGTGGTTCTAGTTTGAACCGGCGGCGAAAACGTCTTGTGCTGCTGTTTGTTCAAAGGTGTAGGTGAAGCAAAGCTATTTTGATGCATCCACTACTTAAGGAAAGATACATCACGGGATCATTTTATGTACTCTACGGCATTTTTGACTTCTGCGGTTTTGTTCCATAAAAATATTTTATTTTCCACTAAGTAGTTCTATAAGTATATGAACATCACAAATATACTCAGACCCAAGATGAGACAAAACTTCGTTCACCGGCGCCGTCATGAACAAGCACAGATTTCTTTTGCATTGCCCGCAATTAGTCCCCTGAAAAAATCGGACCGAGTTCTAGCGGTAGCGCCGATCTACTCACAATCTCGGCGGCCAAGATGACGGCACTCAGTGCGGTGAACACGCACGCATAGTAATGTAGGTGCCGCTAATTCGGCGATGTTATCTTGTTCTCAGTGATGGCAGCGTTGAACAAAGGCCGTAAGCATTCTAGGTTGTGGGTAAGTCTTAGCTGCTATGCACTCAAATTGATGTTAGAGGGCAAGCAAAGAGGAGGACATGCGCGACCGACAGCAACGCGCGAGAAAACATGATCCAACAATGCTGGCCTGTTTAAGTGGCTCTTGCTGGAGAGGCAGGATGATTCAGACCACATATGCAGATGCTATTACTTTAATGGATCAGAGATTTAGCTGTGATGAAATGATCTAACTGTTTATTTACATACATTACAATCTAATTTAAATTCTATATTAGAAGATATATATTCTAATTCTAATTTATGTGATTTCTTAATATTCAATTACAATAAACATAAATATGTATCACACTGCTCTCATCCTATATTAAAACCTATTTCCAGTTCAGACTACACTACATATTTTATTTTACTGTAAGATGGATTATCCAGATTTTGGATTATAAGGAGCACTGAGGAGTGGCTAAGCTCAAATTGAAGTGGGCTGGTCACTGCAGCCTACGAGACGACGACTGTTGGAGTAACTGTGTCCTGCACTGGCGGCCGTGGACAGAAAATGGAGTGTGGGAAGACCACCCGCCAGGTGGGACGACGACATCAAGTGCGTCGGCGGAAAGCAGTGGTTCCGTACCGCTGAGGGCTGGGAGGGCTGGAGAAAAATTGGAGGGGCGTATGTCCAGCAGTGGACGCAAACACACGCTGACTGACTGAAGCAGCACTCCTTGTTCCTTAGTAACAGTACGACGCTAGTTTGTGATTTATCTACCTACTGCCAACATAACCAATCTGGGCACAGCTTCCGATTATTGAAAGCTGAGGTTTCAAAGCTTTCACAATTTACGGGCTTATTGGTGTTGGACCAAAGATGAAATGCATTAGGTACCTAATCTTTCACAAAGTTTTACTTTCACATGCAAAACATGCCAAATATCACAATGAAAACAATAATATGAACTTGACAGACAATGCCACTATACAGTTAAACAGTGTTAAATGGAAGCTATGGTTTAGAAAAAGGGTATTTAACCTACCTCCGTGATAATCTCGTCAATATCGTCATCATCGAAATACATCGTCCAAACGTCACTGTTGGAAACAACACAATATTATTGCTGAACTGCATGCACTCCACAAAACTCAACGCACTCCCACTTCCTCTCAATACATAGCGTCGATACAACTATGCTTCAATACTGCTACTGAACTGTAACAGGCCCCACGAATGGGACAAACTTATCAAATAATGCTGCTTGAAAGAGCGTTTATTCTCGTCTCTGTGAGTCAGAGATAAGTCCGTATGCACATATTACTTACCCAGAGATATGCGTTAAATGTGGAAGATATCTGTTGATCAAAATGACGTCATAGGACAGCTGAGTTCAAGCCGGGGCTTCCCAGAACCGCACTAAGAAAAGATATTTGGTGACGAAGGGGAGGAATGGCAAGTAGAGCGATGACAATGTAGAATTATTGACAGAAATCGTTTGCGGAACGAACAAAAAGCAATCACGCGTAAACTCGGTCGAAGAACTTGTTTGTTTGACCAACAAAATTAAATTTGACGTTTGACAGCAATTTGACAGTGAAGCTTTTTTCTGTTCTCACGCGATCAACATCTCAATCACCAATTTCTAGACGCCGTGCGGGCTGGACGCCATTCAACTTGATTCCCACGCGACTTAGACGCCACATAGCTGCAAATTCCAAAGTCGGTTCAATGTTTTTTATGGTTCCTATCTTGGCGTTTATAAATATAAGGGTGACATTAACTATTACTCATATGACAACATGGTGCTAGATAAGTAAACCGGTCGGACAAGCCGGACTGAATTCAATTCAAATTCAAAATTCAAATTTCTTTATTAGACAGTTAATGAAACAAATTACACAAGTAGCTTAATATGTAATATTAGTGTTACTATTTATAAATAAGCAGCCACATGTGGCAGTTCCTACCACCTAAACTGGCCCGTAGGCTGTCTCATAGGTGGCAGGTTAGCGTTCTAGCCTAAGTACGCAATACTACACCTGCAGTCTTGGCACTAGTATTGTGTTCTCAATACATACTGCGGATGCATACAGCTCACAAACACAGCCAGTCATTTAAAACTGTTTCATCATTGCAATGACAAAATTTTTTTGAACGGAATGAGATAAGCCGCTTTAAAAATGAATATATTGGGAATGTGGGTAGGTAGAACTTACAATAGTGCAGACCAGTATCAGATTCTATCTATCGGCTGTTTGTCAAGTGAATTGGAGGAGGATAGGAGGCAAATTGTTGGAAGACTAGAAAAAACCTTGAAACAACATTTTGAATGGGGTCTCCAGATCCTCCTGGACATATAAACTACATTTGTTGATTCCTATAATCATCCATCTTAAATGTGTACCTGCTGGATAAATTTAAATTTGTTATAACCATGTTACGAATGGTTATTTTTTTATACCTAGGTAACTCTAGCTAGTTCACCGGTAAAGCATATCTAGTAGATAGATAGAGTAGAAGATAGAGTAAGGTGGTCTACTCAGTATATTTATTAGAAGATAGGTAGATATATATATTATCTACATAGGAAAGCGAAAACGAGTTAGTCACAAATTAAAGTGAGACGCTCTCGCCTGGCGTCATCAAACATCAAATCATATGTTAGTGTTGTCGCACTCTAAGTAGAATAATTAAAAAGGGACAACACTATGGTGGATAGTGGCTGCCATTTGATGAGTACGAAAGCGTTGGGAGAATCTCATGAGTAGACCCCCAGGAAGCGCAAACGAGAAGTTCTTGCATGAGAAGCTGTCAAAGTCTATGTAGAAAAAATATGCCTGATTTTTCTTCTGTAAGAAATGAAATCTCGCAAACGACGTGCATGCAAGCAAGATTAAAGAGTGCATAAGAGGTAAATCATATACTAGCTGCGGTACTCGGCTCCGCCCGGGTTAGTGTCGGCTAAATTATTTCATGGATAAAAAGTAGCTCACATGGCTGGTCCAAAATAAGGTCAAACTCACAGACTAATTATGGTCAAACTGGTCCAGGACAATGTATCCATCTACCAAATTTAATTTAATTGTTTGATCCGAAATAGCATGATTTAATGAGAAACATTAAATCATTCCCATTAAGAGCTTCGTTGAAATTATTGGCAATTAAAAAAAGCATTTTCCGCCAGAACCTTTCTGCACTTGCACTGCTACATTGCTTACCTAGTAAGTAAGTAACGTATAACGTAGGTAAGTTTTCCGTGGACTCCAACTCACAGCCAGCCTCAACATCGAAAACGGTAACCATCCGGAACCTAACTGCTACCAGAGATGCTATACGTTGATAAAATACGCATATAAATCGGGTAAGTGGTTCGAAAGATATAAACATTTAACACTCAGCCTCAATGGCCCAGTGGCGCGACACTTCGGCGATCGCTCTCCGAAGTTAAGCAACGCTGGGTCCGGTCAGGTCTTGGATGGGTGACCATTCGACCGTTGAGAGAGGCTGGCCGTGGTTCGGATTCCACGTTAAACTGTAGGTCCCCTTCCTTATTTACTAGGTGGTAGGGTTTATCCCGCCCGGGTTGGTACCATCGCATTGGATGAACGATGGTCGAAGCGGCAATGAAAATTGTCCGTGTTTTCCATCCAGTTCAATGTAGTCGTGCATTATAAGGAAGGTCCTGGCATGGCACCTAGTTCCCATGTAGTGTGTTGGGCTAATACCATGACAGAAGGTGTGGTATTAGCCATCCATGGCCAGTCACATAAAAAAAAAACTCACTACTCACCCCTCTGGTAATGAAGCGTTATATGATGTAGCCTATAAGTTTTGACTAAAATCAGGCTAGACGTAGATACAATCCGTATCTAAATCGAGTAATTGGTTCTCAAGTAATAAGTATTTTATTCTATTGGTCGCACCTCTGGCGATTGAGCGTGATGCCAAGTAGTCCTAAAGTTGCGGGAAATACCAAGCCGTACTTCGGTACCATTAGTAAAAGTAAGCGCCGCCCCCCCCTCCAGCCACCGCGCGCCCTCCCGCCGAGCCGTGTAGAGAATTGCAGTTTGTATGACAGCCACATATTAGCGTAAGCGGAACTGAATTGTATTTAGCCTATCTTAATTCTCGGGTATTTAAATGTACGTGTACTAAGTTTAATTTAATTCGGATAATCGGTTTGAGAGTTAGGAGGATATATGCATACATACATGCAGAACTGATTTCTAAAAATCGGAAATTTAGTTTTAGTATCAGACATTAAGTCTACAAACAAAGCAACTTACTCCATGAACACCCCTTACAGATTTATTATTAGTATGTAAACGTCCGTTATTAGTCGCGACCGAATCTTTGGCCTCCAAGTCGCGGGGCCTCCGAGTCGCGTGGTGGCCGAGTCCAGGCGGCGTTTAAGAAATTGGCGACGGAGAAGTAAGACATAGTTATAGTCCTTCTACATTTCTTCACCTCCATGCCTTCTACGTAAAGGCTAGGAGCAGTCAAATATTAGGACAACCTTTTATAAATAATATTAAATTACATAAATTACTAAGTAGGTGTCTTGGCCCTGGTTGCACGAAGAGACGGCCGAATTAATCAATGTTCAAACACGTCACTTTTAGTGAACCGCATGGAGTTCCTTCCGTACTGTCCATAAAAAGTGACCTGTTTAATCGTACGTTGACGTTGATTTTGATTTTTCGGCCTTTCGTGCACTCGGCTCTTAGGGCCGCTCAGCTGTCTTTTCGTTTAATCGTTTAATTAAATTTTTTGTAAGGAAAAATATGAACATTACTTTTCTAAGTGCCACCTGTGATTATCTACAAAAACATCCTTGATGACTTTTCTTCTTGAAGCATTAGCATAGCACCCATAGATGGCTGCACATCATTGATCAATGCTGTACATATATTATAAAGAAAATATGTATGTATGTACAAATTTAGATCTCTGGCAAAGAATATCTAATAAATACTGTCTCTGGTTTGAACCACGAACTGCCTTACTAATAAACATTTATACCAACTCCGGTATTTCATGCTGTCCCGTACTTCTAGCTAAAAATGCCGAAGGACCTCATATGTAATCATATGTAAGTACTGAGATTAAAGGGCATTCCGTACCATCTCGCAATCGATACCAGAGTGGTCAGTCTGAGTTCTCACCTAAATTGGCGTTTACGGCAAACCGATCGACTGGCGTTTTCAAATGTATGGAGAAATTGAAGAGCGCGCGCAGTTGCCGTAAATACGTCGACGTTGCCGTTTACGTCGACTCCGCGTTTGCATACAAATCAGAAGTCCGAGTTTGACTTTGACAGCTCGAAGAAGTAAAACCACAGAATATCTAGTAAATACTTGTATGGAGTTTGACGTTTTTACGGAACTTCGAAGTTACGTAAACGCCAATTTAGGTGAGAACTGAGACTACCGGCTCAGTACAAGATAATAGGCACAATTAGTAATAAAGGCCCTTTAAGTGTCGAATAAAATTAATCAGCACTTGGTGCCTGGTTTTTTACCAAGTGCTGAGAGTGATTTAAGAAGAACACATTATATAAAAACAATAAAACTGCAGGGTGGCTATAGGTAGGGTGCTTTCACCCATTGTCGACCAGTTAAGGGGGGTTAACAGTTTTTTTATTGCTCATACAAAAACAGTGAACGACGAAAGGAAGCTACGAAAAAACTCAACAAAATCATATTTTATTCATTAAAAGGCTTCAAAATTTATACCGCAGGTACCAGATATTTATTTAAAACAGCAGCAACACAGGGCTTTCACCACATGACTCCAACAACATCGATTCTAATTAATATTCAACATTCAACTTTGCGATCGCGGGTGCCGCAATGTTAAGAAATGTTACAAAGTGCTGTAAAAATCATAGGTAGCTACGGAACAGGCAGGGAATGCGCCCATTCACCATCGACGTTACAAAAATTAGAGCCAAAAGATCCTCTAGATCCTTTAGTGACGGTCGGTAAACTATGGAATACCGAAATATTTCTCCCTAAGTACCTACATCCTAGGGCCCTTCAAACATGGTGTGAAGAAGCCCCTAGCGGCCGGCAGGCCTCTTGAAAGTTCGAAAGCGCGGGTCACCTCTAATGTGGGCGCTTGGCGCGTCATGATCAGATTAGCCTAAACACAACATTTTTTTCATTGCCGCTTCGACCATCTTCACCCAATCCTATTGTGCGTACCTGTGGCCAGGCCATGCACAGAAACACAAAATTGTATAATATTTTGAAAATGACAGTTTTGTGTTACACGAGAATCTTTCAGAAGATTCTTTCAAGCGACTACAAGCTCACCTGAGTCGCTTGTTTTATGAAATAAGTTTTTTGATAATACCAAATAAAGTTCTGGTTCCCCATTTTATTCTTTTATCTGAGCTACGCTACCCAAGAGCACGCCACGAATTGACAGTACCTCTAGTATAACCATAGCTTTACATGGGTCCCGAACTATTACATTGACCAGCATTCTTAAGCCTCTGCCGTGCGATATTTGTGAAAATAGTGTTTTTTATCGCCGATTTGAGGGACATGCAAAAAGGAACGCTTAAAAGCTTAAAAAGAAACTTCCCCATGAGGGGCCCATACCTTTTGTTTTTGTATTTAAAGTTTTAGATGTTTGTAAAACCAACTGCACAATTCTTACTGACTTGAAAAATGCTTGACTTTGTGCAACTTTGACGAGTAGATCCAATTAAAAAAGTGAAGATGATATAGGTGCCCTAGGACTCGAACCATCGGTATTCGACGCAAGATAGGTACCCACTATAAGCCACAGTATTCTGATTACCGGCGAGTGGCGCAGCGCAGGCGGGCAGGTTGTTGTGCAACAAACAAGAAACATTAGCCGACTTTTAAGTTGCAACAAATAATAACAGTCGCGGAGTCGCCGTCACTGCGTCGTCAGCGCGTCGCGTCGTCACTACGTAGCAGCCGTTGCCGATACTTGTGTGTTACCTTTTTCTTCGCGTGTGTCGTGTCAGATAAGACGTAAAATGGTACAAATAGTCACAGCTAGCGTAAGTTTTTCGAAAGTATTCTTACCTACCTTTATTTTCTGATTTTCTGTAGAGAAGCAATCGCTTGAACAACATTAATTGTATTACAGTACCCTCCCCGACATATTACTTTCACAGTTTGCCCGACTTCAAACGTAGGTAATTTGATAAATTAATAACTAAGTAATAATGAGTCTTAAACACGGTAATAAATGCATTACCCGCAGTTACCAAGCATGCATTACCATTAATTTTATTCAATGGCATTACTAATTATATCATCCATTAATGTTTCACCTATTAAGCCTTGTATTATGCTCGGTATTATGTAACTGGACACGGGGTGGCAATGCCAGGATCTTCCCTTAATTAGCACGGCTATTTTGAACTGGATAGAAAAAACCTACAGTTTTACATGGATTCCGAACGATGGAACAGCTCGCATTTGGGACGAAATGAATTTCGAAAGTTCAAAATCCAATAAAAAAAAAAGAAAGTGGTTCATGACCGGGCGGGGATTTCCACCCATGGCCTCAGGTATTCAAGTCAAGATACCGCGTCCTTGAGCTACGAGCCGTTAGTCTTTTGTTCCGTGGAACTTTTGAATCACCGATTACCTATGCCATGCGGACGTAAACAAGATAAACTTGCCGGTTCGGTCTACAGGAGTCCTGCTCTGAATGAATTGACATAACTATATCTACCCAAGTATCTACCTTTATCATCATCACTTACTTTGAGTAATACGAAGGAATCAGGTTTACCTATTTTTCCATGAATTTAAATTCGATGCCATGACACCAGTAAGCAAGAATAAGCCTCAGGAATGAGGAATCTCTCAGTCGAGAAAACTGCTATTATAACGGTTGTCAAAGCAATTTTCTCGACTAAACGCTTCCAGAGCCGGTAGTCTCAGTTGTCACATAAATTGGCGTTACGGCAAGCCGATCGACTGGCGTTTTCAAATGTATGGAGAAATTGAGGAGCGCGCGCAGCGGGCGTTAAGCGAACTAACATTTGCGAGTCCGAGCTTGATTTGACAGCTTACTCAACGTTGCCGTTTACATACAAATCGGAAGTCCGCGTTTGACTATGACAGCTTGAAGAAGTAAAACCACAGAATATCTAATAACAACTTGTATGGAGTTTGGAGAAAACGCCAGTCGATCGGTTTGCCGTAAACGCCAATTTAGGTGAGAACTCAGACTGACCACTCAGAGCTTGATTTGACAGCTTACTCAACGTTGCCGTAAATACGTCAACGTTGCCGTTTACGTCCACTCCGCGTTTTCATACAAATCGGAAGTCCGCGTTTGACTTTCACAGCTTGAAGAAGTAAAACCACAGAATATCTAATAACAAATTGTATGGAGTTTGGAGAAAACGCCAGTCGATCGGTTTGCCGTAAACGCCAATTTAGGTGAGAACTCAGACTGACCACTCAGTACCCGAGGTCTCAGTTGTCACCTAAATTGGCGTTTACGGCAAACCGATCGACTGTCGTTGTCAAATGTATGGAGAAATTAAAGAGCGAGCGCCATTAGCGAGTCCGAGCTTGATTTGACAGTTTACTCAACGTTGCCGTAAATACGTCGACGCTGCCGTTTACGTTGACTCCGCGTTTTCATACAAATCGAAAGTCCGAGTTTGACTTTGACAGCTTGAAGAAGAAAAACCACAGAATATCTAGTTAAAACTTGTATGGAGTTCGACGTTTTACGGAACTTCGAAGTTACGTAAACGCCAATTTAGATGAGAACTGTGACTACCGGCTCAGAACACAACATTTGATTAAGGGCCGATTTTTCAATCCTCAGATAGTACTTATCGGACTGATAGCATGGAGGTGACTGATAGTACAAATTCACGTTTGTCAAAAGAGATAGTCATTGCCAGAGAATTACATCTTCAATTACAATTATCTGACTATAATTTTACTAATAAACATATGGATTTACTTTATCGGAAGGATAAGCAGGAGCGTAAATAAATCCGTCGAATAGTTATCTGGCGGTTTATCCGACTATTGAAAAATCAGCCCTGAAGGTTTCTTCAAATCTGTTTGAAAACCGATATAAGAAAAGGGGTTTTCTCGATTGAAATTCTCCCCGACACGCCCCAGCGCTTCACGCAACGTCCCTTAGTTGCACAATATATACACCACACACACCTTTCAGGCTCGTGCGCCTTCTGCGCCCGCCAAACGACCGGCTATCCTTTTTAACGCCGACAGGCCAAAGGACATTAGGGGGGTGTTTTAGTGGGTAGGTCTGGCCTAGGGTTAGGTTAGACTCGCCAACCAGTCCCACATAACCTGATTCCGGAATCAGGTATGCGTAAAGCATTTCACCTCCCCAGCCTCTTGCAGCCTCCGCTGGGTTACAAGGAGGTTCGAAAAAAAAAAAATCGATTGAAAGATTCCTGATTCTAGAGCACGTAATTCCAAGAATAGGCCCGGGCGAGCTTACCCTTTCCACATGGACCTACAGTTTTACATGGATTTCAGCTATGAATGTTCCTTTTTCAATTTTGGATAAGAGAGATACCGGTACTGAACACGCACAGGAGACCAGAGCCGTGACCACGACCGAAAACGTCTATTTTCAGCTCTTATGCGCGTGTCTGCTCGCGCCCTCTCTCGGCGCGCCGGTGGGTCCGATCGGCGCCTTCATCCAGACGAACTTCGTGGGTCTGCCCGTGGTGCACGCCCACTCTACCTGGGACTTCGACCCCGAGGTGGCGCTGCGCAGGCGACGCCAGTTCGTCGAGCTGCACGGCGACAAGGGGGACAAACTGATCGAGAGACTTGGTCTGGGTATGTCATTCGGTTTCTTTATTTCCTCCATTAGATGTGTAATACACACTAGGATTCCTAATTTTTAGAGTTCCGTACGCAAAGGGTGAAAACGGAACTCTATTACCTCGGCTGTCTGTCTGTCCGTCCGTCCGTCCGTCCGTCCGTCTGTCACAGGGCTGTATCACATGAACCGTAATAGGTAGGCCGTTGAAAATTGCCCAAAAGTGTATATTTATTTTGCCGCTATAACAAAAGGCAAAAAAAGTGATTTTTTTTATTAAGTCTTGTACGAAGGTACGGAACCCTTCGTGTGAGAGTCCCACTCGCACTTGGCCGGTTTTTTCCTGTCTGTACGAGGTGTCTGAGCTGTATTATTATTATAATCATAATTACCAGCCTTCTTACCGTCTACAACTGAACGTGAGGATCCTCCGCTGGGATTCCAGCCGCTGGGCGTCCTATGCTACATTTGCCGGTGCCTGGTCTCCACTCCAGAACTGCTGATCTTGTGGGTTATATTGGTCGCTTTCATTCTCTGACGGGTGGACTCATTCCTGGGGTAACCGGCGTAAAGTCGAATGAAATAAAATTCGATGAAGGTCTGCACGAAGCGTTTATTGGGTGGAATGGGATGGGAATGACTGGGTGGAATATTTGACATCCACTTTTCATTGGAGCAGAATTGTTCGAATACCCACACTTATTTTCTTACATTGTATGCCGGTTCGGTCTATTTAGTTTGAATACTAGTTTATTGAATTGCCAGTAGACACGTTTGAACTCTCTGAAAAATGGTTTCTTAGTAAAAAGCGGTTACTGAGTGTAAACCTCGTTTGCAATATCGTATTTTTTTAGAATTCTCTATAGTAGGGGGGAGCCCGATAGGGGATTTCGGGATTTACTCGAGCGCGTCAGATTAATATGTGGGGGGATACCTTGCACCCTGTTGAGTACCCCCACCTCATAGTAGACCTCGACGCAGAGCCGCGCGTCAAGGGCAGCTCATCAGATTAGTAAAAAAAAATTGATCACTAGAAATACTCGAGCGTGTGAGATTAAGGTATGGTGGGTTTATTATGTACTGAATTTGACTAAATTTGACGTTTTAAGCGTGACGAAAAGGAGTGGGAGGGTTACAAACTTGCAAAAAAAAAACGTCACTTGGACATTCTCGAGCGCGGTGGATTTTTTTTTTTAATTTGAAGAAAACTATTCCAGGATATCGGGAATAACATAATCTGCCGTTTTCCACAAGCAGAAGTAACGAAAATCGTTAATAACGTAATGGATGGAATACCATCAACTTGTTAAAAGCAACGCAAAAACGCACAATCGAAAACTTAAAACTTCTTTTAAAACCATATGTTTTGTGTTTACTAGTTAAGGGAAATCGATTGTAAATGGATTTCTAGGTCACCTCTGTCAGTTTAGCGTACTCCAGGTAAAGGGAACCTCGTCCCTTTGTAATTATTTCGTAGTTCCCCATAATTTGCTTCTTTCACAAGTGGAGGTATAGTCACCCTCATGAGTGATTATTATCCTATAAAAAATTGAGCATTGAAAGAACTATGAATTCGCTCTAATTCTTGTTAGGATGACACGCTTGATGATGTTTATTTCGTATCATTTCATTACTGTATGCCCGATCTGACGCATACGATTACAGCCTTATTCAGAGTGAACTGTCATTTGGTGCGCGGACTAGGTAGAATCGGACTAACAATAAAAAATGCTATTTAGTCTGGCAATAATCTGGGATATATTGGGAAAGAAAACTACTTATTTACATATGACGACAGGCGGCGTCCAAGCGAGCTCACCTAGAAGATCCGTCAAAGCTGTCAGATACCATACAAAAGAAGACAAAATAGATTTCAAAATGTTATTAACTCAACCAACGTAATTATTTGTGAGGTCTACAATGAGCTTTGAGTTTTCTTCCCCGTTTGTTATAAACTACGAGAATGGAGTGCGGAAGATCATTCAAATAACAAACAAATTGCAAAAATTCTGAGATTATAATACGGGTCATTAGAAATACCACATTACAGGACATGGGGACGCATCATAAAGTCCAAAAAGCACAAAGTCCAAAACCCATACCGTCCAAAACACTAATGAATACGGAACTTTTTCAATTAGGTTAGGTTAGGTTAGGTTAGATTATAAATATATGCAAAAATACATACTTTTGGATGTTCTGGGTTTTGGACCTTATGCTTTTTGGACTTTATGAAGGCGACCCCAGGACATGACATAGTTACCAATGGGATAACGAATGTTGTCGTCCAGTCTCATCTCATTTCGATCATAGAATTATTAGTGTTGAACCGAAATACCAATATATGGTCAAAAGATTTCTTTCACTCGTATTTTGTGGCTAATTTTAAAATGCTCATATAATGAGATGCCTGACGATGCCAATGAAGGCTTTAAAAGATGTAACCGCAGGTTGTACAGTCGTTTCGTCTGAAATCTATACACCGGAAATAGAGACAAATTTGAGATCTCTTTCTGACATGCCGACGTCAACCATAGAGTAAAAGGGACTTAGAAATTCCTTCTCTTTCCAGTGTATACATTTGATAAGTAACGACTGTACTTTGGGGATATTTTTTTTAAAGTCACGTATTTTGGAGTAGATTTCCATACCTAGAATTAATCTCGAAGGGGTTTAGAATTCGTCTCTATGCGGTGTAACGAGACTAAAATATGGTTCGATTCGCAAAAAGTTATTTGATATTTCATTTCCAGGAATCGATGGCAGAGCGGAAGAGAGGCTGACCAAGCAGAGACAAAGAGATGAAGGGCATCTTGGAGGATTGAACTTTTATCTTCCTTAGATGCAAATACTTAGTGAAAACAATTAAATGTTAATACCTAGCAAATTATGAAGATTGTATGATTTTATACAGACGTTGGACTTGGAACGAAATAATTGTGTTATAAACATATTTTATGATGGTTTCAATAATAACTATCATAGAAGCAATAGTTCTGTGAATTATCAAAAGAATTTACTTCCGATCAAAGTATGCTTTCAAAAAATGTATGTGAGGTGAAGAAGTGAAATAGCTCACATGAAACAGTACTGCTGACTACAAATTAGGCGTGGTACTTCCCAGTTTCTTGAGGTATAGTAATTTTAATGGATTGGAAAGTAGGTACCTTTTCACTGTTACACAGTTAAGAAAACAGTAAGAAAAACAGTTATTTTACACAGTTAAGAACAACTAAAAGAAACAGTAACATTTTAGTAAAGTTTAGGTGTTTTCACACAAATTTAGTAAGCTGTTACTATTTTGTCGTTACAAGAAGGTTGTTATGAATGGAATTACAGTTAGATTCACTGGTATTTACACAAGACATCAAGACCATGTCGACTCCTAAATCGGATGGGTGTACAATGAAAGAACTTCTTTATAAAGTTATTTTTTATGCGGATCAATAATCAAAAGAAGCCAACCTAACAAATTATTACAAAACTGACGGAGGTCAGAGTTGAAACTTATTGTCTTCGCCAAGGCCGAAGCTTGTTCTTATAGTAATTGTAAATTGAGGTGTCGTAAATGGTAAAACCAAACCGCAAGTTATTCTTGTCATAGTAAGGTAAAATGGGTGTCACATAGGTGAGTAAAGGTCGTATTTAAAACTGAAGTGATTTAATTTATTATTTCACTACTTACATGTTATTGCAAAATCTGATTTAATATATTTTTGACTAAAAAATTTGGATTATATTTTATTAATAAAAAAATTCCAAAATTTTCGACGACTTTAAATTCTGCTAGGTATGCAAGTGAAAATGCAATACGAGTATGTAAGTAATTCCGAATAAAATTGCAGCTACTGAGCCTTTTATTAATTTAATTATTTTATTTGGGTAATCAACAACTTATATACTTTACATTTTCACATAAAAATATAACAATCCAAAAGCCAATAAGAGATTACTTACCACTATATATAATAAAGGTATAAAGTATTTGTTATGAAATCAGCTTAGTTATTATGGATTAATTGAAAATTTCCCAAAGATTATTGACCGATTATTATAATTAGTTTTTAATATAACTATTCACGAAAATAACGATGAATCCAGAATTCAGTAAGCGTTTCTTTAAATGTTTAATCTGTGTGGAGATAGAGATACATTTTGATGCTACAACACGAAGAATTTACTCATTTTACCCAACAGCATGTTTACTCGGGATGCTGGTATCAACACACTTGAACTTCGGAGATCGCGAGCTGGTTACAACATTCTCATCGGGAAATTTGATTCTCAAGTACAACTGCACACTGTATGTAACTGATATCAGGCCTGCTGGTCTACTCAGGGAAGCGAACACGAAAAGTTCTCGTGTTCGAAGCTGTCAAACTTTCAAAGCAAACTGTATTTAGAAAAAAAGATGCCTACTTCTTTTTTAGGGTTCCGTACCCAAAGGGTGAAAACGGAACCCTATAACTAAGCCTCCGCTGTCCGTCCGTCCGTCCGTCCGTCCGTCCGTCCGTCCGTCCGTCCGTCCGTCCGTCTGTCCGTCTGTCACAGGGCTGTATCTCATGAACCATAATAGGTAGGCAGCTGAAATTTTGACAGAGTGTGTATTTATTTTGCCGCTATAACAACAAATAGCGATATTCACGGTCGTAAAATTAAAAAATAATTAAAAATAAAGGGGGGCCCCATACAAAAAACGTATTTTTTCTGTCGTAAATCTTGTATGATGGTACGGAACCCTTCGTGTGCGAGTCCGACTCGCACTTGGCCGGTTTCTACATAGAGTTCAGCTTTCCTGAGTAGACCCACTGTGTATGCACTCTTGAATCTCACTTACCTCGGTGAGTCGCTTGCGAGATTACATTCGCTAAATAAAATAAATTAAGCATCTTTTTTCTAGATAGAGGTTGACAGCTTCTTACGTGAGAACTTCTCGTGTTGGCTTCCTGGGTAGACCCCTGAATGTGCCTGAATGTGATGTGTTTGTAAATAAGAGAATTACATTTGAGAGAGTGTGCATGACATGTCTAGAAGGTTATTTAAAAGTTAACGTATGACGTAACGTAACGATGTTTTATATGTATAACTATTAATTATACTGCATTTTACGCCGTGTTTCAGTTATCGGAAATGTATTGTGTCGTGTGCATGAATAAATAAAAAATTCGAAATCCTTTTCTGTTATATTAACCTCAATCTTGAAACCTGGAGTACAAGGAACATAAGTTTTTTCCATTTCCTCTGTGACGAACTTAAAATGCATAAATGTGCAGCGGGTCTACTCAAGGAAACGAACACGAAAAGTTCTCCCTTTCGAAGCTGTCAAACTGTATGTAGACAAATTTATAGCATTTTTTTTCTAAATAGAATTTGACAGCTTCGAACACGAGAACTTCTAGTTCCCGCGCCACTAGGCTACCTACGAGCCGCTCAAGAGGTGGTCTACTCAGGAAGCGAACAGGGGAAGTTCTCACATGAGAAACTGTCAAAGTCTTTGGAGTAAAAGTAGGTAGTTAGTATTTATTTTTCATCCAATGCGATGGTACCAACCTGGTCGGGCTACCTGCTACCTAGTAGGGTAACCTGCAATGTGGATTCCGAACCATGGAAGAGCTCGCATTCGTAAATAAATGCTCTTTGCCCACTTCAAAAGAAAATAAAGTGGTACATGAACGGGGCGGAGATTTGAACCCATGACCTGGCATGGAGGCAAGTTCTGAGCTACGCGCCAGGGCAAAAAGTTGTGATAAACAATAACAACGTTGTAAACAAAACATTTACACCGACTGCCTATCCTTATCCAACAACGTATGCTTTCTTTCTGCGTCTCACCTCAGCCAATTCATTTCATCTTGTGATTTAACGAACAACAAATCGGTTGATAATAAACTTGAGTCGTGGGATGCAAATAAGTATCATTCTAAAAATAAAAGTGGTTTGTTCGTCAACATAAACAGGTTTATTCAGAATGGGCGGACTAACTTAAACCACTGGACTAAACCGGTTTTAGTCCAGTGGTTATGGAATGGTATGGTTAGTCCGGTGCTAATCTCGTACTAAGTTTTGACAGATGCTCTCTGAATACGACTGTAGGTGTTTGGATGGTTTTTGTTGTGGCCAGTTTTTAACCAGTATGTAAAATCATTATTAAGTAATGTTAGTTAAATATGTTAAAGCGAGAATTATTAAAAAAGAGATTTATTACATATTTTTTAAACTAATAGAATTAGGTAGTAAAACTAAATTAACTCGTTGGTACGCTTTATATTTTAGTAAGTAAGTATGATCATTGTTCACCAAAATTTATATAAAAACAATGTTGGTGCCATGAATTTATTTTGATTAGTTTTGATTTATTTAGTTTCACTAATAATTTTGGTAATTTCTAATGAATAGTACTTACTTTTGTTAAACTAAATTAAATCATCACTAAGTTCTGTGCGAATATCAGATAACACAATGTCCAATCTTCTACCAAGTTTTCATCAAAATCGTGTATGTATTGTGTTGCTCTTTCTAGCTTTACTTTGCTAGAGTTCGAAAGAGATAAAGTAAAAAAATATATGCGCGACCAAAAAACCACTCAAGAGTACGTACTGAGTAATTGAGAATCCACACAATATCGACAAAAGAAACGCACGTATCGGTCGATTTTGCTAAATAACACCATTGTGAAAAGCATTTTGAAGTATAGGTACACCAAGCATGGATTTTATGATTGTGTAATTTGATACTTGAAATCACTGCTTGAAATAAGTAATAAAATCTGATGAAAAATAGTTTTTACCTTACCTTCGTACAAAGAGTTTCGGATACACATCCGGTTGAATGAAAAGATGAACAGTCGAAATACTTTGACTTTTGGAAACAATTATAGTGTTGAGTATAGATTCAAACATACTTGAGGATTTCTGCTAGCTACTGAATTTGAATCAGAGGTTGTATTTAAACACCATTCATTTTTAAGTTTAACCGGAAGTGTATCCTTTAACCTTTGGTTGACTTACCTTAGGCTGTGTTGTTCCGGCACGTAAAAATAATACAATTGGGCCCATTGCATTTATTCCCGTGCAAATCGTCGAGCCGACTAATATTCCGGGAGGTCACGACATTTTTGGTCACGATAAGGTAAATGGCTAAATCTGGGTCCACAGGTTAGAGACCAACCCTCTATGAGTGCTAAATATGACGGTCTGCCTGCGCCAAGTGGTTGCGTTAGCTAGATAGGCAATTCAAAATAGTTCTTCGTATGTACCTGCCGATGAACATATTGATTGTCTGGACATATTAATAGCTATTTATTGTACAATAACCAGTTGTATTTTTGTGTACATACATTAATATACCTAAAATCATATCTGTAACCTAAATCGATTATAACTGCGAAATGCAACCAACGATTTGTTCAGTTTCGTATTACAAATCAACTATGTACTGATATTTTCATGCTGCGTTATTTGCAGTCATTTATCTTATCACTGTTTTTTTTTGTAACGATAACTACATTTTCAAGCGCCTTATCTAGGTAACGCAACCGCTTGGCGCATACCGACACATTTCAGAGGGTTGGTCCTTATACTGTGAACACAGTTTCAGCCTATCGTTACCGTTTTTGTCGCGACCTCTTAGCCCCGATTGCACGAAGAGACGGCCGAGTTAATCAATGTTCAAACACGTCACTTTTAGTGAACCGCATGGAGTTCCTTCCATACTCTCCATACAAAGTGACGCGTTTAATCGTACGTTGACGTTGATTTTGATTTTTTCGCCTTTCGTGCACTCGGGCCTTAGTCTATAAGGGATTCGTCATTCGTCGTTAGCCAGTATTTATTAGATATTCTTTGGTAGTTAAGATTCCAGGTAGTTGTAGAGTTATTTCTTCATGGTTGTAGATATATAGGGGACCTACAACTTACCTTCTTAGTTGCTAGGTGGTAGGTTGGTATCATCGAAAGTCAATAAAAATATTTTGTCTGTAATGGATTTATCCAGCGTACTGGGAACAATTTCAATTTAAAAAAAATTAGACTAGCGTAGTAGTGGCGGGTAAGTATTGGTGATGTAATTGGTTAAAAATACGTACATGGTTACGACTATGCTATGTACAGATACTCACCCGAATGTGCGACTGCAAAGGAAGGGTTGTGTTCTTCGGTTATATAACTATGTACGTATGTATTAATTAGCCAAAGTTCACATATTACCAACAGAGGTGTTTTACCATCGTGCTAAAACATTTTTTTGGAATATAGAAAAAGTTTTCATCATCACGGTGTAGGCTTGTCTGGCACGTAAGCCTAGCAATATTGAACGGATTTCAGAATACCCTCCAAATCGGCATTCTCGTGTTGTGTATACTGCTACCGTCGCGACTTTCAAGTGGGTAGGTGAGGGGGCCATCTGTTGACCAAGCTCTGGAAACAGCTTTTAGCGCTTCGGTTTTGGGGATGCGCTGAGCCTTCGCAGATGGCGATGACGCGCTCGTAGCTATACCTACTTTACCAACACATATTCCCTAAAAATCCACTTTGTGTGGTGTAGGTATGTATTATTTATTCTTTGGTAGAGTTTATATGAAGATGAACCGAGAGAAATATATGTAGGTATCTAAAGTACGCCTTTGAATGAAATGAGCTGGTTTAGTATACAAAAACGTCGAACAAATGAGGCGATCCCGTTGGGTCAACACGGAAATTGGCAAGACGTCAGATTAGCGATCGTACGATGTTTATTTACGTGTGGTTTACGCGATGTGCCGCCACGCGGCGCTGCGGAGAGGCGCGGGGGTGTGGCCAATTCATCGGATCGGAACAACACGACGACGTGTTGTTGTTGATTTCAGTATTTTGGTGATAATACGGCAAGCAAGAACGCATTTAGTCAGCTTGTAAAAGGCTCAGCGTCCCTAAGGAATTAATCAGTCAGTGCTCGCTCAGTGCTTTGAACAAACGTATTGAGTGCGACTGCTGTTAATAAAATATTGTGTGGATGTGATTTTTCAAACATTTTACCTCACTGATAATCGTTTCTGATTGGATTTTACACACATACATTTATCAGACAGGTACTAAAAAGTTTGATTACCCAAGTACTTATTTGAAAACTATCCGTTTTTATGTTTACCAGATTAGTGTTACTAAGTAAATAACATTCTATTGCTTTTTGAATAAAAAAAATAGTCCAACAAAATATAGTGCAAAGACAAGTTATGTACAATAAAATACGGTTCACTGAGTCACGCATTAGCATCGCGCCACTTATGACGTCAATCCAGTGACAGATGCTATTATTTTTGTTTGCTGTTGGTATGTCAGTTTTGATCTTCACATTCCATTAAAATTATGTAACTGTCCGTGATGAATTTAAAGTGAGTTTAAAGATAAAATGCAATAGCTGTTTTGTAAAAATAATCAAATTCTTTGTAAATAATGAAGCGTTTGATATTCCCCAGATAATTTATTTAAATTTATCTTTTTCGTTTCGTTTTGTGCCTAATATTGCCATTTTTATGGTTGCACACAGTTGGCAGCACTGGCACTGTTATCAATCAAACTAAAATCATAATTTTATCAAATCAATCAAAGCAGTGGTAGAACCGTAGAAACTGCAGGAGCGCAGCTACTTATCCGAACTCTTTGGGTAAAAGCGATATTTACTCTTTCTTTAGAAGGCATGGTTTTACTTTGTGCTAGTTTCCAGAAAAAATCCTCTTTCAATTTTTTTCCGGGTAATTTTATTATTATGACCTTGTATTTTGTGTGAGCGATCTGGAGTTGGGATTTGGGAAGGCCACGCATAGTCCCAATTTTGTCTCTGGTGAATAAAAAACCTTTCTCAAAATATAAACTTAAAACGAAGCCTATTAAAAAATAATTGTGCGTTTATCCAGCATTAAAACTCTAGTCTGCACTAAACCACTGACATGTTGACACATTAAATGATTATTTACTTCAATGGTGATCAAATTGTGTTTCAGAGAGTGACTGAATTTCAGGTCAAAACACGATTCAGCTACCGAAGTGAACTCATTGTGAACTGAAAGTGAAACTTGACGCTGTTTAGTCCGAGTCAGATTAGTCTGTGATTTAAGTGAAATTCACAAAGACCAGCGTAATGTCGTCGCCTGGGAGCCAATGGAGGATTATCCGTCATTACCTCTCGATGACCAATCTGCATTCAGAGGTGGAGAAGTTAGTTCAGAAGTTAAAACCGGCATCTGCCGAGCAATGGGAGAGTAAGTATTTTTTATAAATCAATTCTTTTAATTTTTTTATGGAACTGGGATTGGATGGCTTAATACCACAACCAGCGTCATGATTTTAGCCTACATAACACACCACATGGGAAAGTAGGTGCAATGCCTGGACATTGGACATTTGACATTACATTGAATGAACAATGGTCGAAGCGGCAATGAAATTTGTCCATGTTTTCCATCCAGTTCAATGTCGCCGAGCCATATAAGGAAGGTCCTGGCATGGCAACTAGTTCCCATGAGGTGTGTTATGCAAATATCTGACGGTCAGTTTGATATTAGCCATCCTTGTTTAGTTATAAAAAAAAATTTAATAAAGCATACAATCCAATATATTGCATTTGTAGACATATTGGTCATTCATTACCTGTGGCTGCGTGTCAGCCCTAGATGACCCGCCACACTCTGCACTGGTGTTGCCACACCTGGCACAATCGATTGTCAGACAAAAGACCTCCCAGACCCATATTTTTTTATGAGTAGAATGCCCAAAAGAGAGTCACACATCAGGAAATAGTTACCAGTTTGTTAGTCAAGGAACAATCTCTCTTTGCAGGTCTGATTCAGCGATTCGAGAAGGCGATCACAGCAAAACTCAACCACAACAAACCAGAACTGGACACGATCAAGTCAGAAAACATTCTCCAAGCAGCCGATGCATTTAAATCTGCAATTGTCTTCAAATCCTCACCTACCCTCAAAGACCCGGTCAATACTGGGATTACTTCCAATTCCAGAACAAATCCTGCGGTGACTTCGAATCCCAGTGTCCCTTCGAATCCCTCGAATACCGGTGGCAATTCGAATCCCGCAGTCAACTTAAATACGGAGGTCCCCTCCAACGCTGGGCTTACAAAGAATAATGTGGAATTGAGCAAAGTGGATCAAGCGAACAAAGAAAATGAAATGCAAGAGAAAAGCAACTCTGAGGTCCTGTCGTTGGGCTCGGATTGGAGAGGAATCACAATTTCTAGTTTAATGGAGGGTTTGAGGTTAAAAAAGGATTTGCATTTTGGAATATTATCCGAGCCGAGCATCCAATCGAGCCAGCCGGTCGTATCTAAGGTGAGTTTTGTGGTTGCTCTTTAGTTGTTCGTTCGGTTTCAGAGGGCTGATAATTTGTACTTTTGAACACCTATCTGAGGTCTCCCATTACTCAGTAGTCTTTGATATTTGTATGTATAAGCACTTTTTGAACAGTTTCTTTTCTATGCTTAAATTATGTCTGCTTGAAAACATGATAAAATAAACCTTGCCATCTCACAAAATACTTACTCCCGGCGTTCATGATTTCTTGAAAGAGTTGGTTACAATTTTTTGCAAGCGGCAGACTAGTGCCTTGTAGGTTCCGGCACGTAAAAGGATACAATCATAATAGTGCTTCGGATTCCACTTGAAATTGTAGGTTTCCTTACTTATTAGGTCGTAGGGTTAACCCCACCCGTGTTGGTACCATCGAATTGAATGAACGATGCTGGAAGTGTGAAGTTCCACCTAGTTAAATAGGTATGCCGTGCAATCTAAGGAAGGTACTGGAATGGCACCTAGTTCCTATATGGTTTGTTTGGCTAATATCACGACAGTCGGTGCGGTGTCAGCTATTTATGTCCAGTTACTTAAAAAAGTATTATACACCCCTTATTAAAATTTGGAACAGGATTCCCGTTTTTATCTACAGAACTCTAAAATACAAGGCTACCTTCTCATTGAATTGCTTACAAGCAAATCAACATGTTGCCGTTATCTCTGTATGTTGACATTTCACATTCAGTATTTGTAGATTTTTTTTATCCAACGTTATCTCTGGCTGTTGTTTATTAAGAGTAGGTCGCACTGTCTGTCTCGGAAATTCTGTTTAGTATCCAAACCGCGATATTGTCTTGTGATCTCATATTTTGAACGAGCTTGGGCCCATTTCCATTCAATGATCCTTCCCTCCAAACAATGTGAAAACACACAAGATATAGTAACATACATTGCTTTGTACCTATGAATATCGCAATTAATGTGTGAACAGCTTTTATTGAATCAGTTTGATAATATGTTCACAATGCATTGTTTGCAAAGTGCAAGAAATGTGTTCATACAAAGCTAGGATTTGATTTTCTCTCTAAAATGTTTTTTTGCAATAGGAAATAGTTTTCGCATAAATTACATCAATGGTTTTGAAAAGACATATATCTAGAATCGTAAACATTTGGAATGCATGTTTTCAGTTCATTGTTCAATTTTGCCCCTTCAATAATAAAAACATTACAAAAATTAGGGAACCCGACGGTATCTTGCCAGATAACACATTTTGTGAGAGTAAATGACAATGTTTAGTGGCCCGTTCCCAAGTGAGGACACACTTTTCAGATGACTTCTAAGGACCGATTGCAGATGTCACAATACAAAATATGGGTAGGATTTTAACATGCAAAGAACTTAAAAGTATTTTTCAGAGTTTGAGGTCTCAACTTTAAATGGTATCAGTCGCACATTGTGCCATATAACCCGAGATAAACCAAGTAGATCTCCCAACTTTGAATAAAACTGTCAATCAACGAGTTGTGTATGTGTATGTAGAATCTACCGTGAAGCAATGATACATTAATTAAAGAAATTAAGTTTAAAAAAGAACTACTTTATAAGGATAGTCAAGCTTGGATCTCAGCTAATAAAAAATAATTTCCCAATATTGCATACATTTCAGACGTCGATCCATTCGCGCACGGCGTACGTGATCTCTGCGATCGTGTCTGCCGAGACCGACGAGTGCCTCTACAAACGTACCGAGAACTTCATAGACCACCTTAAGCAGTACCCGGAGGCCCGAGACTACGCCATAAAGGTACAGTGAGACAATGTCTTCACACTTCATGTGACAAATCTATGGGTCTCCTTGCCATGTTTTACTTTGTGGAGCACAGCTATATAGCGTTTACATTGTACATTACATTATATAGTGTGTCCATGTCAGGGTGGCCCAAGCCAGTCTACTTTAGTAGTACTTTAGTCTACAGTCTAGCCAAATCAAGTATATTATAATGAAACATTTTTCATAACTTCCATATAAAAAAAGACTCCCAATGTGGTGCCAAAATTGAGTATACTTTTGCTAAAATGTCTATGGGACGTCGCTGCATTTAATGTTTTTAAGTTAAGCATCTGTGACCCCAGGAGGGAGGCGTGCGGGTACTGCTGAGGGTCCAGACACAGCTCCGGCCGGAGACGTCTGCCCCCGACCAACTCGGTGGACTCGTCAAAGAGGTAGGTCTTTTATTGTTTATTCGTCATCCATATACACTGCTCTCTTCTGAACGCCGATAAAAGTAAGCACATAACAATTGAACATTTTTTTAAGTGTTCTTATTTTATCCTCCACAATCACCCCTTGCAGCGGTGAGCACCCTGCATAATAATTCTAAACGAGAAAGAAAGTGCTGCAGCCAACAGAAGGCCATCTCTGGGATTAAACTGCTTAATATCATCTTTCACCCCTGATCAGTTTCAGTTTCTTTATTTCCTCCATTAGATGTATTCGTCATTTTTTTTCCTGTCGGTTCGATTGCTTCTGGCGAAGAAGAGCCGACAAGAAACTTTATTCAGAAACGGTCATTATATATATTTTTTTCCATTGATACTTACAAACTAGTTTACAGTGATTGATTGCTCACAAAGGACATCATAATAAGAACATTACAAAGTGGTGAAGAGCATACTCTTGACTACGATAATGACATCTTATTCTAAATGCTCCGATTTTATCAGGCGCTCGCGCTGATGGGCTACACGGGTCCCTGCAAGGGCCCCGGGCCCAATATCTTGTCGATCGATGGCGGCGGCATCCGGGGGCTCATCGCCATCGAGATCCTGCGGCACCTGGAGCGGCTCACCGGGCGGCGCGTCAACGAGCTGTTCGACTACATCGTGGGCGTGAGCACGGGCGCCATCATCGCCGCCGTGCTGAGTGAGTACTACGAGGACAAACAAACAAACAAACGAAAAACCGAACCCAAGTGCGAGTCCGACTCGACGACACGAAGGGTTCCGTACCATCGTATAAGAAGTAAAAAAAAAAGTATTTTTTTGTATGGGGGCCCCTCTTTAATTATAATAATTTTTTATTTTACCTGTTTGTTATAGCGGCATAATAAATACGCATTTTGTGAAAATTTCAACTGCATACCTACTACGGTTCATGAGATAGCCCTGTGACAGACGGATGGACTGACGGACGGACGGACAGTGGAGGCTTAGTAATAGGGTTCCGTTGGCACCCTTTGGGTACCGAACCTTAAAAACAAACAAAAGGGGAAGGGAACCTAACTTATTACATGGCTTCCGAACTGTGGTGCAGCTCGCATTCGCAACGATGTGCACTTGTTCATCTCAGAAAGAGAAAGAAAGTGGTGCATGAACAAGGCGGGGATTTGAATCCAAACCTCTGGGATGGAAGGCAAGTCCACCCGCCCCCGAGCTACGATTAAAATAAATCTTTATATAATGATAAATCGTGACTGATCTCTCTCAATGTGCCAGGGTGGGTGACGGCAACCATAGCTGGTTGCCATCTTCAAAGGGGTCTTTGGTTCGGTTTGTGTCTTAAGATTTAATTTGTTGTTTGTTGTCGTTTTAGGCAGCGGCGTTGGTAACTTGGACACAGCCAGCGATATGTATCACACGCTATCCAAGAAGATGTTCGGAAACACATCGCTTATTGGTGGTAAGTCCGCATCATGCCTAACTTTGCAGTGCTTGTTAAGCCAATGTCATAAGACTGATATGATTATTTATTAAAAAAATATATACGTACTTTTTTATGTAACTGGTCACGGATGACCACTACCGAAACTACTGTCATGATATTTGCCTAACACACCATATTGCAACTGGGTGCCATGCCACGATCTTCATCATATTGTGCGGCAGCATTGAACTGGGTGAAAACTGTCCCAAATACCTAGTAATAAATTACCTACACCACGGCACGGACATACAGTTGTACAAGCAATCTGAACCACAAATGACAAATCTTTTGTTGAAAAATGCAGCCGGAACCCATGCATTACAAATATGCTGAGACAAAAAAAAAATATGAAGAAAAGCTTGTGGTGCAGATAAGTTTTGGCAACGCAAAATGGACCGGCGATGAGTGAACGGCGACGCAAATGTACAGTACGGAGGAGTGTTGATTTTTTACAGTCTTATTCAAAGTTATTCTATCAAACATTAACACCGGACTAACCATACACCGGTTCAGTCCAGGTACAATCCGTGTATTAAAGTTAATCTCCCCACTCTGAATACGCCCGTTAATCTTTAACCAACAACAATGCAATAATGTTTCAGGCACTTCGCGTCTCGTCTGGACGCACTCGTACTACGACACGGAGGCTTGGGAGTCCTTGCTGAAGGAAAATTTGAATGATCTCACCCTGACGCAGTGCAACCGACACAACACACCCAAGGTAAGGTATAAGGCAGGACTGGAGACGCGACAGGTTCCAACCCTGCCACTCGGGTTCGAAAATTTTTCATGTCCATTTTGTCTATCCAGACCTGCCATGGAACCTAACTCCTTCAGGAATGCGGTGGGTGGGGATATCATGACGGTGGGTGTGGTATTAGCCGTTCATGTCCAGTTAAATAAAAAAAAATACCAACCAGAAGACAGAAATATCTTCACAGTCATGTCCATCTTCAACAGATGGCGCTAGTGTCCTGCGTGGTCAACTCCGGCTCGCGGCTCAGTCCGTTCATCTTCCGCACGTACGAGACGCCATACCGCGTGCGCTCCGTGTTCCCGGGCACGGCCCGCGCGCTCGTCTGGGAGGCGGTGCGCGCCTCCGCCGCCGCGCCCACCTACTTCAACGAGTTCCGGCACAGGGGGCTGCTACATCAGGTAAACTACACTACACACCCAGGCTGCTAACTCAAACAATTCTCCTGATTCGATTATCAGTTTAAAGATTATTTATTTCTCTTAAGAACAGAACATTCACTTACAGATAATAAAAAGTTAGTTACATTAAAGTTTGTTGCGGTTACCTTTGATGTGTAACATTAATCGGTAAGAAAGAAAGATTTTACATCTTTTTTAACACTCCTAGAGACGTTTGGCCTTTAATATGATTAGGTAAAGCATTATAAATGTTTGCTCCCTCAAAAGTCACGTTTCTTTTGCCGTAGTTTGTTCTTGGCAGACACGTTTAAGATTTTATCAGATAAACACTGTAGTTTATCACGACAGGTGGCGTCTAAGCGAGGTCACCTAAAAGATATGTCAAAGCTGTCGGATATCATACAAAATAATACAGAATAGATTTGACAATTTTATTTACTCGCTCTATGTAATTATTATTATATTATTATAATATTAATTAATATATTATTAATATATTAACTTTATTATATTATTAATATTAATTAATTATAATAATTGTGCTAATTATGCTAATAAAAAGAAGAGAAGAACAATATCACAAAAACATAACCTATAATATTTCATTTCATACTTTGTGCTGGTCAAAGACATTTGATTTTGTTTGAAGACAAATAAAATCTCTTCTTTTTCTCTAAACCTTATTAGGGTTCCGTACCCAAAGGGTGAAAACGGAACCCTACTACTAAGCCTCCGCTGTCCGTCTGTCCGTACGTCCGTCGGTCACAGGGCTGTATCTCGTGAACCATAATAGGTAGGCAGCTGAAATTTTCACAGAGTGTGTATTTATATTGCCGCTATAACGACAAATAGGTAAAATAAAAAAAAATATAAAAATAAAAAACAACTTGGTTTTTTTGTGTTCAATCTTGTACGATGGTACGGAACCCTTCGTGTACGAGTCCGACTCGCACTTGTTGTGTTTTTTTAAATGCATCAGGGAGTACATATTTTCGTAAATATCCGTATCTGTAAATAAAACTTCACAGGAATGACAGTTTTCACGTTTTTAAGGTGAGGTCGCTCATGCGACATCTACAATAAGCTTTGAGTTTTATTCCTCATTGTCTACCGTACACCTTACACACCCTCAACCGCAACATACTCACCTATACAATTCTTCGCCTTTCAGTTTAGCATCTGTCTTACCTAAACCTCAACAATACCCTCTCACTACTGCCTCCCACAAACAATTCTCCAACTTTCAGTCTAGTATCGGTCTTAAGGTGGCTCATCCCGCTCAACTCCCCATACAAACGGGGAAAGAAGATCACGCACATATTACTTGTCAGAGATCCCAAATTTTGCTCAAAATTGCTTTATTTGTTGAACTAGATGTCTGATGACCGTTGGCATTGTAAAATTGTGTTTGGTTCCTAAGTTATAAGGTCCGGAAGTTCGGATTTTTCGCGCATTTTATGCAATAACTTTGGAGTTAGATTACGCAATGATAAAGTAAGAATATCTTAAAAAGATTAGTCATCAGACATAGCTTATTTAATCAAGATTTATAATCTATTTGGTTTTTGTTACATATTTGACTACAGCGGTCGTGGTTTACTTTTAGCTGTAAGTCGTTTTGTAATTAAAATTTTCGTAAATCTTACCAAATCATACACTATACACATTGTCTTTTTTGTGGACATGTTGCATCTTCCTCATAACGGCGCCTGTCTTATTTTTTGAAACAGAGAAGGTCCGAGAGCGCAACAGCACGGTTTTGTACCGTGCCCGCGATTCGAGTTAGTGCCGCCGGGTTGGGCCACCTTAAAGCACGTTTGCTAACTTACACATTGAACTAAAACATTCTAATGTAATTTGTAAATATTTTAGGATGGAGGCATCATGGTGAACAATCCGTCCGGCCTGGGGCTCCACGAAGCGAGGCTTCTCTACGGGCCGAAGGCTCTCCAAAATGGCTGCCTCATCTCGGTGGGCACGGGCAAGGCTCTGAACAAGCACCTCGACTACCAGCTGCTGAGCAAGGGGCTCAGTGCCAAGGAGGCGTCCGGGACCAGCTGGAAGGACAAGTTCAATAAGATCCTGGACTCTGCGACCGATACTGAGGGTAAGTTAATGTAAAGGAGTCACGGGCTCTGTACCGAGTTGAAGTTCCCCACCAGGGATGCCACCTTCGCTGCTGTGCTAAGGTCTTACTATTGTATTCAGAGTGGGCAGACTCATCCACTGGACTAAGCCGGTTTTTGTATGGTTAGTCCGGTGCTAATCTCGTACTAAGTTTTGACAGGTCCTCTCTGAATACGACTGTTAGTGTCAAGGAAGCTTATGGGTCTAGCCGGAAGGTTGTTCCCCATGAATGTCACTTTTTGATGTATTTTTTTATGTAACTGGACTTGGATGGCTAAACCACACCCACTGTAATATTAGTCCAACACACCGCATTCCCGAAGGAATTAGCTGCTATACCAGGACCTTTATGAGCATGGCTACATTGAATTGGATGAAAAACGCGGACAATTTCCTATCCAATGCGATGGTACCAACCCGGGCGGGCTCAACCCTACCACCTAGTAGGGGGAACCATGGAATAAGCTCGCATTCATGACAAAATGCACTTATCCATCTCAGAAAGAGAAAGTAAGTGGTTCGGGGATTGAACCCATGACCTCTGGCATGAAAGGCAAGTGCCCACGCTCCTGCGCTACGAGCCGCTCGAATACAGACAGACGCAGATCCACGGGTAAAAGGCCCCACTTATTATTTGCGTGCCCTCCCTTGCAGGTATCCACCTAGTACTGAACGACTTGCTCCCGCCGGGCGGTTATTTCCGTTTGAACCCGCCGCTGATGAACGAGTGCGCGATGGACGAGATCGATCCGGAGAAACTCAACGGTCTTATCGTAGATACCGACGCGTACCTCCGTCGTAACCGGCACAAGTTGCAACAGGTATCTGATCCTTGATTATTGCCTGCAGAAATAGAGCATTTTTTACATGTAACCTAATAGGACATATAATAATAATAATAATAATAAAATGATTTATTTTCACACACAATAGTAATAAATGTTCTAATGCCTAACGGTGAAAGAAATGAATAAATAAATATACAATAATTGGTATACAGTATCAGACACAATTAAAAACAGTAGTAGGAACCAAGCAAAGAAATATCGAAAGATGTGCGATGTGTGAAAAATGGCTGTGGCTCAGCTGGATGTCAGCAGGGGCGAACCCGCTGGCCGCCGGTCTTCCGCCACCGCCACCTACAGAAGCGTCAGTGGAAGTGTGTACACATTTTTAAATCGCCAATTTTAAAGATTTTATTTAAAATCCAAACATTTGTTAGTGATACATACATACGATCGAGAGTTAGCCAAATTATGTAGCGCCATACGGTACGACACTTCTTTCGCTTCCTCTACAGACGTACATCTATTATTATATTATATTATTATTGATAGGCTAGCAGCTTTAAGCTGATGCGATAAATACATGCTCAACAATTACAGGCGCTACAGTTAGATTACAGAACCTCTACGCTGCCCGCTCTATAAATATGTTCATACTTTCACCATTCATCCACTTTGTATGTGCAAGCCCTCTCAACACACCCTTCACAATTCTTGACGCTATATCTTCTGTTTTTATGTAACGGAACATGGGTGGCTATTAGCACACTCACTGTCGTGATATTAACTCAATTCACCTCAACTATTGTGGAATTCGTCCGGTAAACTCACTGCGCAAAACTTTCCTCAAATCTCACAACATTGTTGTAAAACAAGTTATTTATAAATTGCTTATTAAATTATATTAAATTTGGTTGGTAACTATTGTTTTGTATACCAATGCTTGTCCATGTTTTCCATCAAGTTCAATGCAGCCGTGCACTATACAATATATAATACTAGCTGAGGTACCCGGCTTCGCTCGGGTCAATGTCGTTTTTGACTGATTTCGGGCTGGTCAAGTTCAGCCTGCGTTTGCAATGTAAGCTGAAAAAATGTAATTATTTACGACATCACAAAATAAACCTCAAAAATAACAGTATTTTTCCACTATTTAATGGATGTTATTATACATATAAACCTTCCTCTTCAATCACTCTATCTATTAAAAAAACCGCATCAAAATCCGTTGCATAGTTTTAAAGATTTAAGCATACATGGGGATATAGGGACAGAGAAAGCGACTTTGTTTTATACTATGTAGTGATAATATAATTTCCTGGCATGGCACCTAGTTCCTATGCTGTGTGTTGGGTTAATATGACAGTACGAGTGATATTAGCCATCCTTGTCTAATTACATAAAAATAAAATTGCTAGAATAGTTAATCAAAGCGCTTAGCTTGTTAAGGTTCTCGGAAAGCGAGATAGGAGATCAATTAACTGAAAGTTTGACACTAATGCCTGTCTTCTTTTTCACAACAAGAGAAGAAAGAGACAGGTTATCGTTTGGGCTGTTAAGTAATATGGGTTGATGGGAGGATTGAAGTTCTGTCTCTGCGACAGCAAAAGTGTCAGTTGGTCACTATTTCCCGGGTAGCTCCCATCCGCCTGATGCTCGAGAACACACATAGTTCCAATCATAAACTCTGTGTATTGGTCACGCAGGCGGCGTTGATGCTGACTCGCAAGCGGAGCGTCGGGCAACGCATCGGCGACTACATCGAGCACACGAGCCACGTGATGGGCGTCACGCAGGGCCAGTGACGAGCGGCCGCGCGAGCTCCGAGCCGCGGGCCCCCGGAGGGGGGCACATAGTTTGCGTTTACCTTGTAAGCCGATGTCGGTACTGTTTGGACGTGACGTTTTTAATTCTAGTTTGATAAAACTTTTGACCTTATGAACATATTTGTATGACATTGTCAGGACCACTTAAGTGCCCCGGAGTTACGTCTGACAGCCCGGCTCGTCAAACAGTTACCTTAAGAGGTACAGCGATCAGTTATGGACATACTTTCACCAAAAACCGGAATGACTGTCAGAGTCATGAGCAAGTAATTTGTTTTCATCGATTGCAAACGACATTTATATTGAAGCATTGTGATCAGATTCAGAAACTAATCATAAAAAGTTTCTAGTCGTGACATTCGACGTAAGCAAGATTCGATCCTGCGACCATTGGATTAAAAGTTCACATCTCTACCGCTGATCTATCCCGCAATTCGGCCAATGATTTCTCGATAATATTTGAATTGACACAATGCTTCCATCTATTACTACTAGATGGTGCTGATGATTTCGGGTGATGGTTGATTGAGATGTCAACCTTAATGCTGTCGTGACCAAAGGTAATTTTGGTATCGGATACTAAAGTCAGACCGGATTTAATTTAATTGGATATATTTCATATTAATATCAATGTTGTTGAACCTTAAACTGATGAGAATGGTATTGCGTATATAAATAAAATATAAACAATAATAATAGATAGAAAAAAACAAGTTGTTATGGGAAAAGAAACTTGAATACTGCCAGAATGGGATTAGAAACTTGAATACTGCCGGTATGGGATTAGAAACTTGAATACTGCCGGTATGGGATTAGAAACTTGAATACTGCCGGTATGGGATTAGAAACTTGAATACTGCCAGAATGGGATTAGAAACTTGAATACTGCCGGTATGGGATTAGAAACTTGAATACTGCCGGTATGGGATTAGAAACTTGAATACTGCCAGTATGGGATTAGAAACCTGAATACTGCCGGTATGAAACTTGAATACGATAGAGATTGATGTTAAGCTATTCTTTCTGCAATGCGAGATATTTCTTGTGCTGTCTTCAAACCCTTTTAAAAATACCTCCCATTGCAAATGGATGGCCTCTTGACGGATTGGGTTCCCATACAAGTCAGAGGATTCAGTTGTTAAGTTTTAAGAATTTATTGTTACGAATTTATTATTATTTAATGTTCTAGTCAGTGATATTATATTCTTGCTACTGATACATTTCAGTAACACCCTCGTGTACATTTTTTTATTGGTCACTTTAGCTATATTATTTTATTGTCGCACTCAGCTTGTTTCACTTGTACTGAACTCTGTTGAATAAGGGTTATTTTACGCGTGAGAAATTTTATATTTAAGTTGAGATCAACAATTTTTATGTTTAGGTCTAGTACTGGAAGTCTACTCAGTGGGCACAATTATAAATTTTAAAACGTTTTTCATAACCTGAAGAGAGATTTGTATATCAGATCCATGCAATCTGTGTATCGTTTGAACTGGAAAATATTTAATTTTTAAGTGACCAAAATTTGTTCGATTTTTAATGAAGCAAGAAGCATTTTTATAGCAAACTGCGGCTTTAAATAATAGTTATTAATTAATTAATAATAGTTTAAATAATATTTTAGCTTATTATATAATATTGAGCTTAGTACAGTTGACGAAAATAAATATGGTTCTTATTATAAATTGTAAATATTTTATAGCAATGTTAATTTAGCTGTGTAGACATGATCTTGTTATCAATATGTGTGAATAGTGTTAGTTTTGTCGTGGTAAAATTCCAAGATGTTGCCGTGTGAAAAGTTTTTGTGAAGTTTTTTAAAATTGTGATACCTAGAATTATGCAGATATAAACATTTAATTAAAACCAAAGTGTTTTATTGAAGGAACCAATGATAATTTGGATTTTTTTAGTTAAAGTGTGGCATGTGGCTTATGCCCGGTCCTGAAGAGGCACCCGATGATGCCAATGGGCTTTCTCAGGGTTAAACTTGAAATTTCGTTTAGGTTTATGAGTGGCTGCCATCACCTTAAGGCGGCCCAACCCGGCGGGCCTAACTCATTTGCGGGCACGGTACAAAACTGTGCTGTTGCGCTCTGGGACCTTCTCTGTTTCAAAGAATAAGACAGGCTCCGTGATGAGGAAGATCCAACATATACACAAAAAAGACAATGTGCATAGTGTATGATTTTGTAAGATTTACGAAAATTTTTATTTCAAAACTTATAGTCTTATAGACTTATAGCTAAAAGTAAACCACGACCGCTGTAGTCAAAAATCTAACAAAAACCAAATAGATCATAAATCTTGATTAAATAAGCTATGTCTGATGACTAAACTTTTTACGATGTTCTTACTTTATCATAGCGTAATCCACCTCCAAAGTTATTGTATAAAACGCGCGAAAAAATCGAACTTTCGGACCTTATAACTTAGAAACCAAACACAATTTTACAATGCCAATGGTCATCAGACATCTAGTTCGATCAAATAAAGCTATTTTAAGTAAAATTTTGGATCTCTGACAAGAAATATGGGCGTGATCTTCTTTCCCCTTTTGTATGGGGAGATGAGCGGGTTGGGCCACCTTAAATATGTATTTTAAAATAAAAGTCAATCAGGACTTACAAACACTATAATTTATCTTACACTATTAAAACAAGATTAAAGTCAGACAGTATGATCATCACAGCTGTTGACAATTTCATATTGCAGTATTATATTGTATTTTGTCTAGAACAGCAATCTATGTAGCGTCATTTCACACTATATGGGTACAGAGTGAGTTTAACGCTCAAACAAAAACATTATTTAATTTACAGCTAGTATTTCAAAGCATCTTCAACATTACATTAGTTCACTAATAACTGTCTGTGGAACGAAAGTATAAGATAAAAACATCACAGCTCAGTTGTTTTTTTTGCCACTCTCAATGTCGACTAATTGTTCACAATTATGGTACATTTATACCCTGAATTTTATTATTTATTTATCATTCATAGGAATTGTCATATTTTAACATTTAGCCAGTTTAATAATTACATACAGTGAACAAGAACTGGCAAGAAACATAATCCAACCTTTAATGTTTATTCATGATAATTATGCCCATGGAGGCAGTACACTGCACTCGGATTTATCATATTTTATCATTAGCCAGTTCAACAATCACAGCGAAGAAGAACTGGCAAGAAACTTCGCTGGTTTTTTTTTTCAAAGTCCGCTTCGCTTAGTCTAAATTTACAAAAGTTTTGGTCGCTGCTTACAGTTACAATTCCTTGTCTGTTAGTATTTAAAATTGACGATTAGGAGGCAACAGTTTATGACAAATATCAGTTTATTTGCAAAGACCATGCCTAACCTCTCACATGTTGCAAATTGGAGCAGGCCACTTCCCATATACACCCGTTCACGAGCATCACGCCGGGCACAGCCATCGTTCTCTCAGCCATATTTTATGGAAAGAGGTGACCAAAACCAAGCGCCAACCATTAGCAGAGACCTTGAAACGATACCCTACTCCAGTGACAACAATCTATTTAGGGCTGTCGTGAAGACATAGGAAATCTAAGACTAAAAAAATTTAAGGAATGCATTCTTTGTCCATTCAAAATAGCGAAATCCTCTTCCAGGCCCTAACGTTTTCCTACCCCTAAACATTGCCAGATTTGAATAAACATTTTTTTATCACTTGAGAAACTAATTCTATGTCCGTATGTTTTCATCTTTTTGTAAATATCTGAATTTTTTTAGTAAAAAAAAATTCGAAAATGAACGTAAAAAAATACAACTTTTTTCCAATGTTTATTAGCCAATATTTTCTAATCTAAAAGGTATTACAAAGATGAAAACATACAGACATAGATTTTTACAACATATTTTAGAATAAACATTTCAAAAATCTAGTAAAACATAGAGAGCATGGAAAAAGTTATCGCGTAGTATGGGGAATTCATAGGGTAACGAATCTCTTAACCCAAAAAACCCCCACTCCAGAGGGGACATTACAGTACAAAGGAAAACACTTCTAATGTTACATAATATTTTTTTAATCACAGTCCTCAAAGTGTTTTCGACTCTACTATTTAAAATCTATGCTTTGAGCTTTTATTTTTTCAAAACTACAATATTTCCATAGTCTCACAATAGAAAAAGTTGGCAACCTTTGGGTTCGGAATCATAAGAACGTATTGGACAGTGAATGAACAAATTTTGTTTGCACCAAACATTATGAAGTTATGATGCAAGGACGATTCTGTTTTGAAGTACCAGAAACTAACTGAAAAACATTAAGATAAAAAGAACCCATTTGTTCATCCAGAACTAATATAAGGTTCATAAATCAAATAATTGAAAACAAACTATAAATAAAAGGGATTTGTAATGTGGCGGCCAACTCGAACTCACTCAGTACCTTTTTTTTTATATGCAACCTGACATGGAATACCACACAACTACTGTTATGATATTAGCCCAATACACCACGTTCCCGAAGGAATTAGGTGCCATGCTAGGACCTTACTTTTATAAGCACGGCTACATTGAACCGGATGGAAAACAAGGACAATCTTACCGCTTCGATCATCTTTTCATTGAATGCGATGGTGGATCGGCGGGCGGGCTTAAACCCTACCACCTAGTAGGGCAAGGGGACCTGTTGTCACCTAAATTGGCGTTTACGCCAAACCGATCGACCGTCGTTTTCAAATGTATGGAGAAATTGAGGAGCGCACGCAGTGGGTGTTAAGCGAACTAACATTTGCGAGTCCGAGTTTGATTTGACAGTTTACTCACCGTCGGCGTATATACGCCGACGTTGCCGTTTACGCCGACTCCGCTTGAAATAGTAAAACCACAGAATAAGTAGTCAACATGTGTACAGGGTTTGACGTTTTTACGTTAACTTCGAAGTTCCGTAAACGCCAATTTAGGTGAGAACTCACACACTCAGGTTTCTTGTATGCTCGGCAAGTCCCCGCGCCGCTAGGCTCCGAGCCGCTCCACGCTACGCAACGGCCCCGCGGGATACCGCGCGCTACGTGCGGTCCTTGCCATCCACCGAGGCCCATATAAAGTTGGCCTGGCCGTCGAGGTGCGCGCGCGGCGCCGGGTACGGCGACACCGCGCACTTGTAGTAGTCGGAGGGCGCGTGCATCACGAACTGCATCACGTCCAGCTTGCGGGGCAGCTCCTCCTCGGGACCTGATGGGGATGGATTTGAAGTGTTATGGAAGCTCTGAATCTGTCCAGCCCGTATAGTTTCTTGCATGCAACACAAAAAAGTTATGGAATTTGAGGTGCTAAGCCTTATTTTAATCGATACTTAAAGGGCTTTTATTACTAAAGTACCGAGTCTCTTGTATTGGTATTGATTCCAAGCTGATAAGAAAGGCCCTAAATAATTATAATGCGAAATAAAGCCGAATGTTTGCCTCCAAATAAGTTTCAGAATTTCAGGTTAATGGCCTTTGTTGCAATAGCGATCAGATATATTATATTACGTTTACGGATGAACAGTGTTCAGCTTACTTACTTAGCTCGACGTTTTATACTGATACAGTCTTACTAATAAACATTTACAACATGGCCATTCCTTAGTTATTCCTAGACTAAATGGTGGTGTAAGCTGATCCTCTGCTTAAACATGGAATAGATTATAGCAAAATATATGAAGATTTATTTCGCCTTTACTCTAGGTAGGACCCTAGTATAGCGACGGAAAAAGAGAAAAATTGCATCGTTACACCAAACGTCTGTTGACATTTGGACACATTCGCCACACCCCAGGTTAAATAACTGCCAAATTACTCGAAATTCTCCGATATGTGTTCAAAAAGTCGTTAACTTCTCACAAAAAAAAAAAAGAAACTCTGAGCGTAAGCAAGAACAATAAACAGTATGTTTCAGTAAAGACAAACTTTTTCAATGTGTGTTTAGCCACTATTTTCCAACCTAAAAGGTAAATAAATAAATACATTTACAGACATACGTTTTGATAGTACATTTTAGAATACAAAATAAACAAAAAACATTTAGCGCATGTAAACAGTTACAGTATAGATAGCTAACGTCATGCGACGTCGCCGAAAACAGCTTATTTTGGCTGGTACTGTGACATTACTAAGAAGCGCCATCTCTCGTCACTGCCAGAACAAGTTACACCTTCATTAAATAAAACTTGATTCCAAATTTTGCCTAGGTAGGCGTGATGAATACGGTACATTTTAACTATACATTAAGTAAGTAATTATTTAAGCTATGTTCGAGTTATATTTTTTGACAATTTTACTGAAATTTTAAATGTTATTTGTATTTGAGTATTGACCGGAATTTTATATATTTTGATATTTTACTACAATGAATTCAGTTAACTTGTATTGTTTTTATTATGAATTTAATGTAGATCCTGAATTGTTTATTTTGATAATTTATTTGACAATTTTGAATTCTATCGATTTTATACTATTCTTAACGTGATTTTATTATGTACCTTTCTTGACGTGTCTAAGTGTATGATTGTATACCAAAAAGACCTAATAAAATGAAATGAAATGAAATGAAATGAATGTCAGTGTAAATAAAAATATCATTTATATCATTATATTGAATGTATTCTGATATGTGAATTTCCTGTGGATTTTTATCATCCGTATACAACATTGGTATTTCTTTTTTTTATGTAAAGCGCGGCATATGGCGTACGCCAGGACCTCTTAAGGTGCTCGACGACGCCCATGAGCTTTCGAACTTTTAAGGGGGCTGCGAAAACCATGCCGTCTCGGCCAGGTGCTTTTTCGCATCATGATTGAAGGATCCCAGGTTGTGCTTTGGGGGAAATAACTTGGCAGGGAGTGCATTCTATAGTTTAACGATCCTATAGATAAAGGAATGTGACATGTATGTATGTATAATCGACCGTGAAGCAAGGACACATTAATTAAAGAAAGATCCCTGTAAAAAGAACTACTTTACGAACAAACTGCAAGGCTGGATCCAAACCACTAAAACATACCATTTGCAGGTATTGCGTCTAACAAATTTCGCCACTTGCCGTTTACCCATAACTTGGAATTCTCCTACAGTCCCTCTTCCCGTAGTGAATTTTAATTTAATTTCATTTATTTAAACTTTTTCGTAGTCAAACTACACTAAGTTACTTAACTTATACAGTATTTAAGTTTTTTTTTTTTATGTTAAGCTCGGCATATGGCGTACGCCAGGACCTAAAGGTGCCCGACGACGCCCATGGGTTTTCGAACATTCAGGGGGGCTGCGAAAACCATGCCGGCCGGCCAGGTGCTTCTTCACACCACGTTTGAAGGAGCCCAGGTCGTAATTTGGGGGAAATACCTCGGAAGGGAGTTCATTCCATTGTTTACCGACCCTATAGATAAAGGATCTAGAGGATCGGTGAGTTCTTATTTTTGGAATGTCGACTGTGAATTTGTGCATTTTCTCCCTGTTCCGCGTTGACCGAAGGTAGAAAGGGGACGGAGGAACAGCGTTATGCAGCTCCGACGATACGACGAGATACATTTATTTAACGCTATACGAATAAGCGACGTATATGCTTAGTATGAAAAAGTATTTTTACTATAGATAAAGGATCTAAAAGATGGGTTGGTTCAGATTTTTTGAATGTCTAAAATGAACGGGTGCATTTCCCGCCTGTTCCGCCTTGTGCGATGGTAGAACATCACCAGCCTATACGTTCCTCTTTAGTCTACGGCCCTCACCGATGATGTAGGTGGCGGGGTCGAAGCGCAACTCCGGCGGCGGCGACGCGCGCGTCGGCAGCAGCCACGTCACCGCCGCGCTCTTCTCGCAGTACTGGTCCGTCATGAACCCGCGCAGCTGCGCGTAGTACGTGCCGCCCTCCGTGTCGATCATCGACACGATGTCGCCCACTTGCATGTAGTTGCCCTGGCGACGGACAAAGCTTTGATCAAGTTAAACGGAAAAAAAGTTTAATTATTGAGGGCGTGGTAACGCTTGATTGCATTCAGTTCTATAAAAGCGTGTAAGTTAAACAATATTTTATTATTTTTCAAAATAACTACTACTTATTCGGGGATTTCAAAAGGGTGAAAGATGGAATGTGACATGTATGTATGTATAATCGACCGTGAAGCAAGGAGACTTTAATTAAAGAGAGAGCCCAGCAAAATGAACATTACTAATATACTGCAAGGCTGGACCCGAACCAGCAAAACATACCATTCGCGGGTATTGCGTCTACCAATTTCGCCACTGGCTGTATACCCATAATTTGGAATTCTACAGTCCCTCCTCCCGAAATCAATGCCTCCTACTAACATTATTTAAGATTATATCTACAAACATTTACTTATTTAACACTTCATCTGCATGGCGGACATTGACTGCAAAGATTGAACATTCAAACATATTGCCGTCATCCCCAAATCGTATTTAGCCGTAGAGTCTGGTCGTGGTTGAGATTCAACGTAAAACAGTAGGTGGTCATTGGTAAGTTTAATCCCACCTGGATTGGCATCATTGCATTGAATTAAGGATGGGCGAAGCAGCAATGAAAACATTTTTTTATTTTATTAACAGGCTAACAATTGGCTGATGTGTTAAAATCCATGATACCTATTTTATATTGTTTCTTAAGAGTATTTTTTTATTTGCTCTGTTATCGTCTTGAACATAATTTTTTTATTTGTTTTTTTTTTAGTGCTGTTATATCCAGTTCAATGTAGCCAGTGTAATAGTGCCCTAATATGACAGTAGGTGTCTCAAAACAGAACACCACACGAGAGTAATATCTCCAACCTATAGCGTAAGCGTAAGATCCATGCTCGGTATCTCACTGCGCGACCGAATGCCAAATTCGCTGATACGCCAAAGCACCAAGGTCACTGACGTTATGCGTAGGGTTGCTTAACTCAAGTGGCAATGGGCAGGTCACATATGTTGCAGAGATGACCGCAGATGGAGCACTGAAGTCTCGATGCGGAGACCCTACACAGGAAAAAGCGTCGGCGAACCGCCAGCACGTTGGTCAGATGATATACGTCAGACAGCAGGTGACAACTGGCGAAGAAAAACAGGAGACCGCACAACTTGGCGAAGTCTCGGGGAGGCCTACGTCCAGCAGTGGGTAACAAAAGGCTGAAGAAGAAGATAGCGTAATGCGAATGAGGTACCTTGTAGAATATGGAGTCACTGGTGACGATGGTGGCGGTGGCCGTGGGTGCCTTCAGGGGCTGCCGCTTGAACATGGAGCGTCGGCCGCGTCCGCGCGCCACCGGGGTCTTCGTTGCCGTCGCGGGCGTCTTGGCCTTGTACCTACGGTTACAATAGAAAGGTGTTGAACTGCTTTTAATGACTTCATCGAACATTTAAGGCGATGAAGAATTTTTTAGCTTTAAGAATAAAAAAATATTTGTATTTTTGACTTTCGGCGGTTACTTGTGTCAGGTCTTCTTTGTCCGTGGTTATCGTACTATTTACAAATAAAACAAATCCAAGACCTTGTGTTCATCTAAAGGACAGCTAGATCAGAAGAAGAATATAATAGAGAAATAAGAGTTGATTTTAAGGGATTAGTCATTCGTGGTTAAGATTCCAATTTAAATTTTTAGTAATGTTGTGCAGCTCGTGGGGACTTGCCTTCGCCATGCAATGTGAGAGGTCATGGGTTCAAATCCTTGCACACTCATACAAGCAGTGAGTGTCTTCCTCTTTCTCAGTTGGATACGTGCATTTCTTTATGAAAGCAAGCTGTTTCATGTTTCGGAACTCGTGAAAAACTGTAGGTGGTAGGGTTAAGCCTGCCCGGGTTGGTACCGCCACGATGGATGAAACTATGGTGTGGCAATGAAAATTTTCCATGGTGTGTTAGGTTGATATCATGACATAAAAAAACAAACATAAAAAAAAAGATTCTGACGAATTGAGAACCTCCTCCTTTTTTTAAGTCGATTAAAAAAACCGGCCAAGTGCAAATCGGTCTCGCATACGAAGGGTTCCGTACCATCGTACACGATAAAACACACAAAAAACCGGCCAAGTAGGAGTCGGACTCGCACACGTAGGGTTCCGTACCATCGTACAAAATTTAACACAAAAAAAATCACGTTTTTTGTATGGGACCCCCCTTTAATTATTATTATTATTTTATTTTACCTATTTGTTGTTATAGCGGCAAAATAAAGACACACTCTGTGAAAATTCCAGCTGCCTACCTATTACAGTTCATGAGATACAGCCCTGTGACAGACGGACAGACGGACGGACGGACGGACGGACGGACAGCGGAGGCTTAGTAATAGGGTTCCGTTTTCACCCTTTGGGTACGGAACCCTAAAAAAGAACCCTCCTGACCTGGTAGAACGCGTACTCTTCCGGACGCCCTTCCCGGTGGCCTTGGCCGGTGTCACTTCCTCCTTTTCCTCGCTTCTCTCCTCACCTTCCGGACCCTCGGTGCTTTCTTTCACCTGAAAAGCCACAGTTTGCTAAACACGTGTTGTTATAATTTATTTCTTTTCTTACAATTTATGTGTTTTAACCCCTTGACATAGGGCATTTCTCAGGCACACTGTTTTTACGGAAACAAAACAACAAACATGGAGGGATATAAGGAAGGTCCTGGCATGGCACCTAGTTCCCATGTGGTGTGTTGGGCTAATACCATGACAGAAAGTGTGGTATTAGCCATCCATGTCCAGTCACATAAAAAAAAAAAAAAAAATTACATTAATCCCCTCAAATTTTAAGGTGAAACTTGAATTGTAGTATGAATTTGTTTATTTACTAACTTATATTTGATTTGATATTACATTGGTATCAAAAATGACGATGTCTTCTAACACCTGAATCATCATAATCCCAATACATTTGGAATAAGATGTAATTAGGGTAGTCAAAATTTTGCTCTTCACAAATGTATGTAATGTTCTTTAGTAATCTAATGTGCAGTAGTAATCAATCAATCACTGTAAACTAGTTTGTAATTATCAATGGAAAATTAAAATACAATTACCAACCAAGCGTAGTTTCTTGTCGGCTCTTCTTCGCCAGAAGTAATCGAACCGACAGGAAAAAAAATAATGAATTCGAGTGTGTTATATAAATCTAATGGAGGGAACAAAGAAACTAAAACTGAATAAATTCCTCTGAACTTGGATTTTTAGCTGAGAGACATTCAATGGTTTGGAAAAAACACGGCCAAAAGACGATGGATAATGCTATAGGAACGTCAAAATGTGACACCGACGGTTGCACACACCGTGCCCTACCTCCAAAGCGTGAGCACTGTGTACGGCTTAGAATGATGTAACGATGATGTCATACCGTTCACGGAACGCCACTTTGACGGCTTTCAGCGCGAATCAGGCCAGTTTTGAACGCGTTTACGATAACGATAGTTCAAATTGGAAAACGACCTAGGTACCTATCCGTTTTTAAAAGTTCCTGCAATTTTATTCTTAGGTCTACTTCTCGATTACACTGTGTTGAATTTGGAGTAAATTTTGCCCGAACCGCAGACTGTGCCATGATAAGTTTAGTTTTATGTTATCCAGAGTCAAAAGACCATGGGATCTGGCATAGTTCAGCCTAAAAGGTTTTAGGTAAAGCATATTCCTTTGGGGGTAATTCTTATTCCATACGTAGGTACATTCCAAGCAGAAAATTATACGTCCCATGATAATTTACACTTTTGGTGCTTGTTTTTTAGTTTTCTGCATTCAACAAAATTGAAAATGCATAAAAATATAGTTTAAATAACTAATATTTCACTTTTAGAAAAAGTTTAGTCTTAAATTTGGAATCTGTGAGGAGTGTTACCATAAAAAAAATTTTTGGAATGATCAAATTTGTGCGGCCAGTTCTATATTGACCTAACCTAACACGCATTTGCATTTTGCCAGTTGCCAGTTGTTCATTACCAATATTTAATTGTAAAATTAAGGACAAGGAATACATATGTTCTAAACTTTTCTAATCACGGGCCAGCTGGGGTAGATGCGGACCGACACGACCGGACAGATGCAAACGTGGCCGTTTTTTTGTGGTGGCCTAGCCACTTATAATCGATTTATGGACGTAAACATATTTTTTTCCAAAAAGCTCTCACCGTAGGACCATAATTTTTGGAACAAAATGTTATTGTTTACTAAAAAACCACTCTACCTATCATCCCTAATAGATGGAATACTAATGGTATGAATGGATATTGACACAAACCTCTTTTTTAACCTCAGGTGTGCGTTCTTTTTCCTCCCTGCTGCCGTGACAGTCGTAACAGACTTGCCCGCTGTCCACGGTTCGCCATAATAGGGTCTCCTCGGTGCCACAGCGGACGCAAACAGGCCGCGGCATGGCGTCGCGACAGTGTAAACGAAACAATAAATGCAGACGAATTTTCACACAGGAATTATTGCTACTTATCGCGGGCGTTTGTTTTTAGCATTACAACTGGAAAATCTGTAAATAAACAATTCAGAGAAAAACACAATGCACACTGACGCTGTCAAATGTCAACTCAACCGCCTGAAATGTCAAATCAAATTGCAAGGGCTGCCAGCTACTCTTTTTTTTAAAGTGCAAAAGACACAATTTAGCATAATTAGTAATCTTACCACTTGAATGCAATCGTGTACGGTTGCGTATGTGCATGTTCCTTTACACTCGGCTCGTAGCCTAGTGGCCCGGGGACTGGCCTAGCGTACCAGAGGTCAGGTTTCAATTCCGACATGCACCACTGTCTTTCTCTTTCCGAGTTCGATAAGTGCATTTCGTCACGAATGTGAGCTGCTCCATGGTTCGGAATCCATGTAAAACTGTAGGGCCTCTTCCCCTACTAGGTGGTAGGGTTTAAGTCCGCCCGGGTGATACCATCGCATTGGATGAAAGATGGCAATGAAAAATTGTCCGTGTTTTCTATCCAGTTCAATGTAGCCGTGCTCGTAAAGGGAAGTTCCTGGCATAGCACCTAATTCCTTCGGGAATGTGGTGTATTGGGCTAATATCATAACGGTAGTTATGCATATGATGTCAGGTCGCAAGAAAAAAAAAAACGGGATGTCCTTTGGTTTGTATAAATTATTTTTTAAGAAACGCGCGACCAGGCGTACAACAATCAGTGTCCTTGCTTTTATCTAAGTGAATGTAGATTATATTCTGGAGCTGTTAAAACCATGTCATTTTAGTTCAAATCGTTTTGTTATTTTTAATTTAGCTAAATACTGAAATGCTATAAACTTTCTCTAATTTAATGAACATATTTCTTTATTAGTTGAACGAAGAAAACGCGTTTCCAATACAAATCAGTCAAATTCAGAAGTACAGCTTGGCAAATAAAATATTGGAAATAATGAGGATATTGTGGGAAAGGATATGTCATATAACCACCTAGTATACTGTGACAAAACGAGTTTGATACTTTTTTATTTTAAATACTCACATTTTATATTAATTTTATTAAAGTATAACAAAAGCATCTTTCATTGATTTTATCTTGCAGAAGAAAATAAAATACTGTTTAAGTATTTTATTTTCTTCTCCCAATACCTGATTGAAATGAATAGTTTAATTTTAGTTTTGTTTTAATTGATACTCAGGTATCTGTCAGTTCCTTTTATTTTTGACATACTAATGCATATGCTTTCATAGAAAAACTCTTTAAAAATTAAAAATACTTAAGTTTTACCTGTAACCGCGTCAGACTCTTTTTTTGCCAAGCTGTGTAATCTTTTTATCCATAACATATTATGTATTCAAATGTAGTCTACTTAGAAATGACGTAGATCGTAGTCGCCCTGTTATGAAATGGAGAAGAATAAATGCAGTGGGGCCTAATTGTATTCTTATTACGAGCCAGAACTCACTCAGCACAATTCTGTTTATTTTATACCAAAATCGTTTTCAAAGACAGAAAAAGATCGAAATTAATTTTTTTTTCGGTGTAGCAACATTTAAATATGTGGTTGATTATGTTCTGTATTTCATTAATAACGACGAAAATATTCATGGTTACATTGAATGGATACATGAAATATAAATTCTAGCAAATAAAATTGTTTGATGGCAACATTTTCTTTCTGCATGTCAACATACCTTTTTTGAACTTCTGAAAAGATATTGCTGCATCCTCAACTGCAGCTTACGTTTGGCACTGCTACTCATTGATAGATGGCAGCAGGACAAAAAGGCGTTATGAACTAGAATGAGAAAAAGTGATGCAGCGCCTCACACAACAATATACCCAAAATCACTACATAAGTTAATGGTAATATGGTTTATGAAGAATATGACAGTATAAGTAAAATCAATTTGGTGTGGGATGCGAATAATTTTCGCTTTATTTAGATGCAGCAAAGTGACTAAAAAAACAATAGGTACGAGCCTAACTCGGTAAATAAGTACATACAGAGCAGTATGTACCTAATAAATAAAAAAAAACTCCGAATATTTGATGCCAAATCAAGAACCTTTCTGCAAATAATTCAAGCTTTTATAACCATGAAAGTATCTACAGACAAAAACAGTTCATCACCCGAATATATTATACACCTACATAATACTTAAAATGGGTTAACCACTTTCGAAAGGAGTTCTCCATATCTACTCACGAAAGCGAAAGCGAGAAGTTCTCGTGTTCGTTTCTGTCAAACTGTGTGTAGAAAAAAATATGCCAACGTGTTTTCTAAATATGGGTTTGACAGAAGCGATCACGAGAATTCATTGTGAGATTAAGCTCCTATAACATATTCAGCCTATTCAGAATATCAAACTGCTAAAACCCTCACTTCACTTCACAAACTTCAGTACTTTGCTGCGGTGTTGCCGCGTACTTTTCCTCGCGAATTCGAGTGAAGTTACTCACGAGCCCCGGCCTGTTTGAATCGCGTTGTACTTGACGAAAGAGAAAGAAAGTTGTGAATGAACGAGGTCAGGATTTGAACCTCTAGTATTCTAGGCAAGTCTCCGTGCCATAAGGCTATGAGCCGCTCAATCGTAAGAAGTAAATCGTCATCTAAGTCGTCACAATCCATTCTGGCGGGAAAACAAATAGAAGTCCTGCACTTGACGGACGCGCCCATAAATTCCGGACGAAAAAATCCAATGTGTGTCCCGAACAATCCGGAAACGCAGTTTCTCATTCCGGATACTGAATCCTGATCAGGAAACCTGATGTGTCCCGGGCCTTGATTTGAAGTTAAGTGGGTACTTATTTCACCTATTCAGGTTTTCACTGACGTTGAAAGGTACGAAGGTTGAGGGTACGTACTTAGCGAAATACTTAGGCTGAGATAAATAGTCGTAACAGAAACTAAGACTAACGAAAAGTAGTACTTTGTGATGTCACTTTGACACATTTTGTATGGACGAAATCTCAAAGTAATGCAAATTTACGTCACAAAGTACTACTTTTCGTTGGTTTTCGTTTCGGTTACGACCATAGACCTAGCATGCGCGCGCAGCGCGCTTTTTCTATGGTTACGACTATTTATCTCAGCCTTAGACATTAATCGTTCGTCATAGTACCAGAAAAGCTGCAAAATTCCCGTCTATCGTACTTTTCACGCTCCATACAAGCGTATCCGTTACGATAATGCATACGCATACTATGGAATCCTACCTAAAGCTTCACGAGGCGCCAAATGCCACCAAAGTAACCCTAACCACTCCAACAACTCAATTACACACACATTACAAACGCACCCCCCAACCTGCACAACCCAACAGCCTTTATCTGGCTGTAATGAATTCGAAAAGCCACGGTCTCACGTAAAAAACACAGCCCCGGGCGAAGCGCGAATCCGTTCAAGTTGAGTTTTCATTAGAGTTGCTACAAACAGCGGGGCGGGTCGGCAAACACGGCGCGAAATTCAATAAAACCACGGCAGCGCGAGCTCTGACATTTTGAGGTTATGGCTCGTCTTTTTCTTTAGCCGGCGCGCGAACGGCGAAATTGATGAACGTTGTCTGCCGTGCTGACGAAATTGGGGTTGCCATATGGGACGACAAATTAAAATGCTCATTTTATTCTGAGAAATATTTACAGATTAATTAAAAGCTTCATAACTCAAAACAATATAAATATAGATTTGTAGTTTTTGACACATATTTTGTTTAGATTGTCTTTAAAAATTAGCAATATTTTGTTAAATACGGTTTGTTCTTCTTCTCGTTGTTTTATGTCCTGTTTTCGCTTTTCGATTTAGTTATGTATCGTAAGACAACGACAAAAGTAACACAGTTTCGGGGTTATATCGATGGAGTAAGATTATATTTTCATTTAATAGTTGTGGAATTACAACTACCTTTTTTATATAATCACCAGATTTTAGCCTGAAACGCCACATGGGAAGTAGGTGCCATGCCAGGACCTTCCTTTATTGCTTGGCTACATTGAACTAAATGGACAACAGAGATAATTTTTTCATTGCCGCTTCGACCACCATTCGTAACAACCCGGGCGGGATCCTAAGGAAGGGGACCTACAGTTTTACGTAGAATCCGAACCATCGCCAGCCTCAATGGTTGAAAATGGTCACCCATCCAGAACGTAACCGCGCTCAGTGGTGCTTCAACAAGCTTATCGAATCGCGCCACTGGACTACCGAGGCTGACAACAAAAACGACCTGAAGAACAATTAATACAAGAAACAATTATTTGCGGCAGTACCGCTAATTTCCACCAAAAACTAAACAGTACATTACTTAGCTAGCAATAAACGTTCATAAACCCAACACGAAGTAAGCGCAAACCAACAGATCCCCAGCAAACATAGATTATGGCTGCCGTATTAGCTCTAAGCATTGAATAAAGTTTCATTAATGTCCTGGTCAAATATCTCGATCTTCTAATAACTGGTTAATACGTGTCCCTATTGGCGAGGGAGTGGAGTCGAGTGGTTATCCCTAGTCGAGTAGTAAAGTTACGTTATAGTTTAGCTATATATCGGTTCTGTCAGTTTTACTTTTGAATGTCTGTACGAAGTTTCGTTTTCAAGTCAAGCGCGGTATGTGGCGGTCCCGAAGGCGCCTATGGGTTTTCGAACTTTCAGGGAGGTTGCGAAAACCATGCCGGCCTGCCAGGTGCTTCTTCACACAACGTTTCTAAGACCCCGGTCGTAATTTGGGGAAAATACCTCGGTAGGGAGCTGATTCCATTGCTAGAGGATCGGTGGATTCTTATTTTAGGAATTACCACTGTGAAATTGTTCATTTCCTCCCTGTTTCGTGTTGAGCGAAGGTAGAAAGGGGACGGATGGACAGCGTTACGCAGTTCCGACTAGCATTTTCCATGGTAAACACGCTAGAAGACAGAGAGAGACCCTACATCCCTTCGGAGTAAATTCATGGATAACTCGGGGTTGTCGACGAGACGCACGGCCCGACCCTGTATCGGACCTTTTAAAGTAGCAGTTTTTGGTCAAGTGTTAAATACGGACGCACCCTGTTGAGGACTCCCAGCTTTTTTGAGGCGAGCTTGGCCTTATCCTCGATATGGCGTCCTAAATTAAGGTGTTGCGCCTGGTCGCCACCAAGAATACCTATGTGGTCGTTAATACGCAGAGTCACTGGAAGATCGGAGCCGCACCGAACGGAGTCCGCTTCATACTGAATACGTACGCCTGTGTCTTGCTTGCGCTTAACTCGAAGAGTTTCTGGAGACCCGGGCCGGAAACTTTTTCCAGGGTCTCAAAAGTTGAAAGTTGCCCAGAGAGCAATGGAGCGAGCTGTGCTGGGAATATCGCTACGGGAATATTCGCGTAACGAGGCAATCCGTCGACGTACTAAAGTAGTCGATATTGGACACCGGGTTAAGGTTAAGCTCAAGTGGTAGTGGGCTGGTAACGTCAGCCAAAGAGACGACGACCGTTGGAGTAACCGTATCCTACACTGGCGGCCGTGCACAGTATTAGTATGCATTCACTAATATAAAAAGCATTAAAAAACATTTCTCTAAGCACAGGATGATGGAGTATCGACTGTAATAATCAAGGAAGTGGTTCTGGAGGTTAAAAATGTTCCATGACATTCCAAGAATGTTATTGGGAAAGCAAAACTTCATTGCCTGGGAATCACTCCTGTATATATGAAGCCACGGTCAATAAAATTAAATAAAGCTACGAAAATGTTTATTGTAAAAATATATATTTATGCGGTATATTGATTACTTTAATTTTAATGTCTAGATATAAGATTTTCCCTTGTACTTAAAATATGATTGCACTATTCAAAATAAAAACCACATTATCAAAAGTAAATATCGCCCACCAAGCATTTTGGAACTCAAATGTTTAATATTACAAACATTTGATTAGAAATGAATGATCAGAATTATTTTAGTTAAAATAACCATATTCAGTACAATCTTTCACAATATCATTCACTCTTTTGACAAACTTGTCATAAGACGCGCCTGTTGGAAGAGCCCATTCTTTTGAAGCCATTATGTCGTTTGTATCCATAGAATCTTCAGGTGTCGTGTTAAGCAAATTGGCGACCATTACCCCTATAGAGATAGCATAAGGGCTTGCTGCTTTAAGTTGTTTGAAGAATTCTTCTTTTGGCAACACGTCCTCCACTCTGTACGAATATGCCCGAAGAGATTCAGAAAGACTTTCGTAATAGAAGTCAATTAGTTCATAGAAATGGTCACTTCGTAGTTTTCCGTCAGTGCTGGTTATGAGGAAGTACAAAACGTCGGTTGCAGGAGGTGCGTAACGCATTGCTTGAAAGTCAAAGAGTCTGACGTCAGTTGGTTTTCCATTCTCCTGAAACATTTTTTTAAAGTACTTATTGAATAAAATAAAATAAAAACATAAAAGACCAATACACATTTTGAGTAATGCAGTCACGTAAAAGAGTCAGGTATGTCTTATTTCTTATAGTGCTGAAATGCATGTCTAAACATCTGTCTGTTCATTTTATACCATTACTCAACGTGCAACATGGGATACTCCCATTCTACTAGACTACAATTTAGAAACTATGACTTTACTGTTTCATCGCAATAATAGTGCATTGTGGAACAAATATATCAAATACAATTGCATGAATTTCGGAAATCCTTTGACTAAAGTAAACCTAACCTCTAGTTGACTATAGGTCTTAAATGCTGTTTTTTTTATTAATTTCGCTAAATGCTTTCGATGTTAAATTACGTTGTGGTCGCCTGTAATATGTAGGCTTACAAATCAGGCAACGCAGTTTACTGCTAAGCTATTGTCCATTTTAGGGTTAATGGAAAACAGCTTACTCACGGTGTGTCGATGATATTTCAACGGCGGAAAACGTCAAACTGACGGCACGGGTGCTCGCCTGATGATGGACCCAATGTTTGGTTCGTAACGTCGTGAAATATCATCGACACACCGTGAGTAAGCCGTTTTCCACAAACCTTAAAATGAGTGTCAACCGCGGCAATCTCAAATCATATACTATTGTCCATTGTTCAATGTTCCCTTACCTGAACCAAATCAATAAATAACCAAATATATAAGAAACTCTACCTAAATACATACATACACTCCAAGCAAACATAAATTTGAATATGATGGTGTATACTTTCTTATGTTAGTCAACTTACGTTGCACTTTATTAAAGTATTATTGATCCAGCTGTCACCGTGACATATAGTGCTGATTGACTGTGGCTTGACACTATTTGCAACCATCGTGAAGCCTCCGTCTACGATTTTTTGGAAATTTCTCTTTAGATCTGGATTTTCAATTACTTTTAAAGCCAAATTTGTACCCGCTTTCATTGGCTTTTTGAAGGCTTCTCCTCCTTCAACACTAAGAATATCAGTGATATTCGATGTAAGCAGCTGAAACAGTTCTGGGTTCTTTCTTTCCAGAGCAAACGAGACGCCGTGCAATTTTGCGAGCGCTCCGAGCACGAGTTTAGCAATTTCAAAATTAACAGAATCTTGTCGGTCCAGCATCTGAAATCCTTGGTGTTTTAGGTCTTCCATCACAAGGAATTCTTTTAAATTCTCATCGGAGGCAAAGAAGCATTGTATGAAATCAAACTGCATCGGGCGTTCAATTCCAGTTACATCTTGTAGTTTAGTCAACGCCTTAAAAACGTGATTGTAAGCAAACACTTCTCTGCTGAAGGTGAGGTTTATGACAGCAGATTCGCGGCAAGTTCCATCCGGAGCCTGTTTAAGAACTAATTTTAAATCGGGTTGAGAAATTTCGTCTTTGCTATGTAGTGTTATCGAATACACTAAACTAAGGAAATTATCTCCTTTCGTTGAACCTTTATTTATTTTGATTTCGTAGTTTTTTAGACCTATTTTAGCAGCTATTTCTTTTAAAGCTTCATCACAATGACTTGGTAAATGCAATTCTGACATATTCGATCACGTATATGAATCTTTTTTTATAAATCTGCAGTATACGTCGCGCGCGCTCAATACGAAACTTGCGACGTAACGTCATTGTAAAGGCATTTATAAGATTAATATTCAAACAACGATGTTTTATCTGATATGAAAAATCTCGATTTGTTTGATCACATCTTAAAAAGAAGATAGTTAAAAGACACAATGAGACGTTCATTCAATGCTACGAATAAATATGCTTCGGTATATTTAATTACAGATTAAACGTCATATATCTACTAACAAAGAATATCCAGTTATCTTGGTTGCAAAAACGTTATTTATGTTACACACGAGAAATTAAACCAGGCTTAGAGATAATAATTCATTTTATCTAGAGAAGAGTCGTGCGAATTATATCATTGTAAATTATTATTTAAACATCCATGGAATCATGCAGCCAAAGAGCAATAAAACTATTCGGAACTAATTTGGAAACGTGCTATAGTGTCAGTAATAATTTATCATTTACCAACACCCAGTTGATGACGCATCTTAAGGGAATTGAATTCTTCAGCGATCATCATCACGGCTTTCCTCCTAATAGATCTGTTACAGTGATGCACTCGAAATTCAGGTCAAGGATGCTATGGGCCTGTATATCGCGAAAGCGTTTGGATAGGTCTGGCTCAAGGCACTGCTTTCCAAGCTGTCCTTCTACGAGGGTGACACTGAAACTTAGAACTGGCCACTTGTAAACTATCTAATAAAAAAAATAGTTTAAATTTTGAAAACTGAACTCTTTGCCAAAATTATTGCGTGAATATTTCATTCATTTGTCATATGTTTTATGGTTTCGCGGTAATGAGAGAAAAAATTTGTGTAATGATTTTTTATGACTTTCGATGACATTTAAGTCAACAAGAAAGTTATGATCGTCGTCTCTGGTAGATGGTTGTAGGTCCAAAGCCATAGATAGCTAGATAAAGCTAGATAAATAGTCGTAATAGAAACTAAGACTAACGTAAAGTAGTGGAGTCGTTTCGACACAGTTTGTATCGACCAAATGCAAAGTGACGTCACAAATTACTACGTTTCGTTAGTCTTAGTTTCTGTTGCGACTATTTATCTCAAACTTAGGCTAAAATAAATAGTCGTAACAGAAACTAAGACTAAAAAAAAGTAGTACTTTGTGACGTCAATTTGCATTACTTTGAGATTTCGTCCATACAAAATGTGTCAAAGTGACGTCACAAAGTACTACATTTCGATAGTCTTAGTTTGTGTTACGACTATTTATCTTAGCCTTAGACTTTCGAAAAGCAGTACTTTGTTACGTCACTTTGCATAGCTTTGAAATTTCGTCCATACAAAATAGGTCAAAATGACGTCACAAAGTACTACTTTTCATTAGATGGAAATCAATTCCTTATTCTCAAATTATCAAAAAATTACACCAAACTTGGCCTAGTACTTATATTTTTTTGAGTACTAAGCCAAGTATCTCTTACTTTTCAACCGACTTCAAAAAAGGAGGTTATCAATTCGTCTGTATGGTTTTTTTTTATGTTTGTTACCTCATAACTTTTGCCTGGGTGAACCGATTTTGATGATTATTTTTTTAAATGATAGTTAGTGCTTCCCAAGTGGTCCCATTTTAATTTGGTTAAGTTCTGACAATGATATCTATGAGAAAATCATAAAAGTCTTAAATTTGTATTAAGATGTGCGCGACAAATGGACGAATAACTCAATATAACGCCAACCGATTTCGGTGATTTTTTTTTTTGGAAAGGACGTGTACAAATTAGAAAGTGTACTTCAGATTCACTAAAAAATAAAAAAAAATAAAAAATTAAGAAAAACAAAAAATAACCGACTTCAAAGAAAAAGCACTAAAAAGTAAAAAATAATTTCCATTTTTTTAGTTACGATTTCTGTTATTTTTAACCGACTTCAAAAAAGGAGGAGGTTATCAATTCGTCTGTATGTTTTTTTTTATGTTTGTTACCTCATAACTTTTGCCTGGGTGAACCGATTTTGATGATTATTTTTTTAAATGATAGCTAGTGCTTCCCAAGTGGTCCCATTTTAATTTGCTTAAGTTCTGACAATGATATATATGAGAAAATCATAAAAGTCTTAAATTTGTATTAAGATGTGCGCGACAAATGGACGAATAACTCAATATAACGCCAACCGATTTCGGTGATTCTTTTTTTTTTGGAAAGTACGTGTACAAATTAGTAAGTGTACTTCAGATTCACTAAAAATAAACAAATAAAAAAAAATTAACAAAAAAAATAACCGACTTCAAAAAAAAGGACTCAAAAGTAAAAAATAATTTCCATTTTTGTAGTTACGATTTCTGTTATTTTTTGAGTCGGTGTCAGCCAAGGTTAGGTTAGGTTAGGTTAGGTTAGGTTAGGTTCTCTTGATTGGCGCAGCGCGTGCCCGGCTGACGCCGACTCAAAAAATAACAGAAATCGTAACTAGAAAAATGGAAATTATTTTTTACTTTTTAGTGCGTTTTCTTTGAAGTCAGTTATTTTTTTTGTTTAATTTTTTTTTGAGATGGTGTCAGCCAATGTCAGGTTAGGTTAGGTTAGGTTAGGTAAGGTTCTCTTGATTGGCGCAGCGCGTGCCCGGCTGACGCCGACTCAAAAAATAACAGAAATCGTAACTACAAAAATGGAAATTATTTTTTACTTTTTAGTGCTTTTTCTTTGAAGTCAGTTATTTTTTTTGTTTAATTTTTTTTTGAGTCGGTGTCAGCCAAGGTAAGGTTAGGTTAGGTTAGGTTATCTTGATTGGCGCAGCGCGTGCCCGGCTGACGCCGACTCAAAAAATAACAGAAATCGTAACTACAAAAATGGAAATTATTTTTTACTTTTTAGTGCTTTTTCTTTGAAGTCGGATATTTTTTTGTTAATTTTTTTTTATTGAATGCCTTTTTGAATGCTTACTTGCACGGCGGAGTCAAACTTCCTCCCCCTTCTCCCGCCACCCTCGCAAAGTCTACCAATGGCTACCGGGTGAAATCTGCCCAAAACTACCTAAGGAATAACTGTGCAAAGTTTAAGCATTTAGTTACAAAATCCAGTGTTCCCATAAAACATGTTGCACTAAATTTCCCGCTATGAGAGAGCATGTAATAAATTTCTTCACATCGGTGATTCTGGAGGAAAAAAAGATTTCCTTAAGTTTGTTTTTTTGCAGTACCCGTAGTAAATTCTCCATTGGGTTTCGGTCAGATGTAAAAGACATTAAATGTTTTTGAGAACAAATTACAAACGAATTTTCTGGTTGCAAAATGATCCCTGTCTAAAATAATTATGGCATAACCTCAACAAATACAAACATAGATGGAGTCTTCGTCAGCGGTGGCTGTCGGTGCTAGTTCGCTATGTTCTTGACAATCAAACGAGAGAAGACAAATTGAACCCTTTTGGCAGGCTGAAAAGTAAACCACTTGTGTTGTCATCATCGAAACGAACATCGAAATAAAATAGGTTTTTTTTAAATAAACTATATTTTGTAAAACATTGAAGTGCTTACTTACTATTCCTGTTATAATATAACTTACCCAATATGTTACAAATAATTTTTAGATTTTATATGGTGTGAAATATTCATAAAAAGCTGAAATTTAAATATTAATAACTGTTCACCATTCGCCTCTGACTCGCCGGCGCGGTCAGGATGGCTCGGGTGATTGGGTGATCTTAAATATATAAACTCGAAGGACCTAAATAGATATATAATGATATGAAATAGAACTAAAATAAAATAAAATTAAGATGGGAAAGGCTCACAGAAACCGTGAAGTGATCCGCCCGCGCGGTGCACACCTCTTGTGAATCCTTGTCTTCTTGTACTCTTCGGTTTGCACTTTAGTGGGGCGCCCCTGGTCGAGATGATGGATTCTGCATGGTGCAATGTGCTACCGCGCACTTCACAGATTTTTGTCGTTTTTTTCAGAATTTTGTTCAAACCGCATGAAAGTGTCAAGTCCGAACATTTTTCTTCTTTTGAGCAGGGGAAAAAGAATATATACATGACATATAAATTATGTGGCCAGTATGATTAGATGTGTGCACCGCGAAGTTTGAAATAATGAAAATCTGGACATCATGAATACTAAACAATAACCATGTTGCTCATTAATGTGCTAAGGATTATTTTAGTCAAAATATCCATGCTCAATACAATCTTTTACAATATCATTCACTCTTCTGGCATACTTTTCGTAAGCTGGACCTTTCAGAAGTTCCCATTCATGTTTAGCTAGTATATCATTCGTATCCATAGAATCTTGAGGCGTCCTATTAAGAAATTCCGCTATGCCCCTATAGAGATGGCAATAGGACTAACTGCTTTCATTTGCTTGAATAATTCTTCTTTTGGAAGCACATCCTTTACTTGATACGAGTATTCGCGAAGAGATTCGGAAAGACTTTCGTAATAGAAGTCAATAAGTTCATAGAAATGGTCTCTTCTGAGTTTTCCGTGTGTGAGGAAGTAACTACTAAACGTCGGTTGCGTGGCGAGGAGAGGCTTGATGCGTTGCTTGAAAGTCGAACATTCTTAATTCTGTTGGTAATCCATTCTTCTGAAACATTTTTTTTAAATTAAAGTAAAATAATAATAACTTTTCTGGATATAGAAATTCCAGGCAGACATTACAATAGGTTTTGTAAATCGGTGTCCGGAGATGATGTTCGTTCATGAATGTTCGAACTTAATTGATTACAAATATAATGGTCGAATTATGGAGGATGTTATCGATGCAAAATTAATTAACCCATTTAGAAATAGCTTAGAAACTGTACTATTTTCCTTAATAAACTATAGTTCTAGCTGAAGAAAGCCCAAGATTAATAAAAAACACATGTATGGTATGTATGTAGAATCGACTGTGTAGAAAGGACACATTACGTAAAGAAAGAAAGCTGTAAATTACTACTTTATGCACATACTGCAAGGCTGGACAAGAACTTGCAAGCATACCTTTTTCGGGTATTGCTTTTATAAATTCAGCCACCCGCTATTTCCCAATAAAATTTGGAATTCTCCTATAGTCCCTCCTCCCGTAATCAATGGTTCATTACAACACAGTGTATAAGATTATACATACAGGCCCTTACTAATAAACCCAGAACAACCTGAGAATAGTTTGTGAATAGCCCTTTACATTGACTTGCAGTTTCTAATTCGATCGAAATGAACCAAACATCGTAAACAAATTCCGAGGATGTTCCAGGTTTATTGTTCCGGATATTAATTGTAAAGATTCATCGATTCAAAAAAAAGTTATTGTATTTAAATATTATACAAATTGAGGATTGAATAACATTAGTGGGGTTACTGCTAAATAATGTGTTCGCCTGTAACAGGTTTACAGAATAAGTACGGTTGACTGCAGAGTGCACTGTTGGCTTGTATGTACAAAGTATAGGCACACTATAACACACCAATTTCAATGCGATTGTCCAGGATAGCTTGCAATATGCTTACGTTATACTTTATTCATACTTTATTAATCCAGCCGTCACCATGACATATTGTGCTTATTGACTGTGCCTTTACACTATTTGCAATCATTGCTAAGCCTCCGTCTACGATTTTTTTTTTATTTCTCTTAAGGTGCCCCCGGAGGCGACTTTGCCCATACATCCGTAGTTGACTAATCATTTGAAAACCGCTGTTGCGATTTACCTGTGTTTTTTTCCCCTGTATCTATGGATCAATATCTGTGTCTGCATGCTATTGTTTTTTCAAAATATCAACCCTCTTACAAATGACAGCAAGAACAAAATTTGCCGTTTTTGGGGGTAAATCGACCAATATTCAGAAGGGTTATTAGCTTCATTATACACGTTCGTGTGAGATATAAATAGCATGCAAACATCCGTAATATAGTCATATTTAAAAATAAACAAGAAAATTTGAATTAGGTATTATAGTTTTTGCAGCATTTATCGACTACGAAAATTGACCGAAAATCGACTAAAATCTAGGCCGCGTTCGGCGTCGATCGCTTCGCACGCGGGTGTGTGGGGCTTGGAGCGGAAGGGCCGGGCGGCAGGGAAGCACGTTACCTACATTACCTACACTACTACTGCTTGCTTTTTAGTCATCAGTGCAGGTGCGAACGGGAAGCGTGTAGGTCGGTTTTTCGGCTGGTGTCAGCATACGAGTTGCGTTTCTGATTTAGCGGTCCGAAGTACGACCTACTGTGTATTTAGGGAATCTAATCATTTGGGCTGAATAACGAAATCGATTTACTTTGCGTTTTGGTTTTGCGTCGTACTGTATGGAATATTTTATATTGGCAAATCCAAAATTGGAAAATGTTTACATTGAGTGATCGTTTTGACTAGAAGTACTTGACTAGGTAGGTAGGTACCTAGTTTTGACTCGGGCGGGAGAGGAGGGGTTCCAAGAGAGGTTACATAAAACATCGTACTTACAAGACAGCCTATATGTAGGTACCTCTATTCGTATAGCCTGCATTTGATGCACTTTTGCCTCACGCGAAGTACCTAGTCAGAGTGTAAGGCTTCCGATTCTTGCGCTAATTAGTTGACTTACGAATTTCGTGTCACTCATTCCGTGTGGCGATGCGATCGATTATACCAAATGTCGTGTAGTCATGTAGCTCAGGGGCGCAAGGCCTTGCTTCTCATGGCAAAGACCATGAGTTCAATCCTCATCTCGTTTATGCACCGCTTATTAGCTCAGGGGCGCAGGGACTTGCTTCTCATGGCAAAGGCCATGAGTTCAATCCACACTCCGTTCATGGACCACTTTTTTTAGCTCAGGGGCGCGAGGCATTGCTTCTCATGGCAAAGACCATTAGTTCATTCATCATCTCGTTTATGCACCGCTTTTTTAGCTCAGGGGCGCAGGGACTTGCTTCTCATGGCAAAGGTCATGGGTTCAATCCTCACCTCGTTCATGTTCAACTTTTTTAGCTCAGGGGCGCGGGGCCTTGATTCGCATGGCAAAGACCATTAGTTCATTCATCATCTCGTTTATGCACCGCTTTTTTAGCTCAGGGGCGCAGGGACTTGCTTCTCATGGCAAAGGTCATGGGTTCAATCCTCACCTCGTTCATGTTCAACTTTTTTAGCTCAGGGGCGCGGGGCCTTGATTCGCATGACAAAGACCATGAGTTCAATCCACACTCCGTTCATGCACCACTTTTTTAAGCTCAGGGGCGCAGGGCCTTGCTTCTGATAGCAAAGATGATGAGTTTAATCTTCACCCTGTTCATGCACCACTTTTTTAGCTCAGGGGCGCAGGGCCTTGCTTCTCATGGCAAATGTCGTGAGTTCAATCACACTCCGTTCATGCATCACTTTTTTAGCTCAGGGGCGTGGGGCTTGCTTCTCATGACCAAAACCATGAGTTCAATCCACACTCCGTTCATGTACTACTTTTTTTAGCTCAGGGGCGCAGGGCCTTGCTTCTAATGGCAAAGGTCGTGAGCTCAATCCACACTCCGTTCATGCATCACTTTTTTTTAGCTCAGTGGCGTGGGGCCTTGCTTCTCATGGCAAAGACCATGAGTTCAATCCGCACTCCGTTCATTTACTACTTTTTAGGGTTCCGTACCCAAAGGGTGAAAACGGAACCCTATTACTAAGCCTCTTCTGTCCGTCCGTCCGTCCGTCTGTCAAAGGGCTGTATCTCATGAACCGTAATAGGTGGACGGCTGAAATTTTCACAGAGTGTGTATTTATTTTGCCGCTATAACAACAAATAGGTAAAAATACAAAAATATAAAAAAATTAAGGGGACCCCATACAAAAAACGTAATTAATCGGTGTTAAATGATGTACGAAGGTACGGAACCCTTCGTGCGCGAGTCCGACTCGCACTTGGCCGGTTTTTTTAGCTCAGGGGCGCGGGGCCTTGCTTCTCATGGCAGACCATGAGTTTAATCCACACTCCGTTCATGCACCACTTTTTTTTTAGTTTAGGGGCGCGGGGCCTTGCTTCTCATGGCAAAGACCGTAAATGCAATCCTCATCTCGTTTATGCACCACTTTTTTAGGTCAGGGGCGCAGGGACTTGCTTCTCATGGCAAAGGTCATGAGTTCCATTATCACCCGGTTCATGCACAAATTTATTTTCCTTTCTGAGTTGCGAGCGAATGCGAGCTGTTCTTTCATTTCATTTCATTTCATTTATTTAAACTTTTTGGTAGTCAAACTACACTAAGTTACGTAAATATACGTTTTCGTGCTAAGCAGGTACGTCGGTTATTCCAAGGAATGTGATATGTATTCATGTATACATAATCGGCCGTGAAGCAAGGACAAATTAATTAGAGAAAGAGCCCGCAATGTCCGCAACGCAGATGAAGCGTTAAATAAATGTATGTAGGTATAATCTTAAATACTGTGTTAGTAGGAGGCATTCATTACGGGAGGAGGGACTGTAGGAGAATTCCAAATTATGAGTACGTATACAGCCGGTGGCGAAATTGGTAGACGCAATACCCGCGAATGATATGTTTTGCTGGTTCGGGTCCAGCCTTGCAGGATATTCGTAAAGTAGTTCTTTCTACACTAAGTTACGTCACAAAGATCCGCGGATTCGATCAACCCAGTAAAGAAGAACCCGCAAAGAAACTTCACGGGTTTACATAACATATTTTTCGTCCATAATTATGAAATACATACTTAGATCTAAATGTTCTATAGTTCAGTAATGCTGTAGGACACCTTGCCCTACTAGGTGGTAGGCTCAGCACGTCCAGATTGGTACCATCGCATTCGATAAAAAGATGTTTGAAGCGGGAATAATAAAATGCCAGTGTTTTCCATCCAGTTTATTGTAGCCGTGCTCATAAAGGGAAGGTCCTAGCATGGCATCTAATTTCTTCGGGAATTTGGTGTATTGGGCTAATATCATAACGGTAGTTAGTAGCTATCCATGTCAGGTCGCATAAAAAAACCTTCCTTGTATTGCTCGGCTACATTAAACTGGATTTAAAACACGGATAACTTTAATTGTCGCATAGACCATCGATCATTCAATACGATGGTACCAACCCGCAGGCTAGATTATCCCTACCGCCTAGTAACTAAGGAAGGGAACCTAGTTTGTCAGCTTCGGTAGCCCGGTGGTGCGACGCTTTGCTGGGTAAGCACCTCTGAGCGCAGTTGGGTTCTGGCTGGCTGACCAGTTGCAACCGTTGAGGCTGGGCGTAGTTCGGATTCCACGTAAAAGAGTAGGTCCCTTTCCTTACTTACTAGATGGGAGGGTTAATCCCGGCCGGGTTGGTACGATCGCATTGAATGAACGACGGTTGAAGCTGCAATGAAAATGGTCCTAGTTTTCCGGTCAGTTCAATTAAGACGAACAACATAAGGAAGGTCCTGGCATGGCACCTAATTCCCATGTGGTGTGTTAGGCTAATTGACGTTCAGTTTGGTATTAGCCATCCATGTCCAATTAAATAAAAAAAACCCGCCAAGTGCGAGTCGGACTCGCACACGAAGGGATTTAACAGAAAACAATAACGTTTTTGTATGGGGCCCCCTCTTTCATTTTTAGGGTTCCGTACGTCCGTCCGTCCATCTGTCACAGGGCTGTATCTCATGAACCGTAATAGGTGCAGCTGAAATTTTCACAGAGTGTGTATTTATTTTGCCGCTATAACAACAAACAAGTAAAATTTTAAAATAATAATAATTCAAAAGGGTCCCCATACAATGATCGTGTTTTTTTTGTTAAATTTTGTACGTTGGTACGGAACCCTTTGTGTGCGAGTCCGATTCGAACTAAAATTTTATATTTTATATAATACGGTGTTTTATATTTTAAATTTAACCTGTCTGTTGTTATAGCGGCAAAACACACTCTGTGAGAATTTCAGCTACCTACCTATTATGGTTCATGAGATACAGCCCTGTAACAGACGGACGGACGGACAGCGGAGGCTTAGTAATAGACTTCCGTTGGCACCCTTTGGTTACGGAACCCAAAAAACGTATAATCCGAACCACGTCCAGCCTCAAAGGTGGAAAACGGTCACCCCTCTAGAAACCCACAGCTCTCAGAGTTACTTCACCCAGCTTATCGAACCGCAAGGCATCGCGCCACTGGGCTACCGAGGCTGACAAATATATAACCCATATGTTTTTTTTTATATTGATTGCCTTATGCACTGACTGGCTCCATATAGCATCCACTTTTTTGTTTTCGTATTATTTATGCCTAAGAAAAATAAAAAAAAATTAAAAAAAATCAGGTCAGATAACAACCCTAGGCCAAATAATTCGGATATTAGTTAAAATGATAATTTCCAAATAAATCTAATTTCCAAAATAATTATGGTTTTTGATACTTTTGAGATTACCGCGGTCTTTGAACATTTTTGAAAACTAACGGCTTTTGCCGCAGCGGGAAGAGACATTCTCCGACGGAACGTGGCGGCTTTCTCCTTGACAACGGGCTGAACGATCAGCCCGTTGTCAAGTCTACACCTGCTCACCATATATAAGGTGAGTTTATAATAATCTACAAGCCTTATAGGGTTGATTCAGTATCTGATATAAAACAACTTTTGCTAAGAAAGTAGATATGTAATTTTTTTTTGTTCCATTTAATTTTTGAGAAAAAACATTACATTCTTCCCAGTATTGTCAACAACTTTTGCGAAGACACTATGCATCTATCGGTAATGGTTTCCAAGAAATAATATGGAACAAAAAAAATTACATATCTACATTCTTAGCAAAAATTGTTCTATATCTGATACTGAATCAACCCTATAAGGCTTGTAGATTATTTTAAACTCACCTTATTTATACTATATCCCGATAGACGATTACCAATAAAATTGGAGACTTAGTTCTGTTGTATAGAACCTAACCATATAAAATATTTTGACAATAATAAGTTAGATGTAGGTACATTTTTAGCAACCCATTGATCTACGTGCGCAATTCCTGCGAGAACATTTTGTAGGTACTGGCCCGGGCACTGACAACACGGAGCGTAGAGAACTCGCGCCTCAAAATTACCCAACCATTGCAGAAAACATGAAATACATCCATCCACCTACCTACATATGTATACATAGGCAGTGCAGGTGCGGTGGCATCATGCGGGCAAAGATAATAGGTAGTCATAATTTCACTGCGAAGCGGAGGCGCGCGGCCCGATAGTAGAAGGTAATAGGTACCCGGCGCGTGGTAGATGACGCGCTCTCGCTCTCGTATTCACGCCCTGTCTCACACATAATGAAATAGCAATAGATACCGCTCTTGGCAGGCAGATTCGATGCGGGATTTTCACTTGCTTACGGCCCGTTCTTAAGTTCTGGGTCATCTATGACTTTTAAAGCCAAATTATTAGCGGCTATAATTGGCTTTTCAAATGCTTCTCCTCCGTCAAAATGAAGAATGTCTGGAATTTTCGATGTCAGCAGCTGAAAAAGTTCTGGTCTCTTCCTTTTTAGGGCAAACGAAACGCCGTGCAGTTTTGCGAGCTCTCCGAGCACGAGTTTTGCAATTTCAATATTTACACATTCTTGTCTGTCCAGCATTTGGAATCCTTTGTCTTTCAAGTCTTCCATTACATGGAATTCTTTTAAATTTTCATCGGATGCAAAGAAGCATTGCGTTAAATTAAAGTGCATCGGGCAGTGTCACCTGTAGTTTACCCAAAGCTTTAAAAACATGATTGTAAGCAAACACTTCTCTACTAAAGGTGAGGCTTATGACAGCATATTCCCGGCAAGTTCCGCTGGGAGCCATTTTAAGAACTAATTTTAAATCAGGTGGAGATTTTTTTTTCATTGCATTGTACTATAACAGAATAAACTGAACTAAGGAAATTGTCTCCTTTAGCAGAACCTCAATTTTCTTTAATTTTGTAGTTTGTGAATCCTTTTAAATAAGATATTTCTTTCAAAGCTTCGAGGCAATGATTTGGAAGATGTATTTCTGTCATTTTTTTAAAATATCACGTTTGAACAAGACTTTTAAAACTTAGCAATTAAAATACGCGCTCACGTTTGGAAATGTAATGCCATTGAAAAACCTTTTCTTCATACTAACAATGTAATATTTGTACAAAACATTTTATCTGATAAATGCAATATCTTGAGTCTACATTTGAGATAACATAAAAATTCACTAAATAGTTGCCAAAACAATATTTACGCTGAATACGAGAAATTAAAGTCATGCTTAGAAATACATAATTACGTATTATCTTGATACTTTACGACTTTTATGAATGACAAATATTATTCAAATACTCGTTGAAACGTAGAATGGGTTAAACATTTCTTGTGTAACCATTTCACAATGCTAAGTCGGCTTACCGAATGAGCATATTCTTTGGAAATTATTGGCATACTTGGGCAATATTTGGGCATTCTTGGGTTTCATTTTGCATTCTTGGGAATTATTAGCATTTATTGTCATTCTTAGATATTCTTGGAAATTCTTTGGCATTCATTGAAAATATTTGGCGAATTACTTTAATGATGTAATACATTTACTTGGCTTCTACATAAATCAATAGACGTCTAGACGATGAAAAATCTGCCTGTGTATATGTGTACCCTTTTTTCAATGACGAATCCGTGTAGATAGATAACACTGACTACGATTAAATGGGTGATTGTAATTTGGTGTTTTCCGTCAGTGCTGAAGTCGGAAATGCAGTTAAGATGACGAAATGGATGGAATGCTCTAAAGACATATTTACGAGTTTTTTTTTATAAAATCGTGGCATATGGCGTACGCCAGGATATTTTAAGGTGTCCGACGACGTCCATAGGATTTCGAACTTACAGGGGGGCTGCGAAAACCATGCCGGCCGGCCAGGTGCTTCTTCACACCAAGTTTGAAGGACCCCAGGTTGTACTGCAGTCGTCTGCTGCGTACGAACGTGGCGGATGCCTCCTTGACAACGGGCTGAACGATCAGCTAGAAAACGTCGGAGAATGTCTCCTCCCGCCGCGTGAAAACTCGTAATATTTTTCAAACATGTTTAACGACCGCGGTAATCTCAAAAGTATCGAGAGTGGGTTACTCTGATAGGAAATATAGGTAAGTGTGACTGGTAGAAAGGTAGAAACTTTACTTTGGTAGAAAGGATAGTTATGAGTGCAATGTAGTTTAGGGTGTACCGCTAGAAACTGTTACATTTTTGTTATTGGAACAATCTGAATTGACTGCATAAATCAGCCATCTTAATCTTAATCTTCGTATATTTGCAACAACTGTTTAACGTCGTAATTGAGAGCTTATCCAATAAAGCGAGAAGTCTCACGTACTGATCACTCTTCCGTTCACTTCGAAACATTAAAAACAAAACAATGATTGCTTTTTACACCTGAATAATTTAGATCATAATTCCTATTAATTTCGAATAAGATGTCATTATCGTAGGCAAGAGTTTTCTCTTAACCAATGTATATAATGTTCTTATAATAATGTTCTTTGTGAGCAAGTAATCAATCAATCACTGTAAACTAGTTTGTAAGTATCAATGGAAAAAAAAATACAATTACCAACCTGACAAAGTTTCTTGTCGGCTCTTCTTCGCCAGAAGTAATCGAACCGACAGGGAAAAAAAAAGACGAATCCGAGTGTGTAATATACATCTAATCGAGGAAATAAAGAAACTGAAACTGAATGAAAGCAGACAGCAGCACGTTCGTGCTGTTAAGGGAACAACAATAATGTATGGGGAGAATTTAACTTTTTGGTCTCAATCACATGAAATTATAGAACAATTAAATAATCAGTTTAGTGTACTTGGTAGTCAGATTCTGAAAGGGGTGACCTTTCGGTTTAGACTACCAAGTACACTGCTAGCTACAACGTTAACTATAAAGTTCGGAATACATCTCCTAACAGGAATCATTATTAAATTCTCTTTAATGCCACGGTCTATTCGACAAATCAAGAAGTGTCACCGATCCCCCTAAAGGATTCGCTGGCATGAATGTAGACATCCTGCTTTGATTCGTTTCATGGTAAGGAGGAGAAGGCGAGATGGAAATAGTCCTTGAGCTTCGCAGATGTGACTGAGACGGGCTGTTGAAAAAATTGTCACTGTATCAGTATTGGATTTTCTAGTTAGAGTATCAGATCCTAATCCACTATTTATTTATTGTCTTTATTTATTTTAGAAGAAACGTTACAGCAAATTTAAGACTATTTTATTATTTTTATTTAAAACAAAAACAATCACTAGGTTTTATTTGCAATATGAAATATCTTAAAATGTCTTACTTTATACATAATTTCTACAATTCTGTGTGGGTAAAACGTATGGTTTGTGCGTGTGGCGAGGAAAGGTGTGATATCTTGAATGCATGTAATTTGAGTATGCGTAGACAGGGTAATCGTATTGGTATGTAAACGTATGGGTTTGACTTTTAAGAACAATCTTTTATTTTCACAAACAATTCAATAGTAGGAGAGTAGCAATACTCAGTCCTCAATATTAGTTTTTTATATAAAATTTGTGGTTCTCTGAGCGGAAACCTCGCGAGTCAGTCTTTGCATAGTTTTAAACTGAATAAATGTGAACCGCGCACAGCTGAGAGACATTTGTTAATATGGGCGCTACCGACGTTATGTCACAAGCCTCTTCAATCCTTTCATGTTTTTATTATACGACTATTATAGATTTGCTTGGTCCAACAACAATTTTACTGTCAATGTCACAGTTAATTCTAGGCCTAAAACAAAAAGCTGGTATACATTTGTTCATATTGGAGTGTTCACAGCCGTTATAATATAACATTGACTGTTGTTTGGTCCACCAGTTTTTTTACTCTTTTTCCTCCTCGATTCGCAGAAGAAGAAGTTTCATAGTTAATAATTTTGGTGAGGTGATCACAATTAAAAGGCTTCTGGACTAAAATCTCTCAGTCTTTAACGGTTTATTACCTAATATATCAGTATAGTGATTTTTTTTGATAAAATTAAATAAAATCAATCCAACAACGTTAGATGATATGGGACTTCTGCGAGGCTCGCTCGTATTATTTTTACTGTATAAAGTATTTAACACTTCTGGTATTCTTTTGTGACATTTAAAAAAAAATCGAAATGGCTAAAATATGATTGTTACGTTTTTAAAGCCCATAGCTCTACCGTTTTTAAAAATTTCCAACAACTAAATTGACAACGAAAATCCATATAACTATTGAATCTGGTCACAAAATTTCACGAGAATCTGTTGAGAAATGCAGCCTCATTGCATCTATGAAGCGTTATTAAAAAAATCGTCATCGAAGTAATACACTTTCTCAGTTGGAAATAGTTTTAACTTCGTCCTAAGACTATTATTAAAAACTGGTGCAGCAGTAAGCGCATTGCTGATGTAATTGTTCACATATTCCTATAAAAACTGTAATCGCTGTAGGTTTTGCATTATTCTGATTTTTTAAATGATTTTTTTTGTTGGCCAATATCGAAATACTAATGTCTTTTATAAAATAAATCCAGCATTTTTTTTAGGGTACTGTCGCAAAAATCATTTTGAATGATTGATTGATATTTTTTTTCCTATTGTAAATATCCATTTAATACTATTGTCGCCATTATATTTGATGACAGGAATAAAATATTATTGCTCTTTTGACACTATTGATTGATTAGCTTTATTTAATTTTATGTTTGACTGAACATCGACGTATTACACTGAACATACATGGTGTTAAGCTAGTTCGCGACATTCCCGGAAGGGGGTTATTTTGGGTCGCATACTGATTCCGAAAACGAAGGATTTTTCTTTTTTTGAGCTTTTATTTTAAAATTTTCGATTTCTAATACTAGTATGAAAACATAGTATTTCGTAATAGGAATCGCACTGCATTCATAAAAAATTCTTAAGTAGGATTTTTTTAAAATAAATGTGAAAATTTACATTCGGATCGACGCGATACAATTGGCGGCGGCACGCAGTCAGCTGCGAGACAGCAAACGCGTGACCTTGGCAGTGGCGCGTACACATGGCGTGCTTACACCATTCCAAAGGGAAATTGTCGCTGAGGTAAAAGTTTGGATCAAATCTGCAAATTTTTTTTTACTATTTTAGATTAAATTTTTAAATACCACAAAATAATCAGTATACGAAATAGTTAAATAATCGGTATTAAAATAGTAATGTCGCGAAAAAAATTAACACCGGGTATAATGTGTCAAATGAATGTTCTTTATGATGAATAAAATATCGGAATTTATATCAGAAGGATCAAGTTGTATCGGTCTTGCTATGCGAGCTCTGACGGCGCATGGCGCTCCCCACGACTTCTTTCCAACGAGTTTATTGAGAACATTTCCACAAATCCGACTCGGATCATCCATTCAATTCCTACTTTAATCTCGATCTCCAGCCGACACGAACCGAAAGGACGTGTGTGAAATATTCGGTTGATCGAATTTCGACAGTACATTTAGTACTTAAGGTTTAATTTAAAGTTATAGCTTTCTAGGAATAACGATGTTTCGAAGTCATGCGTAAGACTCGGTAGAGAAGATACTTTAGAATTAAAACGTCATGTCGACCAGAAGTTAAAAGGGTGGTAATTTGATTTTTATCCGTTTACATTTATTTAATATCTATGTGTAATAATTAGTTTATAAATAAATATATAATAAAGTAATTAAATTCTTTGAAATCCATACTAATCTAATACATGTAAAAGTAACTCTGTATATCTGTTGAGTCCTTGGTTTAATTTAAGGTAAGGAAAGGTAGCCTAAGTACCTTTGGTGGCGTAAATTAAACTCAAAGGGATTGAGAAGGGGGAAAGTTTGTATGGGGAATTGATATAACAGTATGTTAGGTTTAGCCCGACATCAGGGCGAAACGACATCGACCCGAGCGGAGCCTGGTACCTTAGCTATTAGTTTTACTATAATATTAACTAAATAAGCATGGAAAACAAAACGGTTGTTAGGTGGTACTCTATATATTTGCATAAGAGTACTTAAATAGTACATAAAAAGATACACATCAAAAATATTTAATGTATGGAATGGTAATTGCAACAGTTTTGAGCCGAAAGGTTAAAGTCACGTTGCCCTGTAAAGCTATTTACGACGTTTATCATCTAGATTCAACAGGACTAAGATGGTTGGTGACATTTAATATGGCGGCTGTGATCGCACAGCGTTTGTTTGTTCGTCTATCTGTCCTCTGTTGTGCTGACTTCTGCCAAATTCGCCTTACAATCCTTTTCTCTACATGGATCTGTCGGATACGTCCCTTTGGAGCTTTACTAGGGAGGGTACCCCATTTTATTAATCCATGTTATGAATTTATAAGCCGTGGATTGGGGTTATCTTGCGTGAGTAATGTGAACATATTTGAAGGTTGCTCTTTTCATCGGCAGAACGGGATCAAAGAAGTTTTGAATCATAAAAGATGAAATAGGTTCAATATATTTTAAACAGATTCGAATTTAATTAAAATTTGGAGTGAACTTTCGGATTTATCGCCTGTTTTGTATATTGTGGGCTGAACCGATTGACGAACATATTGCCATGAGAAAATAAAGTCCTGATTATCGAGTCATACTCCATAGTCTTATTATTAGTAGTTTATATGTAATATTCCATATGAAGACGCAAATAAACTGTCAAAATAGTTTATTATTGGATTCTCTTGATTATATTAACTACTTATTTAGAATACAATATAATTGCAGTATTAATTTGAGTTTCAGCGACATCTACATTAGAAGCATCGTAATCAGAATTTTAAAAAAACCTGATAAAGTTTCTGGTCGTGACATTTGTCGGAAGCAGGATGGCATAGCATTGCACGAATATCACGACCAAAAACTTTTTCAAATTATTTTGAACATCTGATTACAATGCTTCAAATGTAGATGTAGCTGAAACTCAAATTAAAGAGATTACGGTAATGTCGTATCCATTAAAAACATAAAAATATCAAGTCATTATAGTAGTCATGAGTTTTTTCTCCACCTACCTAAGATCTTATTTGTTAGCGGTAGTTACATCACAACTACTGCATTTTTTTAATAATAACATAAATAGATTGAATTTTTAAAAACTTTTCAATCAGTAACCACGAAAAATCAAGTGTAAACCTGGTCTAACGCGAACTACCCACACGCAATCGCGTCCCTCGCCTCTCTTGCTGGTTAAAGGCTGCTATTATTTTGGCAAATCAATGATATTTAAATCCAAATATATCATACGCTTGCAGAAACAAAGACATGCGGTTTTTACTGTGAGCCCTTGCACACAGAGCTCAAAATAACTATAAAATATTTCTCACTGTGTAGTAAACACATTCGTAAACTAGTGAGTAAGTATGTAATCAAAGAAAAAAAATCTAGCAGAAGTTTAATGAGTTAAAAAACTAAATTAGAAATTTTGAATTCATTCATCAAATACTCTCAACACGTTTCGATATATAGATTATTGGCACTGGTTAATTAAGATTGTCCGTGATCCTTCAGAAGTTTGGTGTTATTTCAGGTATGATATTAGTCATATATGTCTAAGGACCGTTTTCACCTGCGGCTGATTAGCTTAATCGCCACATATTAAGGGCCTTTCTTAGCATCTTGCAATCAATACCAGTACAAGATAATCAGCAGTTTAGTAACAAAGGCCCTTTAAGTGTTGATTAAAATAAATCAGGGCTTGGTGAAAACCAGGCTAACTTTACAAACCAGAGTATATATTTTTATAGCTCACAAATCGACGATTCAAAATCTCGAAAACACCCATTGAAATCGTTATTTTTAACTCTTCCGAAGCTCTAACGTCCTCTGAAATAAGAAGCAATATCCCAGACTAAATCTTCACTTCTAGCCAGCGCCGAGGAAACTTCCGTCGAGCCGAGCGCGCCCAGGGAAGGAGACTTGAAAAGAATTTTCTCATAAACCGAGAAAATCTGCAAAAATAACATTAATATAGACCGTAATAGCGCGCGCAAATAGGGATGTCGCCAGCGGCCAATAGAGACGCGACCCTCCTAGCTAATGCCAAGTTATTACGCCGCTAAGATATTTGCCCCGCAAGCGAGTTATGGAACTCGTTCGAGACCACGATGGCATAAACGGGCAGGGTTGGTTAAATTAAAATCTGTGTCGTGACAGCGCAAGTCAACACTTTTCCTTTAGGCATCAAAACATTTAGGAGTATTTTTCAAGATACTTAAGGTGGCCCATCCCGCTCATCTCCCCATACAAAAGAAAGAAAGAAGATCACGCCCATATTTCTTGTCAGAGATCCAAAATTTTGCTCAAAATAGCTTTATTTGATCGAACTAGATGTCTGATGACCATTGGCATTGTAAAATTGTGTTTGGTTTCTAAGTTATAAGTTCCGAAAGTTCGCATTTTTCGCGCGTTTTATACAATAACTTTGGAGGTGGATTACGCAATGATAAAGTAAGAACATCTAAAGAAGATTAGTCATCAGACATAGCTTATTTAATCACGATTTATAATCTATTTGGTTTTTGTTCGATTTTTTACTACAGCGGTCGTGGCTTACTTTTAGCTATAAGTCGTTTTTAAATTAAAATTTTCGTAAATCTTACGAAATCATACACTTTGCACATTGTATTTTTTGTGGACACGTTGCATCTTCCTTATCACGGAGCCTGTCTTATTCTTTGAAACAGAGAAGGTCCCAGAGCGCAACAGCACGGTTTTGTACCGTGCCCGCGAATGAGTTAGGCCCGCCGGGTTGGGCCACCTTAAATGGAGACGAGAGTCATGCCTTTTAGCATTACAAGATTTCGTGGTTGCTCCTTCTTCCATCTTACATCCCCTGGAATGGTATGCTCCTGTATTCAAAATATCTCTGCACAGGGTGTGCACCGGGCAGAGTTTACTCGCAGTGTCAAGTTCGAGGAAAATGAACGAGCGACCGTTTTGGTATTTGTGCATCTGTCAAATGTGCAAAGATGGTGAGCACGATCACGAACTTTCAGTCCACTCGAATTCCAGTCCACTTCGCCCCTTACTAACTTTGGGGGACAGCGGAGGGCCGCTCCCAGATACTATAAAATGGTAATTTATATTCACACAAAAATTCATATATCGAAAAGTGATATTATTTTCTAAATTACAATGAAATGAAATGAAATGAAATGAAAAAATACTTTATTTGCAGCCATACGGTATAAAAAGGCGAAAATTAATGCCATAAGGCATTCTCTACCATTCAACCTTAGAGATGTAGGAGAGGTGCAGTGAGGCGGGCAAAAAAATAAACGTAAAACAAAATGCATTAGCGAAAAACTAACCTAAAAATAAGGATTTATATATTAAAATAAATTACATACAAATATGTACATACACTTAAATATATTAATAGGTATAAGATACAAATACACAAATATTATTTTAGAACATATGAACAGATTTACACATTAAAAAAAGGACATATATATATATATAAATATATATATTTGATAAATAGTGTGAAAAAAAAAACTCTTGATTTTTGAGAACAATGTGACAAGAAACAATCAGGAAGTAAGAAAATGACATTCAAGAAGCTCTTTAAATATATTAATTGACTGAGATGTGCGTACATCAAGTGGTGCGTACATCAACACTGGTATGGTAGATAGACACTAATATTTTTGAGGAACACTAAGCATTCCTTTGCAAAAAAAAAAAAACATTCACTATCATTGATGAAGAAGCACCTGGTCAGACGGCATAGATTTCACAGCCCCCGAGAAAGTTCAAAAACCCATGGACGTCGTCGGGCACCTCTCAGTTGCGGGCCTGGCGTACGCCTTAAGGTGGCCCAAACCGCTCATCTCCCCATACAAACGGGGAAAGAAGATCACGCCCATGTTTCTTATCAGAGATCCCAGATTTTGCTCAAAAGAGCTTTATTTGATCGAAAGAGATGTCTGATGACCGTTGGCATTGTAAAATTGTGTTTGGTTTCTAAGTTATAAGGTCCCAAAGTTCGAATTTTTCGTGCGTTTTATACAATAACTTTGGTGGTTTTTTACGCAATGATAAAGTATGAAAATCTTAAAAGGATTAGTCATCAGACATAGCTTATTTAATCAAGATTTATAATCTATTTGGTTTTTGTTCGACTTTTTACTACAGCGGTCGTGGCTTACTTTTAGCTATAAGTCGTTTTTAAATTAAAATTTTCGTAAATCTTACCAAATCATACACTATGCACATTGTATTTTTTGTGGACACGTTGCATCTTCCTTATCACAGAGCCTGTCTTATTCTTTGAAACAGAGAAGGTCCCAGAGCGCAACAGCACGGTTTTGTACCGTGCCCGCGAATGAGTTAGGCCCGCCGGGTTGGGCCACCTTAAATGGAGACGAGAGTCATGCCTTTTAGCATTACAAGATTTCGTGGTTGCTCCTTCTTCCATCTTACAAACCCTGGAATGGTATATTCCTGTATTCAAAATATCTCTGCACAGGGTGTGCACCGGGCAGAGTTTACTCGCAGCGTCAAGTTCGAGGAAAATGAACGAGCGACCGTTTTGGTATTTGTGCATCTGTCAAATGTGCAAAGATGGTGAGCACGATCACGAACTTTCAGTCCACTCGAATTCCAGTCCACTTCGCCCCTTACTAACTTTGGGGGACAGCGAAGGGCCGCTCCCAGATACTATAAAATGGTAATTTATATTCACACAAAAATTCATATATCGAAAAGTGATATTATTTTCTAAATTACAATGAAATGAAATGAAATGAAATGAAAAAATACTTTATTTGCAGCCATACGGTACAAAAAGGCGGAAATTAATGCCATAAGGCATTCTCTACCATTCAACCTTAGAGATGTAGGAGAGGTGCAGTGAGGCGGGCAAAAAAATAAACGTAAAACAAAATGCATTAGCGAAAAACTAACCTAAAAATAAGGATTTATATATTAAAATAAATTACATACAAATATGTACATACACTTAAATATATTAATAGGTATAAGATACAAATACACAAATATTATTTTAGAACATATGAACAGATTTACACATTAAAAAAAGGACATATATATATATATATAAATATATATATTTGATAAATAGTGTGAAAAAAAATACTCTTGATTTTTGAGAACAATGTGACAAGAAACAATCAGGAAGTAAGAAAATGACATTTAAGAAGCTCTTTAAATATATTAATTGACTGAGATGTGCGTACATCAAGTGGTGCGTACATCAACACTGGTATGGTAGATAGACACTAATATTTTTGAGGAACACTAAGCATTCCTTTGCAAAAAAAAAAAAACATTCACTATCATTGATGAAGAAGCACCTGGTCAGACGGCATAGATTTCACAGCCCCCGAGAAAGTTCAAAAACCCATGGGCGTCGTCGGGCACCTCTCAGTTGCGGGCCTGGCGTACGCCTTAAGGTGGCCCAACCCGCTCATCTCCCCATACAAACGGGGAAAGAAGATCACGCCCATGTTTCTTATCAGAGATCCCAGATTTTGCTCAAAAGAGCTTTATTTGATCGAAAGAGATGTCTGATGACCGTTGGCATTGTAAAATTGTGTTTGGTTTCTAAGTTATAAGGTCCCAAAGTTCGAATTTTTCGCGCGTTTTATACAATAACTTTGGTGGTTTTTTACGCAATGATAAAGTATGAAAATCTTAAAAGGATTAGTCATCAGACATAGCTTATTTAATCAAGATTTATAATCTATTTGGTTTTTGTTAGATTTTTGACTACAGCGGTCGTGGTTTACTTTTAGCTATAAGTCGTTTTGAAATACAATTTTTCGTAAATCTTACCAAATCATACACTATGCACATTGTCTTTTTTGTGGACATGTTGCACTTTCCTCATCACGGAGCCTGTCTTTTTCTTTGAAACAGAGAAGGCCCCAGAGCGCAACAGCACGGTTTTGTACAGTGCCCGCGAATGAGTTAGTCCCGCCGGGTTGGCCCACCTTAAGGCGGCTTTAACTATCATCCATCAACTATAAGCATCGAAATAGTGGCTTTTCTCACAAGAACTCAGCTGATCCCAAACGGACCTTCGCTTCGCCGTGAAACTATCCCGCCAATCCCCCACGTATGCTCCATTGTTTCTGGCACTCGTTAGCGACTCCTATCGTCGGTAATCGGTCGGAGAGAACCGATCGCTCTCGATTGACGAATACCTAGAACGCTAATGCCTCCTTGATGCGATTCTGCGCTCGCCTTATGAACGTAATGGCTTAAAAGGAATCGATCCCGGGCTTTCGGTCCCGGGATCGCGAGACTTGTATCTATCCCAAGAATATATATTTATTATTATTTATATTTTCATATTATTCATATTATTATTCATATTATTATTCATATATCAGGTTTCATATTATTATTATTATTTTCAAGTGGTGGTGGGTTAGTAACATTTTTGTAACTTATATTGCAATAAGCATGTAGTATAAGTTTAGTAGAAGTCAAGTGCCGCTTACTATTAAAAAAAAAAGGACTAGCCGAGACACTGGCGACACTGCCCAGGGGGCCCATTCCGGTAAGAGTGAGTTCGAGTTCGGGAGTGAGTTAACCTAAAAATAGCTGGGAAATATATTATTATTTCGATAACGGAACCGTTTTTTATACTTCCGACTTATTTACGGGACCGACCAGATTTTTACCTAACTGTAATGATATTCAAGAAGTGTGGAAACATTGACTATTTAAAAAAGTGAGTTGATATTAGTGACGAATTTGAACTCACTCTTGCTCTGAATGGACCCCCAGTTCGGCTATACTGTATATGTATATTGAATACGTGTAAATTGTACAATTTAAAGGAAATAAATAAATAAATAAATATTGTCTAACTACTCTTATTCAAGAAAAATTGGGATTAAAGTTAAACTTCGGAGGTCCCGAGCAATAAGGCTCTTTGGTGACAAGTTGGTGGCTCGTTTTTGGAATCTTTAGGACGACTTGGAAATTGGATTTAATTAAACCCTGTTAATTATTTGGCGCCAATAAATATGACTTTGTTAACGTTAATATAATCCATGTCCTAAATGTAAAATATTTATTTTATTGACGAAAAATGACGAGGTTATCGATTTAACCCGTATATGTTAATTCCACGGAGGAGAGATACCTCCCTCCTCCGTGGTTTATACTGTGTTACCTTAGTATATGGTGTAACCATTGAAGTTTTAGATTATATCCGATGGGTACAACATTGCAATACCTTTACTAATTTGGATGGCACGGCAGTGCCCCCGCCAAGATGAGCAGTCAAATTTACTCATATGAAAATGTAAGTATCGCATCCATTGAACTCCATTCATTACCCCGAAAGTGCAGCGATAATGATGTCTCGACTGTTTCGCAATTGTTAGGATAACTTTCAGAAACATAAAATATTTAGTATTAAAAAAATATGGGAACCGCTAAAAATCATCGAAATTTAGATTTATGATTTTTTTCTGCTAACATACAAAAATAGAAAGATCTTGTATTTTTTGGTTCAAATACATTGTTTATATTTTTTCCTTATTCAACAATTTTAAATGTTACAAGAAAAATAAAGTCAAAAGCCCGCAGCCTTTTTGCCCAAAGTTTCTGTTTTTTAGGTTCATGTTATTTTTTGAGATTATTTTTTTAATCTCGAAATTAGTGCGGTGCACTCGATAAGGACCTGAAAAATCGTAGTTACCTCTAAGGAAAAATAAACCAGAGCATTCGTGATCTAAACATTACAAATACAACAAACCTGTGTTAGTCGAACTTCTTCGATAGACACTGATATATAATGGCGTTTCTAATGTTCCAAAGATCAGGAAATGCTAGTTCTGAAGCTGGTTGGAAAAATGCGACTCTTAAAACTCCCAATCCCGGGAAATCGTTTTCCCCCGAGCTTGACATCACTACTTCGGATTGTTACTTTCGACGGTCGAGATTTTCCCAAATTGCGCGTTTGAAGCGACTTCGAGTTTAGGAGTTTAATGCCGATCGAACAGGATAAGTTGACATCTTTTATGGTTCGGCGGTGATTGGCGATAGTGAGTTGAAGTTATACTGACCAAACTAAATTGTTTCTAAGAAACAAACCCTTAGATACGTTAATATGTTGATGATCATTACTTTAAATTAGATTTATATTACAAAATAAGTAAAATTTCAGTTGCCAAAGTCGCAATTTAAAACAATTTAATATTTCACAGTAATGTTTATTGGCCAAATCAACATATTGATTCCTTTCGTCGATATTTAGGTTAGTAGAAACATGTTCACACATAATTTTTATTCATATTTTTCGCTTTAACAGGTTGACCTATGTTCAATGTTTAGGCGCAATTATAAAAAACGAAACTCTCTCTCTTCAACCTCATAAATATAAAATCAAGTTAACGGATGTACAGTGTTAAGTAAAGCTTACTCCTTTCCGACATTTCGTCCACCACGTTGCGGACATGATCAGGATCGCGGCGCGACCTCGAGGACCTCTGACGCGTCGTCCTGTCAGAAATATAATATGATTACAAATATAATATAACCTACTCTGTTGATAACGTTTGTGGCCGAGTGATGCGACATTTCGGCGTTTGATAATCGAGGTTAAAGAACTCCGGGTTGGTAGCAGCGCCGCAACTAGGGCGGTACCAGCGGTGCCCAAGCACAGAGCGCAGAGCCTAAGGGACGCAGAAATGACCACATCTGAGGGGTAACCATCCAAAATAATCTCTCTGGTTAAAGAGTGATTATATCTGACGTTTAGTTGCATTTCGTATCATGCTAACGGGTAAATTTCAGTTCGCTTGGCCAAATGACGCTTCGTTTGAGAGTTAGCTGGTACGTATAATCCAATTAAACTCAGATTTATTCACTAGGCGAGTTAAATTACGATGGTGACCATCCAGTACCATATTTTGGGTCGTGCGTTGTAGTTAGAGGTATACATATAGGGTGCATTACAGAAATTCGCACTGGGCGCATGAAAGGTTATTTCACGATATAAAAAAAAACTTGTTTCCCACTGAGTTACCTGTAGCAGTAGAATAAAAGGAAGGTCCTGGAATGACACCTAGTTCCCACAACCCATTAGGTGGGCAGAGCCCAAACAGATGTCAACTCACGCAGAGCTCATCCCCTTAATGCCTCGATACTATGAACAAAGTGGTTAACCGCCGACGCATTATATATTTCGAACGTTTAGTCTCGAGAGCAATTCGATGTGTTTCTTTTGAGAGCTGCGCCACTTAGGTAGGCCTTGGTCGTGGAAAATGTCGCCTGGAGGAAATGCATTTCCACTAAACGATGCTCGGGAAGAGGAAGTAGGAACGGATATATGTAAGTAGTCCCCACTTTTTATCGTTGGTACCCAAAGGGTGCCAACGGAACCCTATTGCTAAACCTCCGCAGTCCGTCCGTCCGTCCGTCACAGGGCTGTATCTCATGAAGCTTAATAAGGCAGCTGAAATTTCGACAGAGAGTGTATGTATTTTACCGGTATAACCACAAATAGGTAAAATTAAAAAAAAAATATATAAAGGGGGGGGGGGGGTAAACAAAATGTCGTTTCAGTCTTAAAACATGTACTATGGTACGGAACCCTTCGTGAGCGAGTCCGACTCGCACTTAGACGGTTTTTTTTATTGATACCTTCAACCTTTTTTTTATTTCAAGTACGATTTAAAGCTTTATTTCCATATTTACCTAGCCTGATTCTGTTGCATTATTTTACTCTTATCCGGCGTCTTTGTATTGTATTGTATTGTTTATTCAACCTTGTCCTAACCTAGTTTATTCTACCTAGACAATGTAATATGTATGTTTATGGAATATGAAAATAAACAACATTCTGTGGCAATGAACCAGAATATTTTAAGAGAATTAACTTCAAATGTAAAGTGTTACTACCAAAGAAATCATTCATCGTTAAATTTTCGCTTCCTCTTCTTTCAGTAGACAATTTTCCAGGCGAGTGCTGAGGAAAATTCTATAATCACTCGGGCCCTTAAATGGACCAATCTGGTTCCTTTGTCGGGCTTGTTAAGGCAATTATTTCATATTGCCAAAGCTCAAGTAACCCGACGTCATCTGGGAATTCGTTATTGATGCGATTTATACATTAGGCACATGTAATCAAACGAGTGGTAACACTATTTAAAGATTGGTTAAAGCACAGTTATGTTTAGATGAATTTATAATTTACTGAAAACCTATAGATAACCATGGAATTCCACGGTGCAAGCATGCTAACAGTAAAAACCGATTTTGGAATAAAACGTTTAGGTATAATTCTAGTAACAGTACACGTAGGATTTCGGATTACTGGTTTACTAGTATTTCGAGGTAAGCATTCCGTAAACCAGGCATGTGTATAAAATATACTTCTTCGTTCTAAGCAACTAGGAAAAATATAAATGCCCAGACCCAAATTTGTTCTCCTTATTTATAAATCCGATTTACAAGAATTATTAAGGCGTTATTGACAGCTCGCAATCATGACGAAATGTACTTATCTAATTCAGAAAAAGAAAGAACGCGGTGTATTAAAGATTACGAAGATAATCGAAGATAACGAAGATTTCGACGAATTGAGAACCTACTCCTTTTTTTATGAAGTCGGTTAAAAATATGAATTATGGCACGCCAATGATAAAATCCAATAGAGACGATATTCGGACATTCGCGTTCTCCCCGAGCGCTTCTGGGGGCGGGAGTGGGGTGTGGAGGGAGGGGTCTGGGCGCAGGGGGGGGAGGGGGTGGAGGGCAGCCGCCGAAAAATTCATAACCGGGTGAAAATTTGTAAAGACGTCAAGTGTTTGCAGACGGAATAATCCGGACGGAGTTTTATGAGCCCGGGGCGATCTCTATGTAGAGAATGCATACGTATAGACTTTTCGATTGTAGCACCGTGGACGCGTTTTTATGCAACTAAACATATTTTACAAAACCAAAGTCCCCTATAGCTCGGAGGTATGGGTTCAAACCGCTCTCCGGTCATGCACCGCTTTCTTTCTCTTTCTGAGTTGGATAAGTGCATTTCGTTACGAATGCGAGCTGTTCCAAGGTTCGGAAAACATGTAAAACTTTAAGTCCCCTTCCCTTACTAGGTGTAAGGTTAAGCGCGCCCTATAGTACGCTTAACCTTACTAGCCCCGCCCGTAAGTACCACCGCATTAGATGAAATTATGATTGAAGCCGCAATGAAAAATTGTCTGTATTTTCCATCCAGTTCAGTGTTGCCGTACTCATAAAGGGGAGTTCCTGGATTGGCACCTAATTCCTTGGGGAATCACGGTAGTAGACGGTAGTTGTGGTTGTGCCATTAGAACAACACCCCGTACTAATAGGAGTCAGGTGCTATGCCAGGACCTTCATATGATTAGTACAGGCTACATCGAACTGGATGGAAAACACAAACAATTCTTCATCTTTTAATCTATTATTGGCGCCAAAACTCACATTATTAATAAGAGGGAAATAAAATACTGAAACATTGTTTTTATTTTGCAGTTCCCAGATCTGAAGAACCAACGTGAAGGTGTGCAGGAACGACCACACTAAGGGCCTTTTTACCTACTGCTGATTAGCTTAATCGCCACACATTAAGGGCCTTGCTTAGCAGCTTGCAATCAATGCCAGTACAAGATAATCAGCACTTTAGTAATAAAGGCCCTTTAAGTGTCGAATAAAACAAATCAGCACTTGGTGAAAACCAGGCTAAGATTTAGGAATAAAGGTTTTTTTTTATTCTATGAGTTACCATGACCATTCGAAACAATAAATATTACAGATTTATTATTAGTAAAAAGTGGAATAATTTATTACATACATACCTTCACGCCGCTTTCCCAGAGGGGTAGGCAGATATGTAGAACATGAATAAAACATAAAAGATAAAACAAAACCATTAGACGATTGTGCAAACCAATTTTTTTTCAGTTCATTGTAGCAACCGTAGCGTTCTCTACATAAATCTGCTAGTTTCCATGCCAACGGCCGCAACATACACATGCATATAAGTTAGTATTACGATTGGCAACTTGTGAGACATCACCTGCAACACCATCTGACTAGCAACACATTCGATTATTCCTGAAAGTCTTATGCTGGTACTGGCAACACACATCGAGACGTTTTCCGATTGGCTTCCGGTCACGGAAGCCATCTTGTTGTTTACTACATTTTGAGCTGTGCGATTGAGAAACAGAGCAAATGTGAAGAGTTCAATAAATATATCAAAAAGGACTGCCGTTTTTCTTTTCGACCAAGGCTAAAACTAGTCAGCATGTCAATAGATGGCGCCGACTATTTGGGCGTCGAAACATAAGAAGTCTGGATCGCGATACGAAACATCGAAGCTCGGCAAAAATCTGACTGCAATGGACATCGATCTTACCTTTAAAATGAGAAAAGAGAGAGAGAAGTCAGTTGTCTTAACCAGTAAAAACGTATAAAAATATTAATGATTCAAGCTCTGCTTTGAAAAATCATAAGATCGAGTTCAACTACAAAGAGTATCGCATTACCTTTACAAATCCTGAACAGACATCGCGTCTCCAGGACACCGAACCGCTAACAATCCGAGTGAATTCACCCCTCATTTCATTAAAAATAACCTCACCGACCGACACAATAGTTCAGCAGTTCACCGGCAGATGGCGCCACGCGGCGCCCGTTAATTGGCTGCGTCTCTGCCAATGACGAAGCTACAATACGCCTCGCTGTTTTCGCGATCTATGAATCCATTCGATTTATAAATCGGTTTGTAATATTGAGGCAGCGCTTAGCCATACGGGCACAACAGACTGGGCGACCAATTTCGAATGGAGCCCATTTTTAGGGTTCCGTACCCGGGTGCCAAAGGAAACCCTATTTACTAAGCCTCCGCTGTCCGTCCGTCCGTCCGTCCGTCTGTCACAGGGCTGTATCTCATGAACCGTAACAGGTAGGCAGCTGAAAATTTCACAGAGTGTGTATTTATTTTGCCGCTATAGCATCAAATAAGTAAGATTAATAAATAATGAAAAAAAAAGGATTACCCCATACAAAAAACCTGATTTTATTGTGTTAAATCTTGTACGATGGTACGGAACCCTTCGTGTGCGGGTCTGACTGGCACTTGGCCGGTTTTTCGTATTTCCTACGAGCTGAGTTTCTCGGCTCCGCTCGGGCCGATTTCGTTTTGGACATTCACCCAAGCGAAGCCAGGTAAAATGTGGTTTTAATATTCAAACAAAATATCTAGGTCTCGAAAACAGCGCCACCTACCGGGTCCAACTATAGCTTACAGCCTTCCTTGGACTTTAAGAAATGTTAAAAAATAGCCGAAATGATTTAGCCGTTCTCTAGTTTTTCTTTTAGTAACACATTTATGTAGTTATCAATTTTTTTTTATTTGAGTTTCAGCGACATCGACATTTGAAGCATTGTAATCAGATTTTGAAAATAATCTTAAAAAAGTATTGACATTCATCGGAAGCAGGATACAAACCTGCGACCTTTAGATTATTTGTCCACTGCTCTAACCAACTGAGCTATCCCGACAATTACGTTAGCCAACGAATTTCGCGATTATATTCGATTAGACACAATGCTTCCCCTATCTTCTGCTAGGTGGCGCTGATGATTTTTTGCGTATTGATCCTAAGCTAAGGCATTTTGGCTGCAATGATCGAGTTATCAATCTTATTTCTGTCGTCACCAAAGTCGATTGACACTAAGAGTAAGCCCGGATTTAACTTGATATTTTTTATGTTTATTTAATGGATAAGACATTACCGTTATCTCATATATCGTTATACCTATTTGTTGTTCTAGCCGCAAAATAAATACACACTGTGTGAAAATTTCAGCTGCCTACTTGTTACGGTTCACGAGATACAGCCTTGTGACAGACGGACGGACGGACGGACTTAGTAATAGGGTTCCGTTTTCACCCTTTGGGTACGGAACCCTAAAAATAACTTTTCGCGCACAATAATTCGTGGAATAAATCATTATCGACACGGGATAAGAAATAAATATATCCATTGGTCGTCACCTCAATATAAAACCATTTCAAACGATGCAAATAAACTTAGTTTTATTTGTTTCAAACGAATTTTATATTGTGATTAAAATAAACTATTTTCAGAATTTAATTAAAATCAGTTAATCTTGTTTAAAATACTTCACAAACGTAAAAAAAGTGAGAATGAGTAAAATGAAGTAAAACTAAATCGATCTGAAAATCTTTTCCTTTTTTCTTCGTCATCTATTTATTACAGATAATAAAAATCAACACCATTAAACAAGAAGACACAGCGAAAGCTATCAAACGAGGATAACAAGTCACGTCAATGAACTAGCATCAAAACTAGTGGGTATAGTAAGCGTCACACATTCCAGACTGAAGCGGCATAGTGTCCCTACGCTAACCACGAGATTTGACCACAGCAAATGTGAAGACCACGCAAAATGTGAAGGAACTGCCAAGAATCCCTCCAAAACGCAACGCAAAACTCATCTGAATGGCTCACTGTGAATTCAAATAAGTTTTGTAGATAGCCAAGATACGGCAAAAAGACAAAAAAGATCTATTATATATGCATTCATTATGTATTAGAAATACGCAAATTAAAATAAAAAAAGAAGGGTGAATTAACGTCATACCTTTTAAAGTTGAGATGGGAGTACGACCACATCGGCACAGTGGGCCACTCTAGACACGATTCCTCACAGGGTAAGTCAGTAATTGTCCTGGATGCTACGACGCTGCGTATAATCGGATGGCGGCACTTACTAAGACTTCTCCCTAATTTGCTGGCTTCCTTCCTTCCTGTACTTTGTGACTGCAGCGCGAGCAAATCTCTTTTTTAACAGTCGCCCGGAACAGCGACGGCCGTGGAGGAACTTCCATTCGTATTTGTGTAGTCTCCTTTTGCCCCGTGCGTCGGCGTGAGTGTGAATAAGGTGGCATACACCCGCCCCTCGAGTACCCAACGGTCGCAACGAGCGTGATTGATTTAGCATCGTCATTATTTAAAATGAAAACAAACCTTCGGAGCATTACTTTTGTGGCGACCTAGCGCACTCTACAAAGAGCTACTAGTTTCACATGCCAACAAATGCAACAAACAGATGCATAGAAGCTAGTTAACATGGCGCTAGATGGCGCTACCTGCTAGAACGTCTAACATGTCAAAATCTCAAGAATTCTATATCGCACTAACGAAGTTTCCCAACGAAATAACACATATACAACATTCAAATCACGACTAGAGTAGAGCAGCTGCGCAGCCGTGGGTCCCAAGACCTGACCCACCATTTCATCTCTCCACAGCTATGTATTAGTTTAGAAATGTTTTTCAGGATAAATTCGACATATTTTGAAGTATAATAAAAAATGACAAGACATTTTGTATGAAACAGTTTTGGTATCATCCTTCAGTTGACTCTGGGCATCTTAACCGGCCATATAAATGGGAAAGATAGGGTAAAGGACCTTAGAACGTGTCACTGATTTGCTAACAAAGCAAAATAGTGTTAGCTCTTTCACTCTCGCGGTAAATATAATTGTATCTGCCTTTGTCACTCCACACCATTTTAGCAGTAACACGATTTGACGGAAACGATATTTTACAATGCCATATCTTTCCCTTTAGATCGCTGGTCTTAACATTCTAAGTCGATCGATATAACTGTATAAACCTGTGATATAGAAATATTTCTTGATTGAGCACAATTGCGTTAACGTTTAACGATTGGAATTGTTTATAAATTTAATATGAATACTGAGGTACAAATTCCACATCTTTCTCTGTTCTAAGAGCTCCCCATTGTGATAAAACGTTGGAAAATGTTTGTAATTAAGTAGTTATATTGTAATTATTTCCTTCTGAGCTACAATTCACTGCGAGCCACCCTGTGCGCTACACCAAAGGGATGTCTCTGTGGAGGGTATCCCACATCATGTACCAGAGCGGGGGCTGTGGAAATTTGTATCCATTTAGTGGCAAATAAAAAGAATATGCAACAGAGCCCGTTATTACTTTTTTTTATGAAAAACCGGTACGGGTGGCTGTGCTGGGATCCAACGTTTTTTTAAATACACCTCGCTTCGCCAAACCACGCTCAGCGAGGTACCATACCACCGCATTTGTGCTTATCATCGAGCTTGTTTAAATTTCTCTTGAAAATATTCTCCGGTTATAGGTATGAGGAAATGCATTACTGCTATCTGGGAATATCTGTATTAAGGGTTCCGAGCAGAGAGACGATTCTTATTTCGTCATCTCCGTCCGTAGATACGTCCGTATGTAATGCCATTTTTGGAGAAATTTGATCAGCGCCCTTACTCCCAAATTGCCTAAATTGCCATTTTCGAATGTATGGATGTTGATGAGCGCGCGCATTGGGCGGCATTTGAAAGCTTACGCATCTACGCCATAACTACGTTGGCGTTGCCGTTTACGCTGATTCCGTGTTTTCATTCGAATCGGTAGTCCGAATTTGTTTTTGACAGGTTGACAGGTATTAAGAGTGGGCAGACTGATTTTAATCCTCCGGACTAAACCGGTTTTTGTATGGTTAGTCCGGTACTAATTATTATTTATTTGTTAGTTGTTAGTTTGTTTGTTAGTTATTATTATTAGTTTAGTCCGGCCTATTAAGGTGGCCCAACCCGCTCAACTCCCCATACAAACGGGGAAAGAAGATCACGCCCATATTTCTTATCAGAGATCCCAAATTTTGCACAAAAGATCTTCTTTTGATCGAACTAGATGTCTGATGACCATTGGCATTGTAAAAGTGAAGATCTTCTTTTGATCGAACTAGAGGTCCCAGAGCGCAACAGCACGGTTTTGTACCGTGCCCGCGAATGAGTTACTCCCGCCGGGTTGGGCCACCTTAAAGTTAGTCCTCCCACTCTGAAAACGGCTGTTATGGCTTTGATATTTTTACGTAACTTCGATGTTTTTTAAATTCCAATTTAGTTGAGAACTCGGACCACCTATAATGAAATGCCTCAATATTTCCCGATGATTACAACACAAGGTTGTGTATGTGCATGGTGTACGGGCTAGAGGACTTGCCTTTCATGCGAGAGAGCATGTACTCAAATCCGTTGCGGACTTTGACTGCAAAGAAGTATTGCCGTCGTATCCAAAATCTTATTTGCCGAATTGGTGGACGCTGTCCGAGAAAGGTATGTTTGCTGGTTCAAGTCCACCCTTGCAGTATATTCATATAAAATGTATTTTCACAGCGTTCCTTCTTTAATTAATGTGTCCTTGCTTCACGTCCGATTCTCCATACATTTAATATTCTGAGGAAAAAGCAAAGTAATTGTAAAGTATGAAAAAGTATATCGTACTTGTTATAAAATGTTTTTTAAATATGCTTTAACCATAATTTTTTTTTTTTTTTTTATTTATTTAGAAAACCAACAGCGATTACAAGTTACACTTTGATACAAGATAATATAAGCTTAAGCTAAGGCCAGTAATAGGTTTTCCTAAATTAAACATATTATGCATAAAGTCTATCTTGTTCTACAAGAGAAGGTTAATACAATCCGAAAAAGGTAGGTAACAAAAAAAAAGTATGGTAGATAAAGTGTGTATACAATTAAAGTTTGCTTTTAAGTATGTATGTATTGTTGTGTGAGAAAAAAAAATATGTGTAATGCTTGGAGTTATACTAGTATGCTTTTGTAGTCTAAATAGTAACTTAAATTTAATTACTGAGTGTGTGTGTTTTGTATAATAAATTTGTTTTAATGTGTGTGTGTGTGTGTCTAAGAAATAATCACCATAAAATGCTTTAATCGTAATACAAATATGTATGCCGATTATATTATATCTTATGTCCATTTAGAATAACGTACTTTCCAGATACTAAAATATTTTTTAAATAGATGGAGTGGTTCCGGAGATTATCCTCCACATGTAAACAAACACAAAAACATGTACTATTTTTATTTAAGAATCCACATTACACACACACTTTCACCGCATACATACCGCACACACCCTATCATACACACGGTTGTGGAATGTTGCAAATTAACTACATATCGTTTAGTTGTAAGACATTTCAGTTTGTAAACAATGAAACTTTGTCATCGGCTTAAAAATATTAAAATATTTATCATGTAATAATCTAAGATTAGCTGTAAGGTTTCTTATAAAATAAAATAAAATAAATATAATATTCAAAAAAATAAAATAATGCAGACGTAGGTTTCGACAATATATTTTTTAATCCAAAATTTCAAAAACCTAGCAAAACATTAAGGGCATGTATACAGTTATCGCCAGTAAGTAGTATGGGCAATTGATAGGGTAACGGCTCTCTTAACCCTTACGTCACTTAACCCTTACGTCACTTAACCCTTTGATCATGCCTGCGTGAATTTCCCTAAAGAGGTGACTCGCTCCGACGCGACAGAATACGATAATGTGACGCGTATAAGCAAATATCTCGCGAGCGAGCAGCGTGGCGCGGGTGTAGTTGATTAGAAAATAGTTGAGCGCGGTCCGTGCGCTTTTGTCATTAGTACCGTCGGCATTGGCTAGATGGCGCACGCTGCGGTTCGTTTCTAAGCTCGGCGGTATCTGCACGGCCGTGATACCCGGCGGGTGAGAATTTGTAAACGATGAAAGAGCGTTTTATTCTTTATTTTTTATTCCGAGTTTCATTGTTCCGCTCAAGATTTGTTTATTGATGGAAGAGAAGTCCTTGTTTATCTATCTTAAAAAAAATGCTATCCATTTTATCAGTTTGGTCGATACAGCGTTCCTTTAAATAAATAATTATTGTGCCCAAAGATTTTTTTAATAAAAGAGGCCCTTTTTAAGTCAAGATCTGTGTAATTCCGTAGATGTTTGAATAGCTAACGATAAAGATTTCCCGCTAATTCATAATCGCCTGTGATTCACTAGTGAGTCATTAAACTTTCGTACTAATGGAATGTCACACGTGTCACCTTAGTGTTGTCCCTCTCTATTTTTTCTAATAAGAGAAATAACAATAAAAAAAAACTCAACGATGACGTCAAGCGAAAGCTAAGCGTAAATGTTTCACTTTCATTTGTGAACTGAATTCGTGTTCGCTTTATAAACACGGACTCTGAATATTTTCCACTAAATTTAAACTTTTATCAAAAAATAATAGTTTAAAAAAACTAAAAAAACACGCTTTTAGAGCTAACCGAACTAAAAAATAGAAAATAATTTTTAATTTTAAAGAGTTTATATTACAGTAGTAGAAGATCGAACAATCAATCAGAATTTATCACCTCAAGATAAAATTATAATAAAGTTTCAGTTATTAACAAAATAATTCAATTCAGAGTAAAAAGCGTGGGGTGCTTGATAAAGTAAATGTAACAATCATTCTATTTGCAACTATCTATGAGAGGAGAGTTATGAAAAGTAGTAAAATGCACCCCACGCTTTTAACTCTGAATTGAATTATTTTGTTAATAACTGAAACTTTATTATAATTTTATCTTGAGGTGATAAATTCTGATTGATTGTTCGATCTTCTACTACTGTAATATAAACTCTTTAAAATTAAAAATTATTTTCTATTTTTTAGTTCGGTTAGCTCTAAAAGCGTGTTTTTTTAGTTTTTTTAAACTATTATTTATTTTTCATTTTTTAGTTCGATTTTTTGAATTCATATGCGTTATTTGTACTCCAATCAATAAGACTTTATAATTACAAATTTTTTGATCGTATTAAATTCCTTCCTTATTATATTATACTGTAATTTCAAAGCATTGGTGTTTACCAAATTTTGTCCCGTAAAATAAATAGATTAAAAATTTATGTTCTGACTAGCTGCGGTACCCGGCTTCGCTCGGGTTAGTGTCGGCTAAATTATTTCATGGATAAAAGTAGCCCACATGACTGATCCAAAATAGGGTCAAACTGGTCCAGGACAATGTATCCATTTTAATCAAATTTAATCAAGATCGTTCGAGATAAAATAGCATGATTTAATGAGAAACATCCAATAATTCCCTTTTAGAGGTTCGTTGACATTTGGTGGCTTGCACTGTAACATTGCTTACCTAGTAAGTAAGTAACGTGTAACGTAGGTAAGTTTTGCGTGGACTCCAACCCACAGCTAGCCTCAACATCGAAAACAGTAACCCATCTCGAACCTGACTGCTCCCAGAGAGATATTGATAAAATACGCACATAAATCGGGTAAGTGGTTCGCAAGTTATAAGAATTTAATACTCACTACTCACCCTTCTGGTAATGAAGCGTTATATTTTGTAGCCTATAAGTTTTGAGTAGAATCAGGCTAGACGTAGATACAATCCGCATCTAAATCGAGTAATTTGTTCTGATGGATTTTGCCAAGTAGTCCTAAAGTTGCGGAAAATACCAAGCCGTACTTCAGTACAATTAGTAAAAGTAAGCGAGCCACCCCCCTCCAGCTGCCGCCCTCCCGCCGAGCCGTGCATAGCATTGCAGTTTGTATGACAGCCACATCTTAGCGCAAGTGGAACTGAATTATATTTAGCCTATCCTAATTCCCGGGTAGTCAAATGTACGTGTACTAAGTTTCATCTCATGCAAATAATCGGTTTAAGAGTTATGGAGGAACATACATGCATACATACAGAAATAATTTCTAAAAATCGTCAATTTAGTTTCAGTATCATAAATAAAGTCTACAAACCTAATATCTTATAAAACAAAGCAACTTACTCCATGAATAACCCTTACAGATTTATTATTAGTATAGATTTTACATTGTAATTGCTGTTATGTTATTCACATTATTATAAATGAACCAAAATAACCAAAAAAGGACAAATTACTTACCTACTTACAACCTTTAATAATTTAAATAAAAACGAAGTAATTCTTTATAATTAACAGGTAAGTAACCTATCTATATAATTAAAATAAAAATTAAGTATATTTTTGTATGTGTAACTCCTAACAAAAAAAACCTGCCAATAACTATCCTTGGGCCTATATTACTTTAAGTACAATGAGTTTTTAACAAATCGCTAGTGCCTTGAAAATTCTCCAACGGACACAACCGGCATGACGTCTGCCCTCACCCGCCCCCCCCCCCTCACCCTCCGCGCGTCGCAACGTCCGCCCCGCCCCCGCCGCCGCTCCCGGCGTCGTTTTCGCAGCCCCGTGAAAGTTCGAAAGCCCATGGGCACAATATCTTTATAAATTGTAGCCTATGTCTTATTCTGATGTATAAGCTATATTATTGTAAAGTTTCATTAAAATCCATTCAGTAGTTTTTACGTGAAAGAGTAACAAACATCCATCCATCCATCATTACAAACTTTCCCCTTTATAATATTTACTAGCTGCGGTACCCGGCTCCGCTCGGGTTAGCGTCGGCTAAATTATTTCATGGATAAAAAGTAGCTTACATGGCTGATCCAAAATAGGGTCAAATTGGTCCAGGACAATGTATCCATCTACCAAATTAATCAAGATCGTTCGAGATGAAATAGCATGATTTAATGAGAAACATCCAATAATTCCCATTTAGAGCTTCGTTGACATTTGGTGGCTTTTTAAAAAAAAAGCATTTGCCGCCAGAACCTTTCTGCACTTGCACTGCAACATTGTTTACCTAGTAGGTAAGTAACGTGTAATGAAGGTAAGTTTTGCGTGGACTCCAACCCACAGCTAACCTCAACATCGAAAACAGTAACCCATCTCGAACCTGACTGCTCCCAGAGATCCTATACATTGATAAAATACGCACATAAATCGGGTTAGTGGTTCGCAAGTTATAAGAATTTAACACTCTCTACTCACCCTTCAGGTAATAAAGCGTTATATTATGTAGCCTCTAAGTTTTGAGTAGAATCAGGCTAGACGTAGATACAATCCGCATCTAAATCGAGTAATTGGTTCTCAAGGATTTTGCCAAGTAGTCCTAAAGTTGCGGGAAATACCAAGCTGTACCCGCCCCCCCCACCTCACCTGCCCCTCCCCCCCCCGCCGCTTCCGCCGCCGCCCCCAGCCCCCTCCCCTTGGTGTGAAGTAGCGCTACCGGCATCGTTTTCGCAGCCCCGTGAAAGTTCTAAAGCCCATGGGCACAATATCTTTATAAATTGTAGCCTATGTGTTATTCTGATGTATAAGCTATATTATTGTAAAGTTTCATTAAAATCCATTCAGTAGTTTTTACGTGAAAGAGTAACAAACATCCATCCATCCATCCATCCATTATTACAAACTTTCCCCTTTATAATATTTATTAGATTAGATTAGATTATTTTGTTGTGACTAAAAAGCCTTTTGTGAATCACGGTTATCATCATCACTAAATAGTATAAAACAAAGTCGCTTTCTCTGTCCCTATATCCCTATGTACGCTTAAATATTTAAAACTACGCAACGGATTTTGATGCGGTTTTTTTTAATAGATAGAGTGATTCAAGAGGAAGGTTTATATGTATAATAACATCCAATAAATATAGGAGAAATACTGTTATTCTTGAGGTTTCCAATGTGATGTCGTAAAAAAAATTTTTTTTCCGCTTACATTGCAAACGCAGGCTGAACCCTACGAAATTTATCAAAATAATGTACTAAGTATTGTATACATTGAAAAGGTCTACAGAAAACTCCGCGATGGTATATATCTATCTCTTATGGATATCCCACAATAACATTTTTTTCTCATTTACTTTTTACGACAAATAATGGCTAATTTTCGAAGCGATTTTAACCAGTACAGCACTAATCCTTATCCAATTAAATACCTTAAATACATTTTTGATTTAATATAGATCTATACGGCCCTTTACAACATATGATTTAAATGAATATTTTCGAAGATATTATAGATTTAAAAAATGCGGGATGTAGTGTTTGCGGCGGTACCGGCCGGCCGGGGCGGCGGGAGCGTGCCTCGAAGGCCGCGGTTCTCCCTATAGCACTTTGAATTTATTATTTCTCTAATATCTAATAATCATGTAATAATAATATCTAAGTTTTTTTTATTTGAAATATCTCAATGTGGGAACTCTACGTAAAAATGGTTTATTTGTGTATCATTGTGTCAAAATAATATTTTTTTAAATGACATTATGCCCGTGCAAAGCCGGGACGGGCTGCTAGTATTATATATTTTATGAATATTATATACAGTAATTTGCGTATATTAGACTCATTAGTACCTACACATGCATAAAGAATGAACAAGGTAAGAACTCAATTATCCTGAAAACATTTTTGCCTCCGTTGTACTGTACCAAGTATGGAGTGTACAGAGTCTCTACACTCCATAGTACCAAGTGCCCGAGCGAAAGAGTAAGTCCGAAAGTGCGGGCATGCGCAGATCTCGCGCTAGCTCTGTCTCTTTTACTCCACTACAGAGGATCTATAAAATAATTTATTAATCCTGGCGGTCCTAATAAGGATAACGGGAAACTGTTATAAAATTATTGCATTGTCATCGGTCCTTGATACGTATGCAAAGTTTCAAATTAATCAGACTTCTGGAAACTGGTGAAAATTAATCTCAAAAATTCCATTAAATACATAGATACATACAACCCAAGCTAATAAAATTGTGTTAATTAATCTCAAAGATTCCATTACATACATAGATACATGCAACCCAAGCTAATAAAAGCGTGTTAAAAAAAAAGAATTGATTTATCCTGGCGGTCCTAATAGGGATAATGGGAAACTGTTATGAAATTATTGCATTGTCATCGGTCCTTGATACGTATGCAAAGTTTCAAATTAATCAGACTTCTGGAAACTGGTGAAAATTAAGTTCAAAGATTCCGTTACATAGATACATACATAGATACAACCCAAGCTAATAAAAGCGTGTTAAAAAAGCGGCGCAATTGACCCCCTCTTACGGCTCAAAAGAAAATTACTCTCGAATGAAAAGCTACAGCATTAGATAGATATGCCCTATTTATTATTTATTTATATGTGTGATCGCGAATACAGTTATAGTTTGAAATTTCCTCTTTTTAAAAGTCAGAGCCGAATAGCCACGAACAATAGTGGCGCCATCTACATATCCTGACAACCTCCTTTGGTAAAAAATATAAGGCCAGAATCGAACAGTTACCTTCAGAAGAAACCTCCCGATGTGCCAAGTTTTGACGTTTGAAGTTGAGTTAATAATGTCACGAGAAGGAAATAGCTTTAGTAGGTAGCGCCATCTCACGCTCACTCCTATAACTAATAAACCTAATCTCAACGGTTCGAGGGATCTTGATATTTTCCCTGTTTCTCCTGTTTTGGTGCCTGTCTTTGTTGTCTCTTTCATAATTTTGGGAACACTATATTTCAGGTCTATGGAAAACGAATGCTGACGATTTTAGACCCTTGGCTTAAGAGAAGTAAGGTCGATATTGACAGAGATATTGGCTCATTACGTTATTTTCTGATAATAACTTGCTCCTTTTATCTCTCTCGGTATCTCAAGATGTTTTAAGCGTTAAAGTCTATTATGTGTATTGAAAAAGTTACCTAATTAAAATTGAATACGACTATCCTTCTTTTTATGTAACTGGACATGGGTGGCTAATACCGAACTGGTCGTCAGATATTAGCCTAACACACTACACGGCAACTAGGTGCCATGCCAGGACCGTCCTTATATTGCTCGGCTACATTGAACTGGCCGCTTGCCATTTCGACCATCGTTTATCCAATGCGATGGTATCAACCCAGGCGGGATTAACCCTGACACCTATTAAATAAGGAAGGAGAAGGTGCTTACCCAGCTTATCGATCCGCTAGGCGTTGCACACTGAGCTACCAAGGCTGACGACTACGACGTCTATATTCAAGCATTATTAACATATTTGGGAAATAATTGTTATATTTAAGTTGAGATGTAACAAGATAAAGTTAATATAATTTTATTAGTAATTATTACAAATATAGTCCAGACACAGAACACCTAAGTACCTGCTTGGCTCCTTGGACTCGATGCAGCGAAGTGCCATGCGTCTCGTCGTCAGTCCTGAGTTATCACATAATATTTATACTAACCCCGAAGTGATGTAGGGTTTCTGTAGGGCTCTTTCCGTGTTCTATCGTTTACTATGGATAATGCTCTTCAGAGGCGCATAGCACCATACTTTCGTCTCCTTTCTACCATCGCTCAAGTGCAAAAGACAGTTAATGCACGTATTCAGTGTCAGCATTCTTCGAATAAGAACCAACCGATCCCTTTAATCCTTTATTTATAGGGTCGTTAAACTGTGGAGTGCCCCTGCGACATTATTTACCCCAAAATACAAGCTGGGGTTCTTAAAATATGGTGTGAAGAGGCATCTCGCTGGCCGACATGGTTTTCCTCGCAGCTGTAAAAGTTCGAAAGAAGGCCATGGGCGTCATTGAGCACCTCTTTGAGGATCTGCTGTAGGGTATTTTAAGTAAACATAAAAAAGATAAGCTGAACGAGTCATGCGAGTCTACTCTAGTTTGGTTTCAAATAATTTCAACAGAGTCCGGTCCGAAAAATACAACCCAGATCAAAACCGCTCACTCCAGCTACTCACATGGTCGCCGCGTGGTAGAAAGTTTGCGGGGCCCGATATAAACTAGGCGAATTAATATCACTTATTAATATACTCGAAGTGGTCCCCCCGCTCCCCCGCTCCGCGTTCCAAGCAGTCCACGACATTTCGACGCATCTCAAATGTCTATAGCTTTTGATGTAGCCGTGAATGTCACTAGAAATTGTTTGGGAATGTTTTAAGGTGTTGGATACCCTTCTTTGTGAACGCATAGCTGAGTGGACTGTATCATTTAAATAAAAACTTGTAACTTTTAGGTATTTTTTATTTAAATTTGAAATGTTTGTATGGATGTATTTTAAATATATGTTTCGGCATATAACTACTCAATGGTTAGCAGGATAGATATAATATGTTGTAAGCGACTTAAATTATGATAACCAATTCTAATTGTCACCATGTCGTGGCTACAGCACTCAAGGTTGCCTGCTAACAAGGGAAACGAAATGTTGGACATGTATTCAATTGAAAGCACGTTCTTAGTTTCACCATAACATGGTTGCTGCACACAGGGTTGCATTCCGAGTGCTGATGGAACGATCTAACGACATATTGTACATGCATTCAATAATAATTGCTGGTTTGAATATTTAGAAATATGCCCAGCCAAAAGTAAAAAAGAAAAACAATAATAAAAAGTATTTTTTTTTATTTCAATGTTTTGAGAGCAGTTCTTTCACTATTAATTAGGTTTTAAAATGTGCTTAATGAGAATAAGAATGTTATTAATTTCAGGGCTCGGAACCTATATTTCATTTCATTTCATTTATTTAAACTTTTTGGTAGTCAAACTACACCAAGTTACGTCACAAAGATCCGCGGATTCGATCAACCCAGTAAAGAAGAACCCGCAAAGAAACTTCACGGGTTAACATAACATATTTTTATGGCCAAAATTATGAAATACATACTTAGATCTAAATGCTACTGCCAAACAATTCCTTGGTAGAACCTCTATGGTAGAACCAATTAAGGCAAAGAACAAAGAACAATAGAAACAGCAACCCTCAGTTTAAGTTACTTTAACTAAAATAAAAAAATCACCTTGACCGGGTAGTAATAAACTCAATATAGGTATTCGTGCTCAAATCAAGGGAGGGTCCTGACGTGGTTCCTGGCCCACGTTGTTCCTATGGAAATGTAGTGTATTATATCATTCGTTACGGTTGAACTGTATATCGATATTTAAACCATGTCTATGGATAGCATACATATTTTAAAATGTGTTAATCATGTAATGGACAATCCATGTTTTTTATGTAGCTGTATACCACCTACTGTTATGATATTAGCCCAACACACCCCATTCCCGAAGGAATTGATTACCATGCCAGGGCCTTTCTGAGTACGGCTACATTGAACTGGATGGAAAACACGGACAATTTTTCATTGCCGTTTCGAGCATATTTTCATCCAAATCGGACAGCCTAAAATCCTACCACCTAGTAGGGGGAGGATATTTAACCGGATTCCAAACAATGGAACAGCCCGCATTCGTATCAAAATGCACTTACCAACTTAGATAGAGAAAGAAGTGGTGCATATACCGGGCCGGGATTTGAACCCATGACCTCTGGCATGGAATGAAAATCCACACGCCCCTAAGCTACGATTAATTAAAAGTGTTAAGGTCGTTTTATGTTAATTAATAATCTAAACATAAATCCAGTCAATTTTGATTCCGTTATTTATAAATTGTTAGTTTTCAATTTCGATTTAGAATACAATGAATCTCACTTCAATCCCAATGTAATAAAAGCGAATTCCTGAATAGGATGCCGCTTCCAACAGGATAATTACAAGTTTCAGTGAATTAAGCAAATCATGTTTCGAGTTATGTTCTATGAAGCTCATAACATAATGAGTGTAGCTGAAAATTAATGTTGAGGATGGTTTCTGAGGCCTTTTAGGTGGGCCTGTACCAGCGAGCATGGAAAGACAGGAGTAGCAACCGAAACTCGCTTGTATGTGGGCGGCGGAGCCACTGCTCGTGGTGTAGTGGCTAGAGGACTTGCCTTTCATGCGAAAAGTTATGGGTTCAAATTCTCGACCCGATCATGCACCATTTTCTTTTCTGTCTGAGTTTGTTAATTGCATTTCGTTACGAATTCGAGCGGCTCTATGGTTCGGAATCCATGTAAAACTGTAGGTTTTCCCCTACTAGGTTGTAGAGTAAAGCCCGAACGCGTTGGTACCACAGCATTGGATAAAAGCTTCAATCATAAGCGGCAATGAAAAATTGTCCGTGTTTTCCATCCATATCAGTGTCTAATGCCTTCGGGAATGTGGTATATTGGACTTATATCATAACTGTAGTTGTGTGGTATTAGCCATTCATGTCAGGTTGCATAAGAAAAACGTAAGAACTTCACAGGACGGTATTCAGTGTAACGAACATTCGATTTTGAGCGTCACGAATTCATAAACAAACTAAAGAACGCTTTCCACTAATTCGTGGCTGCCATGCTTGCTGGCCTGTAACGTAGCATTCTGTATTGTTTTGTGTGTGTGTGTTGGAGCTACCTGCGTGTCGGCCTACGACGCGACGTTGCCGAATTTCCACTTCACGTCTTGTAACACACACACAAACGAAAAACAATACAGCAGGCTATGCCTGTAAGCAATAGATAGTTTGGGCTCCCTATTAAAACGTAGCTTATGAAATAACTGAAAGCCACTGTTCAAATGAACCATTTTTTTAAATATATTATTAACGATTCTCCTTATGTTCTTCTTGTGAGCGGTGGTAATGATTAATTAACTACTTAAATAAATATACTTTTTCGTGCTAAGCATGTACGTCGCTTATTCCAAGGAATGTGACATGTATGTATGTATATCCGACCGTGAAGTAAGGACACATTAATTTAAGAAAGTACCTGTAAAAATAACTAAATTACGAATAGACTGCAAGACTGGACCCGAACCAGCAAAGCATACCATTCGCGGGTATTGCGTGTAACAAATTTCGCCACCTGATGTAAACCCATAATTTGGGATTCTTCTACAGTCCCTCTTCCCGTAATCAATGCCTGGTTCGGGTCCAGCCTTGTTTTATATTCGTAAAGTACTTCTTTTTTTTTATTAATGTGATAATATTAAATAATGTGTCCTTGTTTCATCGTCCTTTCGGTCGATTATACACACATACATATCACATTCCTTAACTACTTAAATTTGAATGAAATTTTTAAACTTATTTTGTGACGTGCAAAGTATGTTTTCCAGTTCTTATATGCATGGAAATAGAGCATGCAACTTTTAAATTTTTGGCAAAGACTAGGTCAGCGCGTGATTTTTGAAATGTTCAATTGTATGAAATAAAACAATGTAATGCAAAGAGAAAATCAAATATGTACCAATCTTTAAGGTTATCCATGACATCCACATCGTCGTAATTGTAATCAGGGGGTCCATTCAGAGTAAGAGTGAGTTCGAATTCGCCACTAAATATCAACTCACTTTTTTAAATAGTTAATGTTTCCACACTTCTAGAACATCATTACAGTTAGGTAAAAATCTGGTTTGTCCCGTAAATCCGTTGGAAGTATAAATAACGGTTTCGTTATTTAAATAATTATATATTTCCCAGCTATTTTTAGGTTACCTCACTCCCGAAATCGAACTCACTCTTGCTCTGAATGGACCCCCAGACTTTGAAAATAATCAGAAAAAGTCCTTGGTCTAGAAACTTGTTCTTTGCCTTAATCTGTTCTACCAAGGAATTGTTTGGCAGTAGCACTTGATCTAAGGGTGTATTTCATAATTGTGGACTGAAAAATATGTTATGTAAACCCGTGAAGTTTATTTGCGGGTTCTTCTTTACTGGGTTGATCGTATCCGCGGATCTTTGTGACGTAACTAAGTGTACATAGTTTGACTACCATAAAGTTTAAATAAATGAAATTAAACTCAATTGACCTAAACTAGCGGACGTGGTGACTTGGCGGATCTGGCGACGAGGACGCCAATTTGGTGATTTTCCAAAACGAAATTAACCCGAGCGGAGCCGGGAACCTCAGCTAGTGAGCTAATATAAACCCTGATACATGTCAGTGACTCCTAATTCAATACATTTGACTGCAACGCGGACCCATTCCTTTGTTCTTCTGCGCCGATCCAGCGAGCATTGTGCCTGTTTAGTAGGCAAGCATCGGTACCATCACGACTGTATAGGGGCGCACAGAGCGACAATACTGGCCCATCGAGGCGGCGAAGAGGCGACATTTTCATTACTGATGGATTTGATGAGGGGCCATTTTGCTGTGACGATGGAGTTATGGAAAGTTTTTTTTCTATGCAACCTGACATGGAGCGCTAATGCCACACAACAACCGTTATGATATTAGCCTAATACACCACTCCCGAAGGAATGGGTGCCATGCCAGGACCTTCCCTTTATGAGCACGGCTACGTTGAACTGGATGGAAAACACGGACATTTTTTTCATCCAATGCGATGTTACCGATCCGGGCGGGGCTTGTTCAGAAGTTGAAAGTTGCCCAGCGAGCGAGGGAGCGAGTCATGATGTGAATATCGCTACGGGATATGGTGTCTAATGAGGCAATCCACCGATGTACTAGAGTAGTTTAAACCTTACCACCTAGTAGGGGAGGGGGACCTACAGTTTTACATGGATTCCGAAGTATTTGTCAGCCTCAATGGCCTAGTGGCGCGACACTTCGGCGATCGCTCTTCGAAGTTAAGCAACGCTGGGTCCGGTCTGGTCTTGGATGGGTGACCATTCGACCGTTGAGAGAGGCCGGCCGTGGTTCGGATTCCACGTTTAACTGTAGGTCCCCCTTCCTTACTTACTAGGTGGTAGGGTTTATCCCGCCCGGGTCGGTACCATCGCATTGGATGAACGATGGTCGAAGCGGCAATGAAAATTGGCCGTGTTTTCCATCCAGTTCAATGTGGCCGTGCAATATAAGGAAGGTCCTGGCATGGCACCTAGTTCCCATGTGGTGTGTTGGGCTAATACCATGACAGAAGGTGTGGTATTAGCCATCCATGTCCGGTCACATAAAAAAAAGAACCATGGGGCAGCTCGCGTTTGTGACGAAATGCTGATATCCAACTCAGAAAGAGAAAGAAAGTGGTACATGAACGGGGTAAGGATTTGAACCCAGACCTCTGGTGTTCTAGGCAGGTCCTCCCGCCACTAGGCTTCTAGCCGCTCAACTATCCGACAGGTTTTAATTTTTATTGCGATTGTTAAAATATGCGGGACCAATCTTTGTATCGTGTTGTCTTAGAACGTTGATTCAATACTGCTCCAAGGGACTATGTACTAAAAAAGATATTGAAAAGCAGATAGACGGTAAACGAATTGATCCTATAAGGGTTACTTATTTTCTTTTGAGTAACGAAATTGACCTGAAATTAACTGAACTAATTTAAAAATCCGACATCAAATATAGCTCATACTTTAACCAAATCGTTCGAATGTCAACATCACGTTTCACTAGACGTAAATGTGTCGGCGAATTAATTCGAACGTACAATATTAGATCAGTGACAGCTCCCATTCCGTATTCGTCAATTGACGGCGTCCGAACTTAATTGAATCTGAAATTCCAAATTTAAATTTAATTCCCGAAAAGCCTTAATAAAATATCTGCGCCCTGATTGGCGGACTGTCGCTATGCCACGCCCGTGTCACCCGCTCATTGGTCGGTTGCATTTGTTATTATTTGACATTTCAGTGTTTACACGGCCGAACGCCGTTGTAAAGACTGTAAGAGAATTATCTTCGTTTGATATTGACAATTTATAAACTTTATTCAGTTTCGGTGATATTTAGCGAAATGATGAAGACATGGAGTAAAGAAGCATGAGAGCGCCGACCCAAACTCATCCATACCGTTGCAACACCCAGTAATATGATGAAAATATATTTTAAAAGAAAATAAAATAAATCTATTAAATAGCCGCGAGTTTTTGAATTGATTGCAATATCACGCTATACACTGAAAGTATTTTGTTAAAACTTTCAGGGTTTATAGACAATACCAAAACTGTGTTCAAAAACACAGACGATTCGATACATAATAACATAAAACTCACATGTACCCACAAGTGTGCGTGCATTATCACTAAACCCTTTCTTATCACAAACAAAGGCAAGTCCAGGAGGGTCCGAGAATTAAAAATTTGTCACCAGACGAAAAAATGTTTACCCAAACCTGAAAATACATAATAGACAGTTTACGCAGAGATTAATAAAAAAACCCTCAGGTAGTTAAGTCTATTCTTTCTAAATTAACAGATAATGGTAGCATGTATTGTCATCTTTGTGACTTTCTAGGAAAGTAATTTATTACTGGCGCTTAGAATATGATATCCATGCAGTTATTGGTACTTATCTCTTAATATATTTGCAATTAATTTACTCACTTTTTCAATGGGTTCCCGTTTTCACAGTCTCACTATATTTGGAAGTCTAAATGGTTTTCCACCACCGCCCATTCCGATGCTTGGTTCTTTTTTTTAAATAAAGACTGAACATGGATGTATTTTAACGTTAGTCACTGGCTTTTATTAAAACTTATTATAAAATTAGCATCACAAACAAGTATAAAATAATGTCCATTATTTCAGTTCAGAGAGTTTTAAAATTGAAATGTCCATTATTTACCTAAAAATATTTCGCGTAGCTACCCTCAGGAGAAACCTGTTTTCGACATCAGCACATGTCAATCATGCGCATGGTTTTCTTGAAAATATTTTTTAATCTTAGCAGCTAGTCTTCTATGTTTTTGATTAAATTGGTTTTTATCGCAAATGAGTGAGTTCAGAGCGGTTTGTTTTGCATACGTATTAAATAAAAATGTTTCATAAGACTGTTTCTAACCCAAAGTTTCTTGTGCACAGAACACAAAACCGGCCAAGTGCGAGTCGGAATCGCACAGGAAGTGTTCCGTACCATCGTACAAGATTTAACACAAAAAATCAGGTTTTTTGTGGGGGTAAAGGGACCCTCTTTAATTTTCATATTTTTTTAATTTTACCTATTTGTTGTTATAGCGGCAAAATAAATACACACTCTGTGAACATTTATAGGGAGGCCCTATTACGGTTCATGAGATACAGCCCTGTGACAGACAGACGGACGGACGGATGGACGGACAACGGAGGCTTATTAATAGGGTACCGTTTTCACCCTATGGGTACGGAACCCTAAAAAGTACTTTGAAAAATGAATTAATTATAAATTTAAAATGTAGCCATAGTATTTGTGGCTGAACCATTTTCACAACTTCACGTTCAATTGTTAGGGGTTAGATGCCAGGACAATCCTTGTGTTGCACAGCTACTTCAACTGGGTGGAAAACACGGACAATTTTCACCGTTCATTCAGTGCGATGGTACCAACTCGGGCGTGCCATTACGACATGCACGGAAAGAATTGCAGTGGACACAATTGTACTGGAACCATTGTATTCATGTGCATTGACCGGAACCCACAAAGCACTACGTAAATTTATTACAAACATATGTTAAATCGAATTTTGACTGGTATTAAAACAGTATCTATATTTATGTAAGGTTAATGTAAGTATCTATTTTTTTATACGGAGCCGTGATTAGCGATTCCAGTAACATACTTAAACTATGTATAAACCAGTTTTTATTCCAAAAGTAAGATGAATTTTGACTGGTATTAAAACAGTATCTATATTTATGTCAGGTTAATGTATGTATCTATTTTTTTCTACGGAGCCGTGATTAGCGATTCCAGTAACATACTTAAACTATGTATAAACCAGTTTTTATTCCAAAAGTAAGATGAATTTTGACTGGTATTAAAACAGTATCTATATTTATGTAAGGTTAATGTAAGTATCTATTTTTTTATACGGAGCCGTGATTAGCGATTCCAGTAACATACTTAAACTATGTATAAACCAGTTTTTATTCCAAAAGTAAGATGAATTTTGACTGGTATTAAAACAGTATCTATATTTATGTAAGGTTAATGTAAGTATCTATTTTTTTCTACGGAGCCGTGATTAGCGATTCCAGTAACATACTTAAACTATGTATAAACCAGTTTTTATTCCAAAAGTAAGATGAATTTTGACTGGTATTAAAACAGTATCTATATTTATGTCAGGTTAATGTATGTATCTATTTTTTTCTACGGAGCCGTGATTAGCGATTCCAGTAACATACTTAAACTATGTATAAACCAGTTTTTATTCCAAAAGTAAGATGAATTTTGACTGGTATTAAAACAGTATCTATATTTATGTAAGGTTAATGTAAGTATCTATTTTTTTCTACGGAGCCGTGATTAGCGATTCCAGTAACATACTTAAACTATGTATAAACCAGTTTTTATTCCAAAAGTAAGATGAATTTTGACTGGTATTAAAACAGTATCTATATTTATGTAAGGTTAATGTAAGTATCTATTTTTTTCTACGGAGCCGTGATTAGCGATTCCAGTAACATACTTAAACTATGTATAAACCAGTTTTTATTCCAAAAGTAAGATGAATTTTGACTGGTATTAAAACAGTATCTATATTTATGTAAGGTTAATGTAAGTATCTATTTTTTTCTACGGAGCCGTGATTAGCGATTCCAGTAACATACTTAAACTATGTATAAACCAGTTTTTATTCCAAAAGTAAGATGAATTTTGACTGGTATTAAAACAGTATCTATATTTATGTAAGGTTAATGTAAGTATCTATTTTTTTATACGGAGCCGTGATTAGCGATTCCAGTAACATACTTAAACTATGTATAAACCAGTTTTTATTCCAAAAGTAAGATGAATTTTGACTGGTATTAAAACAGTATCTATATTTATGTAAGGTTAATGTAAGTATCTATTTTTTTCTACGGAGCCGTGATTAGCGATTCCAGTAACATACTTAAACTATGTATAAACCAGTTTTTATTCCAAAAGTAAGATGAATTTTGACTGGTATTAAAACAGTATCTATATTTATGTCAGGTTAATGTAAGTATCTATTTTTTTCTACGGAGCCGTGATTAGCGATTCCAGTAACATACTTAAACTATGTATAAACCAGTTTTTATTCCAAAAGTAAGATGAATGAACGGTTTGAGTAGATAAAAAGTTGCCATTAGCAGGTTTTTGTATACTTATGCAAGTGTTTTTAGCGTGAAGAGTCGTTATTTTGGAATGAGAAGACACAAAGGAACATAAATCCAATTGACACAAGGTGGTTTGACGAGGCGCCACGCGGATCAGACATTCTCAGAGGGAACGGATGCAAAGTTCTTGCAGGCTGGTAAAACAGGTAGGAATTATAATTGAAGAGTCTACTATTCAGGTGTCACAAACATTTTAATTGTTTTCGTTGTACGGATGAAGGATGTTTTTAATAATAGTGTAATTGCGTCCAAAAAGTTTTTTTAATCCAGAACACGAAAATATGGTTTATACTATTTCGTAATAATTAAATATTTTATCAATGAGTAAATTAAGTATGCGTATTATCAGCCCAAAATATATTTGGATTGAATATATTTTGGGTCGACGGAATAAAATATAATGTTCAAGGTCGATATAACGTAATACATACATTTACTTCGGAGACTAAACAAATAAGAAAGTAACTGGCTGTTTAAAAATATATGTACACAATAAAATTATTCGAATAAGACCTTAAATATATTGATCTGTAATATTCCGTAGTTACTTTTTTTGCCTTCCTAAACGGATACAGGAGTTTTCTTTTTTTTTACTTATAGAGATACCTGGATGTTTCTTAGTTATAATTGCATCCGGTAGGTAGCGCTATTGTCGCGATCAGATACAGATACAGATATTTACGCCCGTGTATCACATTTCACTGCGATTCGCTACAAAACGAAAATGATCCGACCGGAGCCGGGAAACCTCAACTAGTCACTTAATAAAAAAATTAAATAAAACGACGAAAACCCTGCTGAACATTTAGAACAGCATTCAGCCAGTTTGTCTGTCATTATATCAACTCGTTCCACTAAAATTTTGAGCTTTTTTTACATACCGCGTGGTAGGATCGATTAGTTTAGAAATGTTATGAGTAATGACATGGTTATTAATTCTAATAGCTCCACAATCGAAATTAAGAATATTCACCAAAAATAATTTATAAAAAAGGTTGCGTTCAGCTGCTCGTGATTAAGGTACTAATCCTATTGTGTTGGTAAAACGTGTCGCCATTTAAGCACACTTCCTGTCCTGAAGTGGGGAATTTTTATACATTAGTATTTTATGGAATACATAGTTATTTAGTTTTTTTTGGGCTTACAATACGAGTACATGAAGGCTCTCTGTGATTTATCGTCTCTGACTTGGTTTATGCTGTTCGGGGCTGCATAATGCCGTCCCTCCATCCCCTTTGTACACTCTCGACACCGCACTGTCGGCGTTCCTCGAATAATAACAAACCGATCCTGTACATTATTTGTTTATAGGGTCCGTAAACTCTCGAGGTATTTCGCCCAAAGTCTTTCTTGGGTCCTCCTGGGGTCTTTCAAAAAAGAAGCGCCTGGCCGGACGGCATGGTTTTTGCAGCCCCCGTGAAAGTTACAACGCCCACGTGTGTCGTAAGGCACAACTTATGTAAGATTCTTCCGCATTCCTCCCCGCTTGAAATATAAACAAACGTTTTAACAAAAAACAAAAAAATCTAACTTCAAAGAAAAAGCACTAAAAAGTAAAAAAATAATTGCCATTTTTGTAGTTACGATTTTTGTTATTTTTAAGTCGGGGTCAGCCGGGCACGCGCTGCGCCAGTCAAGAAATCCTTGGCTGCCTTGGCTGACACCGACTCAAAAAATTGCAAAAATCGTAACTACAAAAATGGCAATTATTTTTTTACTATTTAGTGCTTTTTCTTTGAAGTCGGTTTATTTTGTTAAAATGTTTGTTTATTTGTTTATTTTTAGAGAATCTTAAGTACTCTACCTAATATGTAGACGTCCTTTCCAATAAAAAAGAAGCATCGAAATTGGTTGGCGTGATATTGAGTTATTCGTCCATTTGTCGCGCACATACTTAATGCAATATGAATTACTAATGGAAAAAGATTGTCAGAACTAAACGAAATTTAAATGGGACTATTTGGGAAGCACCAACTTTCAAATTTTTTTTTTTTATCAAAATCGGTTCACCCAGGCGAAAGTTCTGAGGTAACAAACATACAAACAATACAGTCAAATTGAGAACCTCCTCCTTTTTAGAAGTCGGTTAAGAATAAAACCTGAAAAAACTGATTACAAATAACATGATGTTTTTTTATGTAACAGGACATGGATGGCTCATATTCCAGTATCGTGTTATTAGCTCAAAATGTAGGAGCTTCACTTTTAAAAGTCTAATTTATAGTACTAGATTACCTGAAAACAAGAACGGAAAATTGCATTGCTGCTGCGACCATTTTAATCTAATATGGTGGTAACGAACCCAGGCGGGTTTTACCCTACCACCTGGTAATTAAGGAGGAGGAACCTACAGTTCAAAGCAAAGATCAATGGCTTAAACCATAGTTTTAAACTTTCTCAGCTTAAATGTACGTTTCAGTCTTGGATAAGAAAGAAATATACCCTAGTATGGAACCGTGGTCGCCGACACGAGAAACAATCGTCGTTAACTACTAGGCATGGCGCCCAGTAGCCTCGACCCATAGACTACTGGCGCGACGACTTGCTGTGCGATAATCTGGGTGAAGCAACTCTGAGCAAGGCTGGGTTCTAGATGGGTGACCGTTTTCAACCGGTGACGCTGGCCGTGTTTCCGATTCAAAGTAAAACTGTAGTGCCCTTATTTTACTTACAAGGTGGTAGAGTAAGCCCGCTTGGGTTGGTACCACCTCATTGGATGAAGCTATGGTTCAAGCGGCAATGAAACATTGTCCGTGTTTTCTATTCAGTTCAGTGTAGCCGTGCTCATAAAGTGAATATCCTTGCAAGGCGCCTAACCCTTTGGAAATGTGGTATTTTGGGCTAATATAATAATGGTAGTTATAAATTAGCCACGCATGTCGGATTCCGTAAAAAAACCCGAATCGTGAGTTAGAAATGCCACACATGTTGATGTTTATTTAATTTAATTTATGTTCCTAAGAAGGCAACTTACTAGGTGGTAGATAATCCTGTACATGTGGATAACATCGTATGTAATGAAGTACAGTCAATAAAAGGTTAAAGGATACACTTCCGATTAAACGTAAAAATGAATGGTGTTTAAATACAACCTCTGATTAAATTTTGTTAGGGTTTTGCTTACTCAGTAGCTAGTAGACATCCTCAACTATGTTTGAATCTATACTCAATACTATAATTGTTTCCAAAAGTCAAAGTATTTCGATTGTTCATCTTTTCATTCAAACGGGTGTGTATCCTAAACTCTTTGATCGACTGTACATACGCTCGCAAGAGCAATTTAAAAAGTCTGTGTATTTTGACTTCTTCTCGTGTGATATTGCAACACCGTTTTTGTTAAAATGAAAATATTTCAGGTCCTGTAAAAATAATAAAATTTATTGTAGAATCCATAATCAATATGTATTGGCCGAACAAAGCGCGAAACGCCAGCGTGGCATCTAAGTTTCAGTTTGGGCAAAAAATGTTTCGTGTATATGGCTGTTTTCCTCTGCAGGTCGCATTTCTCAACGGATTCTTGTGAAATTTTGTTCAAGTTCAATAATTTAAATAGATATTTTTTGTCGAATCAGCTTTTGGAAAAATGTAAGAAATATGTATAAAAATGTCAAAAAACTTTTGTTTAAAACGATTGCCAATTTTTTTTGTGACAATACATATACCGTTAACAGTAAGAAAAAAAAGTATTTGTTCAGTTTTAAGCAATGTAAAGACAGCTCATAGCTCGTTTAATAATGAATCACAAAACAAATCGATAACTCTATAAATATTGATATAAGTTTGCCTAAAAAACAGTCTTTTCAAATTTTATTTAAACGATTTACTAAACACCTGTCACAAGATCCGGTAGGACTTTGTAAAAATCGTATATATATGTCGGCCTCGAAAGCCCAGTGGCCCGACGCCTTGCGATTCGATGAGCATGGTGAAGCAACTCTGAGCACGGTTAGGTTCTGGATGGGGATTCCACTTACAACTAAAGGTCCCCTTCCTCACTTACTAGGTTGCAGGGTTAATGCCGCCCGGGTCGGTACCATCGCATTGAATGGACGATGGTCGAAGCGGTAATAAAAAATATCCGCGTATTCCATCCAGTTCAATGCAGCCGAATAGGTAAGGTCCTGGCAAGGCACCTAGTTCTCATCTGATGGTCAGTTTGGTATTAACCATCCAAGTACGACATTAAATATTTTTATGTCTATTGTTAAAAATGATATTGTATTTTTTTTCTTCTATTGCGAATGTAATATTCTAGGTCTATGGACTTCTTGACTATAATAAATAATTATTATTATTATTATATCCAAGCAGATCCTCCATCAGATAAATTAAGATAACAAAGCGAAGCAGCACTCAAATCTATAGCAGAATCATTCAAATATTCGAGCAGCCGTAACGATTAAACCTATTAACAGCCAATTATGTGCAGGTCCTACGAAAAGAACCGGCCAATTATAGTAGACCGCAACTATTATTCCTTCGAGGGGACGGACCCCGACGTGTGCACCCCCCTGCACCCACCCCTGCACCCCTCGCAGGGGGGGGCGTGCGAGGGTCCGCGTGCGAGCGAGACGGCAGCTAGGGGTGGCAATCACAGATATGAGGGGCTCCCTTCTCGGTTATCAATGGTCAGGCGACGTCAGTTGTGTTACGTCCCCGGTGACGGATGGAGGTTGCGCGGTTCTGGTGACATCCGTTGGAACTCTGTGGACTTTGTATCGGACTGTGTGATAAGTTAAAAGTTTAAATAATTTAATTAGTAAGAGTATGCAACCTAGCAGTCTAAATAAATATGACTATTAATATTTTTTCTTTGATTACAATTTAAAATTATTACAAAAAAAAGTGACCTTCGAGCGAGCTCGGATAACTGTTTTAAAGTGATACCGGAAGACAAAAGTAGCAGTATGGAGCGACAGAGTCACCCCACCATGATGTCCCAGCTGCCCTCGGTGCTGCGGGCAGCCGGCACCACCGCGGGCGAAGCCGTCAAGCCGAGGGCAGTGTACAGCATCGACCGGATACTGGGACACACCACGGAGGATCGGAGCACCGAAGAAGGTAGACACTGTGACTGGAACTATATATAACTCTAGTGTTTTTAAGTGAAGGTTGGTTTCGGCGTGGTTCGGAACCCATGTCTCCTTCAGTAATGAAAACTACTAAGTAATAGGGTTCGGGCCTCCTGGGCTTTCATCATTGGAAGAAAGATGCTTGACACGTAGTGAATATTTTGTTTTCTGTGCACATTAGGCACTATCTGAGTTTCCCGGCTCCGCTCGGGATAATATCAAGCTCCGGGCTATAAACTATAAAAAAACCGGCCAAGTGCGAGTCGGATTCGCACACGAAGGGTTCTGTACAAGATTGAACAAACAAAAAATATTTTAACACATTTTTTGTATGGGGCACCCCTTTAATTATTATTATTATTTTATTTTATCTGTTTGTTGTTATAGCGGCATAAAATAAATACACACTCCGTGAAAATTTCAGCTTCCTACCTATTACGGTTCACGAGATACAGCCCTGTACCAGACGGACGGACGGACAGCGGAGGCTTAGTAATATGGTTCCGTTTTTACCCTTTGGGTACGGAACCCTAAAAAAGAGCAAACTAATTAACATATCTTCGCATTTATAATATTAATAGGTAGTATTTTTATTTTGTGGGTGAAAAGATTAAAATGAAATATAAATACACTGTATTCAATAGGATAGAGCTCAATGAAAATTTAAAAAAGTTTTTATTTGTTTGTGCACAAAATAATAATCACACAATTTGTATCTTATAAGTTTCAGTTTCTTTATTTCGTACATTTGATGTATATTACTTACGCAAATTCGTATTTTTTCTTTTTCTGCCGTTAAAACACCTCGACGAAGAAAGGGGATATTCTGGGCACAAAAATGTAGTTGTTTCGCTCAACGAATTTTACTTGAAAGACCAAAAAACATCCACCCCATATATTTAAGTGTGTCGGTATTAACAAAAAAGTAGCCCTATAGCTACTTGTGTATGTGCAGCGTGTATGACAAATAATTACATTCAATTAATAATCCATTATGTCGTAGATTATTCACTTATTCACAATGATTAATACATATCTATATTCTGCTATAGACATGACAGAGTGACATGAGTTTATTTCAACCTAAAAACTAGTGTCTTTCTCGTGAGTCTGGTATATCTTATAACTGAATAAATGTACCTTAAAATACAATCCATTCTTTTGTCTTGTAACTTTTCTCACTGTTTCATAAGTACCTAAAGCTCTGTCTCTATGTGAGATATTATATCTTTTTATTTAGATTAGTGAATACATATATTATTAAATATAATTATTTATTAGGATAAAAGGATAAAACAGAAATAGGGAGAAAAATAAACAAAGAATATAAAACTAAATAATTAATTAAAATAAATAGCTCCTTCATTGGGACTGTTGGCTTTGTCCCAATGATATTTTATATTTTATTTTGTTTAATATTTGATGGATTCAATTGGCTTGCCATCTCCCAAAGTCAATGATTTTTCAGTCAGTTTTTATGGTGTTTAGTATTGTATTGTATTGTTTATTCATCATCCATAGACAGTACACTGCACTCGGATTTGTCATATTTTAGCATTGGCCAGTTCAGCAAAACAAAACACAGCGAAGAAGAACTGGAAAGAAACTCCGCTGTTTTTTTTTTCAACGTCCACTTAGTCTAAGTTTACAAAAGTGTTTGTCAATTATTTTAACAAAAACATAGGTAAAACACTAAATTCACATGAATACACAAACATTTACAATCCATGCCGTATGCAACAGTTCATGACAAATATCATTTTATTTGCAAAGACAATCCCCTCCAACTAATATGTTGCCAATTGGAGCAGGCCAGTCCCCACAAACAGCACCCGTTCACGAGCATCACGCCGGGCACAGCCATTACCTCTTTCAACCATATTTTAGGGAAAGAGATAACCGTAAGCAAGGACCTTTAAGCGAAGCACTGCTCCAGTGGCAACACAACACTGTGAAACACTTGCACATTAGGTTTTAATACTATGAGTTTTGTCATAAACTACTACTGTCAGCTGATCACATAGTTACATATCCCTTTAAATGCTACCACCTACAGACAATTAAGAGTATAATGGTTTGAGAGCATCCCTATCAATAAAGTAATAATAGATTCCTATATGAGATTTTGACCAATACCGAGAAACTAATAGTAGTGGATAGACTTTTACAACACTGCTTTCACAAGACACATTCCTTAAATTTATCGTTGCTGAAAACTACAAGAACAAAGTAAATAAAAAAAGATTAATTACCGAAACAATATAACATAGATCGATATAATTAAAATATTGATTTACAATACGTAACTTTGATGAATAGATAATTTTTTAAGCCCTGACTTATTGACATTATGTAACATTGGCATTTATGGATAACATTATTATTCTCATATTTAAGTTAATTGTTTTGAGGTCATCAGGTCCGTGTAGCTGTGGTTGTCACCATTCAGATTCCATTTCGATTAAAATATCCAATTTATTCGTTTTTTTTAATTTAAGTCTTTTTGTCGCTTCAGCTATTCAGTTAAGTTTTAGTTTATTTATTTCCTAAACTAAAGATAAGTTAACAAACATGTCAAAAACACAGTTCAGATTTTTTTTATTCTGTTAAGCGCGGCATATGGCGTACGCCAGGACCTATTAAGGTTCCCGACGACGCCCATGGATTTTCGAACTTTCAGAGGGGCTGCGACAACCACGACTGCTGACAGAAAGCGTTATGCAGCCCCGACGAGTATTCTCCACGGCAAAGACGATAGAAAACAGAGATAGACCCTACATCCCTTCGGAGTGGGAGGGTCTTCAAATTTAGGGATACCTCGGGGTCGTCGACGAGACGCACGGCCCGACGCTGTATCGAGTCCAGGAGCCAAGCAGCTGCTTAGCTGAGCCGTCCAATAAATGCGAACAATACTCCACGCAAGACCCTATCTGCGCCTTGTAGAGGAGCAGTTTTTGGTCAGGCGTGAAGTATGTACTGTTGCACCCTGGACATTGTGATTCTTAAGACAATGTTTAAGGATAGAGTGCTTCTTATGCAGTGTAGAAACTTGCATGAATTAAAATGGACTATTTTTTGGTTTTAAATTCGTATTACTTTTTTTATATATTCACGAACATTATTCCCAACATTAGCTTACCTACTTGAATATTTTGTTTATTTATGATGCTACATCGATGTAATTTATAGTTTAAAGGCGAATTTTATAACAGTAGGTCTGGTATCAGTCCTCCTTATCTATTCGAATAAAAACCACCAATTGCAACGTTAAAATAGAGCCAAATAAGTAAATCGGTAACTCTAACAGAGGGAAAATAGTTAGCCTTAAACATTAAACGTTACTGTACAGTCTAATTGTTTTTTCAACTGTGTGCAATAACTATTTTCTCTTACTGTTTCCTTAACTATGTGAATTTTTTTTCTAGCTTTAGTATTTTTCCCATTCATACTTACGTCTTATATTCAGTGAAAAGGAACTGTCCCATCTGTTAAAATTCTTGTACCTCTTGAAAGTGACAGCTACACGCCTAATTTGTAGTCAGCCGTAATGTTCAATCAGTAAAGATAATCATTTCAAAATCATCTGATCTATCACATGTGTTAGTTTTACCAAGCGGTACTGGGGGCCCATTCAGGTAAGAGTGAGTTTGAAGTGAGTCACTTTTTTAAATAGTTCTTGTTTCCACGCTTCTTTAACAAAATTTTAGTTTGGTAAAAATCTGGTTTTTCCTATGAATACATTGGAAGCATAAATAACAGTTCCGTTATTTAAATAATAATATATTTCCCAGTAATTTTTAGGTTAACTCACTCCCGAACTCGAACTCACTCTTACCTTACCTGAATGGGCCCCCTGTTATTTTAACCAGTTGATTAAAATAACTGTTTAATATTAATTGTTTTGGCTCTAATAGATGCTTACTGAGATTAACGTTCCCATCAATGATTGCATTAAAATTGTGCTAAAACAGTAACTAGTTGCACAGAAGTTTTTTCAGTGCAGTTCATTTAAAACAAATGGCTTGGCAAATGTTGAATTTGTTAGATATTTATTTGTGAGAATTGAACCCAAAACACCGTGGGTCACATGCATCAATAGGCAAACAATATTTTGACACATAACGTAATTTTCACGCTACAAGAGCGATATTAAACTCTAATAGAGCGATTAACCCTCCGAGAACAGAACGCACAATGCGGTGTTTACACACGAAAAATAATACCAAAGCAACATGACCACAACGAGGATATGGCTTACAAAAGGATATTACCAATAATATGAACCCCCGGAGCGTCTTTTTGTGTGTATTTCTATGGAAAATATAATTATGATGCAATAATTTTCTCGCTACACTCGCTCATTGGGATGTGTTGTAATGAGCCATTGAATTTTTTTTCAAAGTGTTTCTATAATGGCGGTTTAGGATGTTGCAAAAAGGGTTAGTATTTCGAGTGGGTTTTTGAGCTCATTCATATGAAATACCTCGAGGAGTTACTTGTGAGAATGGGCTTTGAATAAGAATTTAACGAGTGGTCTGAAAGAAAGGTTTTCTTAATTGTTATTTTTTATTTCGACGTGTATTTCTTTAGGTATCCTTGGTTAAATTTAATAATTAACATATTAAAATGTCGTATTTTTTTAATTTATATATTTTTGAACGTCCAAGTTCAAAATATTTAAAACAGATTAATCATTGTTGAAACTCGATAACAACGCGGCAGCTGCCAAAATAAATATACATATTGTTTGTTTATTATTTCTATCGCTTATCGAGTACCAAATAATGCAAAACATCTCAGTTCACATCAACCTATCCTGTAAATCCTTTATTTACAGGGTAGGTAAACTGTAGAATATCGAGGTATTTTCCCCAAACTACTGGGATAAATTAACGTTTCTGATTGGTGCAGAACTAATCAAATTCCCTTACATATTTTCTCATTTCTTAGACCGGTTCAGTCCCAGCATAGCATCAGCCCTGTCTTGGGACGCATAGTGATGACGTCAGCCGAAAGATTATCAGTGCGCTGCACTAACTCAGGATAACCACTCCATCCTATTCCTGACTACGCAGATGTGTTACTTGGATGTAACCAATCAACTCCTCTATAAATCTGAATATTTACAAAACAAACGTGATCTCATATTTGGTCCACAGAGATGAGACCACGGTTTTGAGTTTCGCCGATGTCTCGAGTGGCGCCTATATCCTTCTTCGCGGAAACTTCCACATCATCAATATTCTCAATTATTGTATCCACATTGCGAGCGTTCTAGATTAACTTACATTCCTATTTTCGTTTCTCTCATTCAATTATCTGTTTACGGTATAATAAACTATCATTACTGATTCTAACTTCCCACAAGTAGGTATTCAGATTTTTTCACAGGTAAATGTTTTACTAGTTTAACACGTTTTACCTATGCGCTCTTCCTATGTTAGAAAAAAATATAAAATCACAGGGTCAATGATGTAGTACTTTTCGTTAGTCTTAGTTTCTGTTATGACTATTTATCTCAGCCTAAGACTTAATGCTTCTGCTTTTTGGCAGATCAGTTTAAGGCAAGGAAAAAAAAGGAAATATATAATATATAAAATTAAATAATATATGGTGAAATTATGTAGTTATTTCACATATTAAATCACATACGAGAATGTTATTCATAAAATCCTAAATTTATTTTAGTTTTAAATGTATACATTTCTGCAAGCATTTTTTTGCAAAATCTAAATCTCAACTAAGCGCGGGTGACTTCAAAGTGCTTTATTTGTAATTCATATATACAATATAAATAGAGGATATACAAAAACGTGGGCACTAATATAATAAGAGTCTGGTGAATGTAAACATAGATTAAAGAGGAAGGCATAGACAGCTCAAGTCATGCAACGTACAAAACTCGCCGAAAAGAACTTATTTTCGCTGGTGCTATGACATTTCTACCCAGCTCCATCTTCTGTAACAGCCAGAACTACTTAAACCGTCATTCAGGCTCCATATGACGGTAAAGTCCAATATTTTGGTTTCACTTTTATTTTTTCTCAGCGTCGGTTAGGAAATAACTAAGTTTAGACAATGATCTAGTGTATGATCATAAAACATTTTTCATGAATTGCAACACCACCTGTAGATTTTGATTATCCCTAATCAACACCGCTATTATGTAACAAATCTATAACGCCCTCTTTTATCTATGACATAGGTACAATCGAGTTAGAGATGCTTCATATATGTTGCGTACAATTTATTTTCCACGTACGGCATTGAAATATAAATCCGATCAAATTGGCACTCGTCTGCGGATCGAAGCTTGTTATCTGCGGGAATTTACAGGACAATTAAGTATCTTTCTATTATTGCATTACAGAATGGTATCTTGGAATACCTCTCCTTTGGTCGGATATGTCAGAGGGTGATGTTTGCAAGTGATACAAAACCTCTATACGATAGAAGGCAAAAATAAGTCCCCTTTAAATGTTCTTTGAAATATCAAAATACCTTGTTAGCATCGTCAATTTAGTCTGGTTTTCGCCAACTGCCGATTTATATGAATCGACACTTAAAGGGCCTTTATTACTAAAGTGCTGATTGTTCTGGTCTTGACTGCAAACTGCTAAGAAAGGACCTCAAGAACGGCCCGTAAGCTATGCTCCCTATACAAACTTAGTTTACTAATGATTTGGAAACCGCTGTTCCAATTAAATTGATATTTAATATATAATATCAGGTAACAAATATCTCTGTCTGCATGCTTTTGTTGTTTTGAAAAATCCAAACCGAATGAAATGAAAGCAAAAATAATTTTGTTTTCTCTATGGTTTGACCAAGAATACATTAACCGAAAAAACAAAGGCATGCAGACACAGATATTTGTAGCTTAATATTAGATACCAAATATCAAGTAAGTTGGAACATTGGTTTTCAAATGATTAGTAAACTACGTTTGTATGGGAGGCGAAATTTTCAGGTGCTTACGGGCCGACCTTAATATGTGGCGATTAAGCTATCGGCAGTAGGTAAAAATGCCCTTAGTAACCTATATTAGGTTGTTTATTTAAAGACAGCTTTTACACATGAAAACACTTTAATTACTTACGTATTAATTTTGTTCAGTTAAGTAATTTATTTGAGGGTTTCTGGTTTCTTTGTTGTTTGTTTTTGCCTTAAACTGTTCTAGCAAAAATCTGAGTTTGGCATTAGCATTTATTAAAAAGTAATATTTAATAGTGTTTTATTTTATATATTTCATAATTGTGAACGGAATAATTTTCTTAAAGGGTAAAGTTCCTTTGCGGTTCCTTTTTAATGTGTCACCCACACCGCAAATACCTCATTTCTGAGATAATTGGGAGCCATGTCATGTGTGATTTCCATCCAGAACAATATATCCAAGTAATAGAAGGAGCCGTTTCTATCATCGTTCGATGCGGAACAGGAGGTGACTGCACCCGTTCACCGTAGACAGTTCTAAAATAAGAACCAACCGATTCTCTAGACTCGTATCGATAGGGTCGGTACGCTAAGCGATGCCGAGATATTTTCCCCCATTGAAAAACCTGGGTTGTTACCATGGTAAATAACTCGCGTGACCAGCAGGTGAACAGGCAAAATGGTGATTAAATCTACCATGATAACTGGTAAATTTTAGTTCACTTGGGCGAATAACACGTCATTGACAGTTAGCATGGTACGAAATGCAACTAAATGTAAGATTAAATCACTCTGTTGCCTGTACACCTGCTTTTCACCTGGCGAGTTATTTACTCGATAAAATAAAAAATCAAGATCTTGGAATGGCACAGTTTAGGCAAGATTAGGCCAATATGATGACATTAGGTCCGGTAATAACGATCCATGTCCAGTTCAACCATGAACATGAATTTGCGGTTATAAAGGTTGATGTTTTTATAGAACAGCAAACCATAATGCCAGCAAAGAGAACCCGAGTCAACAGAGTCCTGTAGGAACAACATTTATTCGTCGCTGCCTTCAAACAGACTCTGTAAACAGCGTGGCTTTCATTAACTGAGGGTTATTTTCTCCCGAAAACCTCGTTATGACGCGAGACCGGGACAGGCAAGGCAACTCTTCCATTGCCTTTAAAGTTTTTTGGAACTTGATGCGGAATTTTAAACTCTAGACTTAATCTTTGCTATCGCTGGAAACATTTTTCAACAAAACGCATAAAAATAATCATCACAGAAAGTTCGTCAGTTCGTATATTAATACTATTGTAAGAAACTTTACTGCTCCATTGAAAAAATCTATGCGCATAAACAAAAGTGTGGTCTGTTACGTTGGCGTGGTATACCTGATTTAGTTAGGAATAGTAGTCTTCAGGTAGTTCCAACTTTCGGATGAACAGTGTTCTGATTATTACTTACAATAACTACTGACTTAATTACAACTTAAGGTGGCCCATCCCGCTCATCTCCCCATACAAAAGGGGAAAGAAGATCACGCCCATATTTCTTGTCAGAGATCCAAAATTTTGCTCAAAATAGCTTTATTTGATCGAACTAGATGTCTGATGACCATTGACATTGTAAAATTGTGTTTGGTTTCTAAATTATAAGGTCCGAAAGTTTGAATTTTTTGCGCGTTTTATACAATAACTTTGGAGGTGGATTACGCAATGATAAAGTAAGAACATCTTAAAAAGATTAGTCATCAGACATAGCTTATTTAACCAAAATTTATAAGCTATTTGGTTTTTGTTAGATTTTTGACTACAGCGGTCGTGGTTTACTTTTAGCTATAAGTCGTTTTGAAATTAAAATTTTCGTAAATCTTACCAAATCATACCCTATGCACATTGTCTTTTTTGTGGACTTGTTGCATCTTCCTTATCACGGAGCCTGTCTTATTCTTTGAAACAGAGAAGGTCCCAGAGCCCAACAGCATGGTTTTGTACCGTGCCCGCGAATGAGTAAGGCCCGCCGGGTTGGGCCACCTTAAACAAGTAAGTGATGATCTGAACACTATTTATCCGAAAATATAATCTTCAACAACAGTGAAACTATAAATAAACATGTAAAATACATATATGAACAAATATCCGATTTCCGGGCATAAACCCAACGCTTTCCGAGGTCTGTAGGCCTATTCTTGGAATTCCGGAAATATCCCGCAACACGGTATTTGAATAATTCAAGGTTTTCCGCGGAGAAAATAGCTCCGACAACCGCTATTAAAGCAGTTTTCTCGACTGAAATATTCCTGACCCCTGAGCACGGAATTGCATGTATGTACATTTGAATGTACTGCATGAGTCATCAACGCTCTCCCTCGTGGCTGCGGGCAGTTCGTTTGTGTGAAGATAATTCTGTTAGTCTAAGCCCGGACCGTGTGGTGAGCTATCGAACGGTGCGACCGTGCGACCGTGCGACCGAGATCATTCGACTATCATTGCGTCGCTTTATGCTGCTCCGTTATTTTTCAGGAATAAATCTAGATATTTTTTGAATTGAACGGCTCTTAGCGCATCGGCGAAGGGGCTTGCCTTCCAACCGAGAGGCAATAGTTTCCGATCTCACTCGTTCAGTCTCTTTCTGAGTTGGGCAAGTGCATACCGTCACCAATGAGAGCTGTGCGTTGGTTCTGAATCCATGTAAAACTGTGAGTATCCTTTCCCCTACCAGGGTTAAGAAATCAATAAGAAATAATAATAAATAAATCGCATCCTATTAAACTGTTAGATAAGATGGACTTTGTACACCCGCATTTTAGTTAAGTATCATTCGTTTCTCGGTATTGGTCAAAATCTAATACGAAGATTGCTTGCGGTGACGCTTGGTTCAGGTTATCTCTTTCCCTAAAATATGGTCGAGAGAGCTAACGGCTGTGCCCGGCGTGATGCTCGTGAACGGGTGCTGTTTGTGGGGGCTGGCCTGCTCCAATTGGCAACATTTTAGTTGGTGGGATAGTCTTTGCAAATAAAATTATATTTGTCACGAACTGTTGCATACAGCATGAATCATTATTTGTGAATTCATGTTAATTTAGTGTTTTTGTTAAAAAAATTACAAACACTTTTGTAAGTTTAGACTAAGTGAATGTTGAAAAAAAAAGCGGAGTTTCTTTCCAGCTCTTCTTCGCTATGTTTTAATAATCCATAAAATGATTGTGATCAGAAATTTAATAAAAGCTGCTATTTTCCGTCGCCTGGTCGCGTCTATAGAAACCAGAAATTAGCATCGCCTCCCCATGTAAAGAAATATGGAGATTCCATTTTAAATTTAAATTGCCTTATACTCCATAACACTCTAATTTGGAACGAGACTACATAAAACCACATTAAATTAAGCATTAAATGCATCTTATACAAAATCAAGTCCTTAGTAAACCAGCGTATTTACGAATATTAGAAAAAAACTGTCATTTTCTAGGTATAAAGAACTCGTCCATAGAAGCATGTCTTATTCCTCAGTTTCCTGAATGGTGAATTTGCATAAAACTCAGCTACAATTAGATTTATGCCTTTTTTTCTTAGTACGGAGCGCGTTAAAGTCGAAATAGTATTTGTGGCGGAAATCGTCTAGCCGTTTTACATATTTTATGAATAAATAAAAACATCTATTACTTATAAGGAATTTAATTTTTATTTCATTTTAGCTTAGGGCTCATTTTAAAATAGTTAGATAAACAGCCAGATAACTAATCGACGGATTTATTTACGGTTCTGCTTATCCATCCGATATAGTAAGTCCGTGTGATTATTTGTAAAAATATAGTCAGATAATTGTGATAGAAGATATAATTCTCCGGCAACGACCATCTGTCTTTTGACCAACGTGAATTTGTGTCCGATAAGTACTATCTGTAGATTGAAAAATCGGCCCTTAGTACCATAGCAGTCACACTTTTCTACGACCTTAGTACCAAGTAACTTGCCCGTTTACGTAATTTAATAACCTAGTAAAATAAATGAAAGGTTTTACAATTACAATAATTTATTTACTATGGTTGTTACATCGGGAGGGGAGGAGAGGATACTGCCAAAATGGTACAAGGTACTAAAATAACAATGGTATTAAATAGTATCTGTTCATTATAAAAGTATTAACTAGATCGAAGTATATCTGTTACGAGTAAGGGTCGCCAGAGCTTACGATCCATTCTAATCGTTAAAAATAAAACCTTAACTTACAGTCACAGAGTTTAAAATTGCACGAAATTATATAACACTTCACACATTACTCAAATATATCGAATACGGTTCTGTGCTTTAACACTAAAGACATAAAGAGCATTACCGTGCAGTTGAACAGCACTCGCGAGCTAATTCTCTTTGACTTTGACATGCTAACAATTTGTTTATTGTATAATTGTTGTTCGGATTAAACAAACAATTGAGTTTAACGTTTTGTGCAATGTTTATTTAGTTCGAGACGGGGAAGTGATCCCTGATGAGAAATGTGAGAACTTTTTTGGGACCAAGTCAATAATACATTATCATATTCTTATGGAATGACTGTGTAAAAAACATGTATGACTACTATTGATTAGATACATATAACTAAAATATCAGTTTGAATGAAATATTAAATTAGAAGGAATCTTTCTTTATTAATTAGTTTAGGTCTGAGTAACCGTGTTTTTCCAAAGGAGGGTAATATGTGTGTATGTTTTTATTGAAGTTATTTATTTAATGCTTGTAATCTAGAAAACATCATCCATTTCAATTTTCTTACACCAATGACAATGCAGTCCACGAAAGAAAATCGTTTGCTAAGGATCTTGGAGTTATAGTGGATGAGAAGTTGACCTTTGTCGATCACATTGAATCCATTGTTAAAAAAAATTACCGGCTCTTAGGTTTTATGTGTCGTATTACCTGATTTATCTATACAATAGCGTTGTAAGAAGCAAGATGGAATACGTAAGCTTGGTATGGTCTCCTTTCTACGCTGTACATATAAATCGAATTGAGTCTGTCCAAATAAGATTTCTTCGATTATTGTCTAATAGGTTTGGACTCCGGCGTAAATTAAATTCATACCCAAATAGACTTTTTTACTTTAAACTCGAAACATTGGAAAGGCGCCGAAAAATATCTGATATCGTCTCTCTATATAAGATGATCAATAGTAAGGTAAGTACTTCCATCCTCGAAGATCGCAGATTTAACGCTGCTCGACGTCAAACAAGATTTCGCAAATTGTTCAACTGTCATTAAAACTAAAAATGTCTCAAACAACCCGATTGCAAGGATGTACACATTGCATGACAGTCTGTCTTGCGAACAACATTTTCCCGACATGTTTGCCTGTTATAATGTGGCCATGTTTAAAATAAATTAAATTCATCATGTTCTTTTTTTTTGGTAACGTATAATTTGGAAATCACATTTAATTGTTATTTAAATTTAAATTTAAGTTTATATTGATTTTTTTTTATTTTGTTTTTCCTTAACTTGTTTACATTAGGTAAGTACTGAATAGTTGCACAATTATGCATGCGGTGTGCACAATTTTATTGGAATGTTACTTTAAATGTTTTATGTGATATTAATTATTGTTATTTTATCGTAAATATTCTGTTATGTATACCAAATAAATAAATAAATAAATAAGTAAATTTACATTAAAAAAAAATCTCAGATGAACGTGCTATCTACAAACACATTTTAACGGAACCCACAGTGCGCGAGTCAAATTCGCACTTGCTCGGATTTCTTAAATGCTGAGGCTTTGTAATAAATACCAACACAATATAACCAAAATATTGGCAGACTTTTATCTTAAACTTTTTTAAAAACTCCTATAATAAATAAACATTATTAAAAAACTCAACAATATTGCTTCTAATAATGTAAATGCATGTACAATGCTTGTGTATATTGAACATACAGCATTACAGTAACATACAGTTCAACACACCCTGTTATTTTTCGCAAGTAGGGTCACCCTGTGCGGCTCACCTGAGAGGGGAGATGCCCCCCTATCCGATTTATATGAATAAAAGTTGCTCAAACTGCTAATGGTACTCAGCGTCAAAATATTACGTAAATCGCTTAAGTGATGCGCAGTTGTACATTTAAAATATCGATATTCTAATTATTTTCAATTTAAATTTTTCAAAGGTTGATACTTTTTTGACTTGCGAGGCTGTCTGAATTATTATATTAATTATTTTTATATATATATATATATATATATATATATATGAATAATTAAGAAGAAAATTTAAATAATAAAAAAAACAATTTTATCTGCAGCTCCAACAATTTTTGGATATCCAGAAATATTGTTAATACAAGTTTTAAAATGGACTTAGTAGTAGGTATACAATTAAATAGCAGTATGTTAAAAAATGATAATATATTCACAAAATAAATTGGGAATTCATAATTAATGAATAATAGATACCATTTAAATATCACTATGTCACTGTCCATGATGATAAAATGATTCCAAAACTGTGACCTATTTTTTATTTAGATTGTGGTCATAGTAAGTTTAATAAAATCGTTTGTATGTTTGTTAATAAGTATTTCGTAATTTAAATACAATGGGTAAACACATTTAAGGATTAACATCGATAGATGAGTATTTTTCATCACTAGGAATTAGCATCTCTGGTACTCAGGGACAATAAGTGTATTCGTATTACACGATTTATTATGTCCTCTATCAATTAGTTGATTTTTCTCTCTTTTCAAATCTACTTTTTATTTGTTCACATTCAATTGAAATATTCCAAAGAAGACGAAAATGAATTAATACCAAAATTGTGCCATATAGACAAAAAATACGAGAACAAGTGAATTGTACATTTTACAGTGTGTAGTTATTCAGGCGGACCTATCACTAAGAATGATGTCTTCCAGTCAACCTTCGCGGTCATGAGGAAACACAATATTACACATCGGTTAAGGCCGAACACCAGGCGTTGGATACCGAAGAGTCTCGCCACTAGGATTTCAAAGTATCCGCTTGTTCCAGACCAACCGAGGCAGGTGAAGTCCTAGCACCAGGCATCGGAGACAGCGGCGTCTGGAACATTGGGATATCAAAGTGCTCGATTGTTCCAAACCAACCGAGGCAGGTGAAGTCAGAGCACCAGGCATCAGACTGCGGCGTCTGAACACTGGGATATTAAAGATTTTCCAGACCAACCGAGAGCGGTGAAGTACGAGCACCAGGCGGTGGATACCGAAGTGTCTCGCCACAGGGATTTCAAAGTCTCCGTTTGTTTCAGACCAATGGAGGCCGGTGAAGTCCTAGCGTCAGGCGTTTCGCCACTGGGATTTCAAAGTATCCGCTTGTTCCAGCCCAACCGGGGGCCGGTGAATTCCGAGCACCAGGCGTCTCGCCACTAGGATTTCAAAGTATCCGCTTGTTCCAGACCAACCGAGGCAAGTGAAGTCCTAGCACCAGGCGGTAGATACCGAAGTGTCTCGCCACAGGGATTTCAAAGTCTCCGTTTGTTTCAGACCAACCGAGACCGGTGAATTCCGAGCATCAGGCGTTTCGCCACTGGGATTTCAAAGTATCCGCTTGTTCCAGACCAACCGAGACCGGTGAAGTCCGAGCACCAGGCGTCGGACACGGAGGCGCGGACCGACGAGGAGCCGGACGACCTGCCGCGGATGCTGAGCGACATGGAGGACCTGTCGGACCCGGCGGGCCGGCCGAGGAAGATCCGCCGCTCGCGGACCACCTTCACCACGTACCAGCTGCACGAGCTGGAGCGCGCCTTCGAGAAGACGCAGTACCCGGACGTCTTCACCAGGGAGGAGCTGGCGATGAGGCTGGACCTGAGCGAGGCGAGAGTGCAGGTTAGTCTCTTCGGTCAGGAATGGTGGTCTATAAATTACCCATTGAAGAGAAAGGAAGGTTAAGTGGCATGCGCTCGATATCGCGTCTCCGCTATGTGGTCAAAATTACCATATAGTAGTATGGGAATCTGGCGGTGCGTCATATGCCACACAGTTGTAACATCGCCACCGCGCGCGAATATGCTCTAAAATAGCGTTCGTCAAGTCAGTTCCCACCCACACTACCCTCCAGTACGTCTGCGACTATGTTTGCATGTTGCATACACGTTTAAGTAGGATTGAATGTATGTATGTACGTTTCATATTCGTATTTTATGTGTTATGTATGTATGTTTCCTTGAATGTTACCTATTTTTAATCATTGACAAAGCCTATTTACAGCTGACGATGTTAAAATGTTAGTCTACAAATGAGTCGATCTCTTTCCATTGGACAATCTCATTAATATATTCTTTTTTATCTGACTCTCTATTTATGACAAGGCCTCTTTACAGCTGATGATGAAAGTAAAACTTTATAATAATAGACATGTTTATATGATCTGAGATGTGTATTGCATATTTGTATGTTACTTCTTGCAACCATCTGACGTATCTGAGTGTATGTAATGCATTTTGTTCTTGGGGCACATAGGCGTAAAAATAATGAAGACGTAACCAATACTGTAGAGGAATTATCGTTAAACATGGCTAATGAATTAACTTTTCTGGGATTAATAATTGACAATAGATTCTGCTGGAAACCCCACATAGACAGTCTTGCTGGTAAACTGAGCTCAGCCTGTTATGCCATTAAAAAAATCAAGGAACTCTGTGGCACGCAAGCTGCAAAAACTGTCTACTTTGCTTACTTCGATAGTCTCATGTTGTATGGACTAATGTTTTGGGGAAATGCAGCAGAAGCAAATAGAATATTTGTCTTGCAAAAAAGAGCCTTGCGTTGTATTCTTAGCATGAAAGCTATAGATTCTTGTAGGAATGTATTCAGCGAAATAGGAATTATGACCCTACCTAGCGCATATGTGTATCAAAATATCTGCCATGCTAGGAAATATAAGCACCATAATACCTTAAATGCTGATGTACATGACTACGATACTAGACATAAAACTGATTTACAAAATGTTAAGCATAGGTCATCAAAATTTTCAAAAAGTTTTATATGCAATAGTATTAGGTTATACAACAAAATTCCAGAGGAGATCAGGAAATTAGGAGATAAATGTTTTAAGAGCAAATTGAAATCAGTATTAATAAAAAAAAGCTACTACACTATCCAGGAAGCCTTATTAGATAGAAAACTTGTTTAAATTAAAGCTCATGACTACATACTTGACCGGGTACCTAACACGGTACTACCAATAATTTTTTTTTTATTTTTTTTATTATTATTATTATTTTCTATTATTATTATTTTTTCTAACATGGGTACTACATTGTAGTATGAATTTGTTTATTTACTAACTTATATTTAATTTGATATTACCTTGTATCAAAAATGACGATGGCTTTTTACACCTGAATAATTTAGATCATAATTCCTATTAATTTAGAATAAGATGTCATTATAGTAGTCAAGAGTTTGCTCCTCACCAATGTATATAATGTTCTTATAATAATGTTCTTTGTGAGCAGTAGTAATCAATCAATCACTGTTAACTAGTTTGTAAGTATCACTGGAAAAAATAATAATACAATGACCAACCTGACGAAGTTTCTTGTCGGCTCTTCTTCGCCAGAAGTAATCGAACCGACAGGAAAAAAAAAAAGACGTATCCGAGTGTGTAATATACATCTAATGGAGGAAATAAAGAAACTGAAACTGAAACTGAAACCTATAGGATGAATAAAAATGAAATTAAATTGGTGGTTTTTGAAAATTCTAGACAGTAGGTCCCATACTAGGCGCGCTCGATACCATATCTCCTCCCATTTTATCGATGGAATTAATTCGCTGATAGAAACAGTTCTCAAGACAAAGATAACTTCGAAACAGACACTAAATTCACACACACACACACACACACACACAAGAATGACTTGTAGCTCAGGGGCGACGGGTGACAGCCTTGTGTTAGTCATAGGTTTGGTAAGAACCGAATATTCCATCCGAGGGTTGTATCCAGGTAGAGTAATATTGACCTCGAGTTGAGCAGTTTGTAGCTCAATTTTTCACTTGCTTTCTATGCCAGATGTCTAATCCTTGTCTCACTTATAATCTCTCTGAGTTGTAGGTATAAGTGCACTTGCACTTGCGGTATAACAAGAGCCTGTCATGGCACCTATTTTTCATGTAGTTATTGTCATTACAGTGGGTAAATGTTAGCCATTCATTTCTATTAAAAATAAAATCAAGGGAACACAGACATAAGAATTTGATTACGCGTTGCTGATTAAAAAACTCTTGAAAAACAGACATACGTACATAGAAGTTATTCTATAAGGGTTCGTTATTTCCTTTCGAGTAACTGAGCCCTAAAAAACAAGAAATACTTTTTAATTTCGTTCAATGAAGCCTTTAACGATGACGCATTTACAAATCAAGTTATTACGGAAGAATTCGTGTTGATACATTTTTAATAACATTTAAATGGATTAGTTCAATTACTAAATTACTAACAAACGATGTCAATTATCGAAACTAACTCGTTTTAAATGTTATATGTTTGGTCAATTAATTATTTTATTAACTTAATACCTCCACGCATTCCTGAGAAAAACAGATTGATGAACAACGAAGTGGTCCTATAACATTTGAGAAACGGAATCCTAAATTGAGTATAGTATTTGTCATTAAAAACTTTTCGATACCATCAATATATTTCCCGCCAAAATCACTATTGCTAATTCAAAACTCGCCAATTATTCTTGTCCACGGTTTCGACTAAACGTTGCACAGCCAGTCAGTGCCTAATCCACCGCCAGTGGCCAAGCGATCCAGCAGAGAGCGAGCCAGTGTATAATTGTATAATTAAAATTAGTTCTATTCTCGCCGGCAATTTCCATATCGACGCCGGCTCGCGACAATACCGGACAAATTGCACGGAATTGCCCTTGTACTGTCCGCAACGACGGATAGTAAAAAAATGATGTAATAACAGTCGCGTATATCGTTTATTAGACTGCCTGAGGCACCCAGCACTGCCGCTTTGGACATTTATCCGAGATACGCCTAAAACATAGCAAAATAATAAAAATCTATGGAATTCTGAAAATATTTCCTAAAACTCGATAGCAGCTCGACGTACATACAACGACGTACAATAGAATATAAACAATCCAGGGACCCACTGAAACACACACATACATACTTCATAAAAATCGGTCCAGCCGTTTAGGAGGATTTCTGTGACATACACACATACAGAATAGTTATACAATTGAAGAAGACAATGGCTACATATTTATTAATTTGTATGTTTATCGTTTCCAATATTACCATCCTTACAATAAGGAAACGTCTTGATTAATGTTTTTTAAGTAATGTAATGATTTGATAGCCCATTCCAAACGGCCCTGATTCCCTCGCCATTTTCAATGTCCTAACAAATTCTTTTTTGATAGAACGCTGAAGATTGAAGTAAAAAATGAAAGCAATCATAACGCCGCAGTGCTATTATAATAATATTTAATAGCAAGACGTTATTACTCATATGATAATTACGATTAAAAAAAATATATATATTGTATTGTGATATTGTAAACGACATAAAAAAAATGATGGAATTGAACTGATTGTTTATTTATTTGTTAGGGTAAACTTTTTATTGCTATTTCAAGAAAGCCAATAATCTTTTTATTCTGAAAATATATCAACAAAAATGCAATATTAATACCCAGTTCGTGTGCTAGCAGAACAGAATTGCAATAGCAAGTGCCGAGTGCGCTAGCGGTATAGATCTCTTAAAATAAATAAAATGATCATTTTAGGATAGCGCTTGACATTTTTCGGCATCATTTTTTTCTTGCACAGTACACGGATTTTAATATAATATAGTAATATAACTTAAGTAATAACTACACCATTCCTCAATAATACATTTGTTCATTCATTAATATTAGTAGTGAAACAGAAGTAAAGAAGGCCAGCTATATAAAAAAAAAATGCTGGAACTGAAATAGTAAGCTGCCATTTTCTGCTGTCCATACCTAGCCGCGCACAATACGGCGCTAATTCGCCCATCATCTTACCACCATTAAGCCCTCAGCACTGAACACTGCTAATGTTTGGAGGCTCGTTTTTTTGCTGCCACTCCCTCCGCCAGCAGGCGTATTAATGGAGAATTACGTCGTATTACGACTTAATTGTTCGCAGTAGTTTTGCTATGTAGAAATGCCGGAGCGGCCTCTAGATGGTAAATCGTCAGCTCTCTCGTTGTTCCTGAAGGACTTAGAGCACAGAAATAAAAAACAGATGCAAGATTGTAGCTTTTCTTAAAAGATAGTTTTTTTTTCCAATTTGAGGTTTTAGAACGAAATATTTGGACATGGATAGCTAATACCACGCCCACCGTTGGGATTTTAGCCCGAAGCACCGAAATCCCAAGATATTAGGTGCCATGCCAGGGTCCTTCCTTTATGAGCACGGCCACATTGTTTTTTGGCTGTATTGAGCTGGATGGGAAACGCGGACAATTTTTTTATTGGCGGTTCGACGATGTTTTTATCCAATGCCTTTCTTGCCCAAATATTTTGCAATAATTTGAAAGTTCTGATTACAATGCTTGTTGATTACAATGTAAACGAACAGCGTGTGGACTTGCCTGACATGCCAGAAGTGATGGGTTAAAATTCCTACCCCGTTCAAGTACAACTTTCTTTCTCTTTCTCAGTATGTTATATTTATTTGTAAGAAAAAAAATATTCAAGTATTTTACCTAATTCATTATACACATTTGTTGCTGTGTGGGTTTTGGCAATTAAAAATAATACAAGTGGTCCCACTGAATTTCTTTCAATTCATGTGTTTTACGACATCGACAGAAGCAGAAAAGTGACACGTGGGATTAGTCATTTTAAGGACTACCCAGCGGTGTGATCCCTATGAAACAAAATTTGTGTCCACCTAACTGGTTACCATGGTAAATTACCTCTCGCGTGAAAATTTTATTTTATTTTATTTATTCGGAGAAACAACAGTGCATTCATACATAAAGTGAATCAACAAAGTAATAAAAATAAACACCAGTTACATATTCTCACAGTTGAGTATACAAATGAATAGGCAAGTATTTATTATATCTGACGTTTAGGTGCATTTCCTACCATGCTAATCCTAAAACGACGGGCTATTCGACGAAGTCAACTGAATGCTCCCAATTAGCTTAGTACGAAATGTAAATAAAAAAAATCGAATTTTATTAAACAATTAATACACCATGGTAACCCACCTAGACTAGTCCAATATGTTTCAAGACCCTATGCTCTTAAGAGCGCCCTCCGACTGAACTAACTTATTGGCGGGCATGGCACAAAGTCGTGTTATTGCGCTCTGACAGTTCAAGGAATAAGACAGTCTCCACGATGAGGAGGATGCATCATCTTCCAAAGCAGCCAATTCGCATAATGTGTGATTTGGTTGGATTCACAAAACATCAATACTTATAGGTAAAAATAAATCACGTACACAACAAAATCCTAATTGATTTATTGACTTGACTGGAAGAAATCAATCTTACTTAGAAGTCAGCCTTTGTGCAGTATAGTAATTTTACTGTATGTTTTCTCTGTAATTAAATTTTTCTTTGCGCACATTAAAGAATGTATTTATTTATTTGATGATTTATCTTCATGGATCAAGTTAGGCATGATGACTAAAACATTTTCGGACCGGATAACTTAGAACCCAGGCACAATTTTATGATGCCAATGATCACCAAGCATCTAGAACGATTAAATAAAGGTGTTTTAAGTATAATTTTGGCTATGCGACTATAAATATGCGAATGATTTTCTTTTTACTTATGTTGGGGAGTTGAGCGAGAAGGCCCACCTTAATACGTTATGGCGGAGATGAATAGTTGAAATTGGAACTAACACTAACCAAAAGTAACATTAACTAGTGTCAACAATGACAAAATGTGTCAAAGAGACGTAAGAAAGTACTACTTTTCGGTAGTCTGGCTAAAATAAATATTCTCAACTAAAACTAAGATTAAGGGCCTGGTACTAGCCAAATCGCAAAGTTAGACGAGGCACCCCAAGTTAACTAACTAAGTTTGACGATTATAAGTGTCATTCTTACAATATATGATTCCTTGTCTAGGAATCGAATTATTTTCGTAATGTATGTTTCCTTTTTCTATATAAAATACATTGCGGAAACGGTGTCCATTTCCGAACTTTTTTGACTAAATGTAGAAATCTAAAAGCAAATGGATTTTTTTGTTTATGCATATATGCTGTTTTTGCCTATATCTAGAAATCGAATTACTTTCAGATTTCTAATGAGAAAAATCAACTTTATTGTTTTTATTATTATTTAAATAAATGATGGAATAAAAAAATATTAACAATCCTTTATCAGTCTGGAGTTCTATTTGGATTTGCTGAAGCGTTTCACTACATATAATATTACATTTGTTAAAAAGTGCATTTGTATAGCGCGAGTAGTTGGCTAGTCCTAGCGCCTTAACGAAAAGCAGTACTTTGTAACGTCACTTGGACACATTTTGCATGGACTAGGGCTGAGTTAAATATTCGTAACAGAAACGAATACTCACGAAAAGTAGTACTTTGTGACGTCATTTTGACACATTGTATATGGCCTAAATGTCAAAGTAATGCAAAGGCACGTCGCAAAGTACTACTTTTCGTTAGTCTTCGGCTGAGATAAATAGTCGTAACAGAAACTAAGACTAACGAAAAGTAGTACTTTGTGACGTCACTTTGACACATTTTGAATGGACGGAATGGCAAAGTAATCTAAAGTGACGTCACAAAGTACTACTTTTGGTTAGTCTTAGTTACTGTTACGACTATTTATCTCAGCCTAAGCTTCTGTTATGACTATTTATCTCAGCTTAAGTTTGTGTTACGACTATTTATCTCAGCCTAAGTTTCTGTTCCAACTATTTATCTCAGTCATATAGTCGGTATTTTACGGACGAGACGATGAGCACATTTCTAGTCGCAGTGGCCAGATTCCGCATAACCCCATCCTTCGTGTATTCATGCAGTAAGTGACCAATTGGCCGGTTTTATTTCTTTTTCGGCGGTCGGCGAATTCGGTCCATTGTCCGTGATGATTTTTTTACGTTTCTGTGTGCCACAATGGGTCGCGTTATGCAAGGCAATTATTCGTTGCAGGAAGATTGAGTATTCAGGAATTTTCAGCGTAGACCATTGCAGACTTTTTCATGACTTTTTGCACGCGAAAGGTAATTTTGCACCGCGAACATGCTTGAAAATATGTAGCTCGCGGTTCGTAGCTCAGGGAAGCGTGGACTTGTCTACCATTCCAGAGGTCATAAGTTCATATCCCGGCCCCGTTAAGACACCATTTTCTCTTTCTTTCTGGGTTGGATTAGTGCATTTCGTTATGAATGTGAGCTGTTCAATGATTAGGAATCCATGTAAAACTGTAGTTCCCGTTCCCTTACTAGGTGGAAAATGTTCCGTGTTATCCATCCAGTTCAATGAAGCCGCGCCCATAAATAGAAAGACCTGGCATGGCACTTAATTCCTTAGGGAATGTGGTGTACTCTCATAAACTCTGCAATACGTCTGCGTACTATGTTTGCGTGTGTTATGTACGTTTTAATTGGGTTGCTAGTTGTAGAAAATGAACGCAGCGAATGACACATATTCATATTCCGTTTTTAATCTGACGTGTCGAAAATTTCTCATCCTCAATACATAAAAATGATGAACAAGATAGACTTGTGCACGAAATTCAAGCGCGGAATCTAACGTGTGACTTACTTTTAATCCTTTCAAGTGCGTTTTTCGTAAAACTCTTTCAGACCATGTTCACATCAATTTTTGCCTTCACATATAATATTAATGTTTAATATCCCTTTAAAAAAAACATCTCATAAGACCTTTTAGAACAGAACCATAAATCGTTGATTGATAAAAAGTGTAAAGCTATTATGAACCTTGTCTCTTAGCAATATAGCACAGTTTGGAGTGCTCCAACGTATTGACATAAGCGATTACAGAGGTTCGAGGGGATTTGAAATCAGCACCCGTTTGACTGACTTGCGGATTATGTTCATTCCATTTTTCGCCTCGAAACGTTCGGAATTATGAATGAACTTGTGATTTTCAAGAGGTTTTTATGTTATGGAGGGCGTGTACACACAAGGCGTAACAGTAGGCACGGCCCTAACTTTGGGTTTTTTGTGTGGTCAGTACAAACAATAAACTTAAATGTAATGTTGCTGTATTTTTCTAACACAAATCTTTTAGTTTTCATGCACACTATATCTTGAAGTCAATCCTACTAGATTTGATTCTCTTTCATATTATTTCTCCTGCACCAAAGCAAAAAATAAGATTGAGTATACAGTCGCCAAAATATCTTTTTTTTTGTATCTTTTGGTATGTAGTGGTAGAGTATCATTTACTTTATTCTTATTATAATTTTCTTATTTTTCGCCGGGTTGAGCCGTCCCGGGTTGGTACTATAGTACTGGATGAAAATATGGTCGAAGCGGCAGCATAAATTGTCTGTATTTTCCATTCAGTTCATAGTCGTGCTCAGAAAGTACGGATCTGGTAGGATACCTAATTTCTCCGGGAATGCGGTGTGTTGGGCTAATATTATGACGTTGGATGTAGTTAGTCATTTATGTCCAGTTAGATAAAAAACCGGTCAAGTGCGAGTCGGACTCGCACACGAAGGGTTCCGTACCGTCGTACAAGATTTAACACGAAAACTCTCGTTGTTGTATTGGGGCCAGCTTATTTTTTTACTATTTGTTGTTATAGTGGCAATATAAATATAAACTTTGTGATAAATTCAGCTTACTACCCATTACGGTTCATGATATACAGCCCGCTGACAGACGGACGGACGGAAGGGTGGATGGAGGGACGGTTGGATGGACAGCGGAGGCCAAGTAATAGGGTTCCCTTGACGCCCTTTGGGTACGGAACCCTAAAAATGATTGAACACAAATAAAATAATCCCTTTTTTTGATTCCTCAAAATCTAAATTCACACTGGTCCTAACTGGCTCTAACTGGTCTCTACTCCCCAGGTGTGGTTCCAGAACCGCCGCGCGAAGTGGCGCAAGCGGGAGAAGGCCCTCGGCCGTGACACAACCAGCTTCATACATCCCGACCATGGTGCGTATCTTGCTCTGACTACATCGATACATTATTCCACGAACTTTCCGTCTCTGAGCTTCCTCGTCTTTCGTATATCGATGTTTCATGTACCAACAATGTCGCAACAATTTTGAGTGGTGTATCTTCACTCAAAGATGCTACGCGTTGCAATTGGATTGAAGTCTGTGTTCTACGCTAATTGTATCATTTAATTTATTTAAACTTTTTATAATCAAACTACACTAACTTACGTCGAAAAACTAATATATCCGCGGATTCGATCAACTCAGTAAAGAAGAATCCGCCAAGAAATTTGACTGGTTTATAGACTTTTTAGCGTCCACCATTTATACATCTTTTTATCGAAATGTTACTGGCAAACAATTATATTATGACAAAATAAATAAATAAATTTTTTTGGAAAAAATAAAAAGAACAAAACCAATTTAATTTCATTTCATTAATTTCATTAATTTCATTAATTGCATTCATTTCATTCATTTCATTCATTCATTTCATTAATTTCATTCATTTCATTCATTTCATTCATTTCATTCATTTCATTCATTTCATTCATTTCATTTCATTTATTTATTTAACTTCTGGTAGTAAAACTACACTAAGTCATGTCACAATTTGATTGATCCGCGGATTCGATCAACCAGTGAAAAAGAACCCGCAAAGAAACTTCACTGGTCTATAAATAATGTTTTTTTTTTGTCTTTTTTTTAATGGCAACAATTCACGCAACATTCAGGTGACAGTGATCAAAAATGTGTTAGACCGTTTTTTTTTCTTCCTCAAGTTATAAGTTTAAAAACTTCAGAGTTAGTGTCTGGTGTTTGGGAATGTAAAACCATACAATACAAGGTGCCACTTGGCTACTGAACCCTAAACAAGTAAGGTCCTGCTAAAGGGTGAGTGTGCCCACCCGTCGCCACTCTATCGTCACCTGCCACCGCCCCGCGCCGCCGCCGACGCCGACACAGTGCTGGGATTGTAATGACTATTTAATTTGTGCTTTGAATAAACAGAGATTGGTGTACCTATTGGGTTATTATGAAGATAAATATGGTAATGTGCTTAGGGTTGCTTTCCAGAACTACCTACTAACTGATAATAGATGTAATTATATAAATACATTTTTTTTGATAATACATTTTATGGCGTGTAGATAGCTTTATTTCAAAACATTTTACAGTTTGATTACTTATTCTTGTAACTTCTGCTTACGGTAAAGATTAACATTTAGACAGAACCCAACATTTACTAATACACCTATTTACTTGTATATTGTAAATATTGTATTGTATATATTTTAATTTGCAGACTCAAAAATATTTAAACTTTCAATGTATAAATTGTTATCCGCAAACTGCAATTAATATCTCAGTTTTTTTTATTGTCGAGTCATTTTATTTTTTATTTGTTGTATTTAACAATATATTATAATTGTATGACAAATTTCTTATTTACAATCAGACTAAAAATAAATTAAACCTACACATATTAGGTGTTGTGCTAATAGTTTCATTTTAGATATTGCTAATATTAGGTTTGCTTAAATCCATATAATAATTAAGCATTCAATTCTCCTTTTCATGGCTTTTTTTCTAAATGCCGAAAAGTTAAATCTCCATTTCAGAATAAATCTATATCGGACTATCCATAAATCAATTTACCTTATCATGGAAATTTCTACCATTAAAAATGTTTCGAATGCATTGATCATTTAACAAAACTATTTTTTTATGTAAAACGTATAATTGTATCAACATCGTTAACGATTCCGAACCGCAAGTGACAGTAACAGATACGAATCGATAATAATCAACGCCAACGCGCTCCATTTTGATTTAATCGCCAGCTAAGTGTCAAAAATGGTGTCCACCAATTCTAATTTTCGTGTTATGGCCGCCAATTGGGAGTGTTACCCTATAATTTGAGACGAATTTATATTTTATTTGTGAATATTGTTAATGTTATTATAATTATTGGGCACCTATGCATACAATAAAAAATTAAACGCGATTTAGGTGTTTGCTACCCAAATGACGTTAAAAGTTTCACTGGCCGATCTATAAATATTAAAATAATCTGCGGTACAATACTCTCGGCTCGGAACAATATCGAATGCATTAAAAGCCTTCTATGCAAACAATCTAGTAGAACTTATGTTGTGTTATTGCGTGAAAAAAGTACAAATTAACAAACACACATTCGCATTTATAATTTAGTAGGGAATAAATCTAGCAACATGAAAGACGACATAAGTGTGTCCTACAAAACTGTGATTGTTGAAATACTAAATAATTTTTTTACTTGTTTCGTAAGCATAATATGTGATAATCCGATTTGTAGAGATTTAATACAATATCCATAAAAAAATGCTAAGGTTCATTTCGTTAATAGATCAAATATTTTGAGATTGATATAAACTTTTAGGTATGTTTCGCACGATTGTCAGATTTTGGCCCACTTTAATAAAATTGTATCTTAATGAGACTATTGCGGTAATAGAAAAGTCATCTCTATCGGAGAAAGAAACAAGAAATATTTCAAAGTCTACATATGCAGGAAGATTTATTAAATACCTACATTGCTTTAGAAGATGCATCTGTATCGAAAAAAACCGGCCAAGTGCGAGTCGGACTCGCATACGGAGGGTTCCGTACCATCGTAAAAAAATTTATACAAAAAAAAAACCTTTTTTAATTTTAATATTTTCTTAATCTTACCTATTTGTTGTTATAGCGGCAAAATAAATACACACTCGGTGAAAATTTCAGCTGTCTAACTTTTACGGTTACTGAGATACAGACCTGTGACAGACGGACGGACGGACAGACGGACGGACGGACGGACAGACGGACAGCGGAGGTTTAGTAATAGGGTTCCGTTTTCATCCTTTGGGTACGGAACCCTAAAAAGAGAAGCATTCTTTCTCAAAATTTCGTTATTTTTGGTGGTATATTAATTTTTGCGCTCCGAAAAAGACATTGTTTTCTACTTTTTGTTGTTTCACTTTATGATATCTACTAGGAGATTCACTGATGCAGGTGTTTTCATGGGTATAAGCACAGATTTAATAGGTATCAATTTAAAAAAACTTTTATTTTTAATGTGAATAACAATGACTCAAAACTCAGTAAACCCTGGACCGGCCACGCGTGGACGAAAAACTTTAACCGCATTTTCGAAGCCTCCAGGTGTAACTTAAGCCACAAATTAGTATCACATCAATCATCGCCCTATATTAAACCCATTACTCCATTGCTTTATCATTTGTCAACTTACTGATGATTCCGGATACTCTTAATTGACAAGCAAATTTGAGCCCAAACGATACGTGGACTCTATTATGGAATTGGGGTGATATTAGTAGAGAATTTTCCTGCTCTCGCGATCTTAAAATCACAGCAGAACAGTTAATGAAATGTGTGGATTGCGGCACTTGAAAAAACTGACCAAGAGCGAGTCGGACTCACACACGAAGGGTTCCGTACCATTATAAAATTTTGACCCAAAGAAATCTCGTTTCTTGTGTGGTTTATTTTTAATATCTATCAGTTTTTTATGTGTTCTTAAAGCGGCAACGGAAATATTTTAGCCAATATTTTCCAATCTAAGAGGTATATAAAAAAAACTAAACATGCAGACGTAGATATTGAAAATACATTTTGGAATAAAACATTTAAAAAATCTAGTAAAACCTTAATGGCATATAAACAGTTATCATCCGTAGTTTAGGGAATTGATAGGGTAACAACTCTCTTATGATATAAGCCAGTTATAATAATTATTAATTATTCATTCATATTACCAGTAATAATTATTCTACAGAGATAGAAATAACACCACCTATGCTTCTGCTGCCCCCCAGGCTCGGAGTTCGCGCTGCACGCGCAGCTGCTGCCCGGCGAGCAGTTCTGGCCGCTCGGCTTCCCGCCGTTCCCGCCGCTGCACGCGCCGCCGCCGCTGCCCTGGCACGAGAAGCCGCTGGTGCCCTTCCACGCGCTGCTCTCGCAGTACATGCTCGGCGGCGTGCCGGTGCACGGCTTCCCGCAGCTGCCGGGTTCGTGCCTCCGCTCTTCCTAGGAGTCGCTGGTCTTCTTGTCACGCAGACGGTCGGCGCGGACTGCCCAGAGCAACAACAGGGTGCACGCGTAGTCATTTCTGACGTTGCCGCCGTTGCTTCCAAGCGTCATAAGCAGCAACAATTTTCCTCACGTCATCATCCATAGACAGTACACTGCGCTCGGATTTGTCATATATAATAACTCCGCTGGTTTTTTTTTCAACGTCCACTTAGTCTAAGTTTACAAAAGTATAAAGTACAAACAATTAATATCATATGCATCAGTTCATGGCAAATATCAGTTTATTTGTAAAGACTATGCCCGCCATCTAACATGTTGCCAATTGGAGCAAGCCAGTCCCCACAAACATGTTAGGGTTCATGAGGACTGTGAGCTGTCAACCGTCCGCGCGATACTAAACTAAATCAGTTGCAGTCATCTGCGTGCTGATAATCCGCACGGGTCGTCCGTGCCATTGAGTTGCAGATCGTTCCTCATCGTATTATAAGCCTTTTGCTGTCTACTGTTAAAGATAGGCCTCCTCCATCGTACACCCATGAGCAGCAGTATCATGGTCAATTAACGCACCGAGTGAACAGGCATTCGGTCTAGTGAGTTCACTAGACCGAATAACACCGAATAGCACTACGAAAAGAAACTGAACGTCAGATTTAACCACTCAATTTCCTTTTCACCCAGCGAATTAATTTACCATGGTAACTGATTTTCCACCTCTATTTATCGTCTTCCAATGAGCTGATGGGCGTCCTACGGTACGTTGGCCGGTACCTGATCTCAACTCCAGAACTCATGTTCCATTGGATATCGATTCTTCGGCAGACGTGGCCAGCACGTTGCGATTTCAACTGGCTGATATTATGGGCTATGCCGGTTAGAAATATCACACAAACCCTGAGCGTTGCTGGACCTTCATATTACCTTTCACGTCCAACCAGTCATTCCAAATGTTTCAGCTGAAATACTAAGTTCTGGATGGCGATGATACGATAAAATTGTCATCAATTTAAGTCACGGTTTATCGTCCGATAGTGTAAGAAAATCGTCTCCAGGCGTGGTCACTAAGCACCTGTTTCCTGTGATTTTCCTATTCTATGTTCATAATAACCTTATGTCAAACATTTCTGAGTGAGCTGAAGTTACCAAATTTGCACTCGTGTGGAGTTTCAACATTATTTCAAGTCATACTTGTATGGTTGGCCTCATCTTCTTCTGAAGTAACTTAACCATTTGCAAATCGATTCATAAACTAGAAATCCATTAAATAAAACAAAAAGAGAATTTTTATGTGACTTGACATGGATAGCTAATATTACACCCGTCCGTCATGATATTATTCTAATACACCAAATTCTCGTCGGAAAATGGTGCCATCTCAGGATCTTCCTTTTTTGAGTCAGGCTACATTGTACTGGATGGAAAACACGGAAAAAAATTCCTTTGCCACTCGACCATATTTTGATTCAATTCGATAGTAGCAACTCCTTCTACCTAGGAACCTAGGAAGGGGACCTAAATTTGTACATGGAGTTCTAACTATGAAAAAGCTCGCATTCGTAACTAAATCCACTTATCAAACTCAGAAAGTGGTGCATGACCGGAGCGGGGATTTGAACGAAGACTTCTGGGATGGAAGGCAAGTCCACCCGCCGTTGAGTCGCGAGCCACTCGTGTTTACGTATTGACCTCTGCCTGCAGGTTTCCCGATGCACGTCCCGCCGACTCGCCCCGGCTCCCGCTCCGTCAGCCCGGAGACGGAGCAGAGTCCGCGGTCCAGGAGCGAGGACGGCAGCCCGGCGCCGGAGGACGAGGGCCGCCGGAGCAGCATCGAGGCTCTCAGGAGCCGCGCCCAGGAGCACTTGCTCATGAGCGAGAGGAACGTCATCGTGCCTAACCCTAAGATGCATACGTAAGCCTGCTCGTTCGGTAGAACCAGTAGGGAGTACGGATTTCCCGATGCACGTCCCGCCGACCCGCCCGGGCTCCCGCTCCGTCAGCCCGGAGACGGAGCAGAGTCCGCGGTCCAGGAGCGAGGACGGCAGCCCGGCGCCGGAGGACGAGGGCCGCCGGAGCAGCATCGAGGCTCTCAGGAGCCGCGCCCAGGAGCACTTGCTCATGAGCGAGAGGAACGTCATCGTGCCTAACCCTAAGATGCATACGTAAGCCTGCTCGTTCGGTAGAACCAGTAGGGAGTACGGATTGCCCGATGCACGTCCCGCCGACCCGCCCGGGCTCCCGCTCCGTCAGCCCGGAGACAGAGCAGAGTCCGCGGCCCAGGAGCGAGGACGGCAGCCCGGCGCCGGGGGAAGACGGCCGCCGGAGCAGCATCGAGGCATTTGCTGATGAGCGAGAGGAACTTCATCGTGCCTAACCCTAAGATGCACACAAAAGCCTGCTCGTTCGGTAGGACCAGTACGCCAATGGGGTGCACGGCGCAAAGCTTTGCAACCAGATGGCGCGACATAAAACTGCGCCAACTGGAGTTGTTTTTTATTGAATGGATAATTGAAATGGCAATCAATTTGTCCGTGTTCTACATCCAGTTCAAGGTATATTAACTCATTTTAATTGGTCAACAACCTTAAACCTTGACATTAAACTGTGGCACAGTTTCATTTTGCGCCATCTGGGGGTAAAGTTTGGCAGCCGTCTTCCCCATACTGGGAGTTCGTAGTTGATAAATAAAGAGTGTTCTTAGTAGAGGAAATCACGTTGACATTAGTTTCATGTTCTGTGTTGCCACCGTGGTAAGTTAAATCAGCATGTCTGTGATTAAATCGTTCAGTTGCATTTCGTACCGACGCGACGTCAAACGACGTGTTATTCGTCCAAGTGAACTGAAATTTACTTGTGAGCATGAGCATTGAGCGGCTCGTAGCCTAGTGGCTCGGGGACTGGCCTAGTGTACCAGAGGCCTGGGCTCAATTCCGACATGCATCACTATCTTTCACTTTTCGTGTTTGATAAGTGCATTTAGTCACGAATGCAAGCTGCTCCATGGTTCGGAATCCATGTAAAAAAAACTGTAGGTCCCCTTTCCCTACTAGGTGGTAGGGTCTAAGCCCACCAAGGTTGGTACCATTGCATTGGATGAAAAGATGGTCGAAGCGGCAATGAAAAATTGTCTTTGTTTTCCATCCAGTTCAATGTAGCCATGCTCATAAAGGGAAGGTCCTGGCATGGCACCTAATTCCTTCGGGAAAGTCGTGTATTGGGCTAATATCATAACGGTAGTTGTGTGGTATTAGCCATCCACGTCAGGTCTCATAAAAAAAATTCCTACTAAATGCAACTTATAGTCCTATTTATTCACTGACTTGCCATAGGGCGAGTTAATGTACCACGATAACCCTTGGTCATAGTTCGCAGCGACACGCGGAATGAGCGGCACGAAATGCAATTTTTGAGCTAGCGAAAAATTATGTATTCATATTTACATAAACGATTCTTAATTGCATCAGAATAGATCGGAAGTTTTTTACTGATTCAGTCAGGAAATTCGCTGTGCTTAGTGAATTATGACAGAAATATTGTAGTAATACCCCGAAAACAAAACCCATACATACAACGGTATCAATCTGTTGGTTCATATTATGCAGTTTGAGGGCTTCTGCGAAAAACGATGGGATTTTTTTTCTTCGGAGACTTGTTGCTCTGATTGCAACAAGTGATATCCCATGGGGGGAGGAAAAAAATAAAAATTCTATATTATAATACCTACTAAAGGCTTGTTTGAAAAATGTTACGGCTTTTCACGCGGCAGGTAGAGATATTCTCCGACGTCTCGAGCTAATCATTCAGCCCGTTGTCAAGGAGGCATCCGCCGCGCTCGTGCGCAGCAGACGACTGAGGTGACCGCTAGGCTCGCCGTGGGCGTAAATCGTAGCTGTGAGTGGGGGCGGAAGCGGAAATGTGTCTGGCTGCGGTCCGCACTTCAGACGACAGGTAATATGAGCTGACAATATCGTCATCGATATTATCGTCTCGTTGGCCCCTTCTAAGTGGCTCAGTCGTCTGCTGCGCACGAGCGCGGCGGATGCCTCCTTGACAACGGGGTGAATGATTAGCTCGAAACGTCGGAGAATATCTCTCTCTACCTGCCGCGTGAAGAGCCGTAACATTTTTCAAACATGTCTAACGACCGCGGTAACCTCAAAAGTACTAAAGGCTTTTCGTGCTCAATAAAAAAAATAACCAAACCTAACTGGTCCATGTCGGTTGCAAACGCTTATGGGAATTTATGGGAAATATTCGCCTCCCCCCATGAAATATCATTTTTAGGGTTCCGTACTTAAGGGTGAAAACGGAACCCTATTACTAAGCCTCCGCTGTCCGTCCGTCCGTCCGTCCGTCCGTCCGTCCGTCAGTCCGTCCGTCCGTCTGTCCGTCTGTCCGTCTGTCACAGGGCTGTATCTCAGTAACCGTAACAGATAGACACCTGAAATTTTCACAGAGTGTGTATTTATTTTGCCGCTATAACAACAAATAGGTAAGATTAAAAAATAATTAAAATTAAAGGGGGTCCCCATACAAAAAACGCGATTTATTTGTATTATTTTTTGTACGATGGTACGGAACCCTTCGTGTGCCAGTCCGACTCGCACTTGGCCGGTTTTTGTTATGATACAATAAACAGCTTCATGGGGGAAAAATGTTCCCATCATTTTTCGCAAAAGCCCTCAAACTGCATAATAACCATGTTTTTTTATTTGGTTGTTGTATTCTTTGTATTCTGGATACTTACCTGTTTAAATTTAAAAGAAAAAAAAGATTGAGGAAAATTAAGAATTTTAATAAAGTTTTGACTAGCCACATGTTTGAGAAAACAAAGGCAAAATGTAAATATATTTGAAATAATTTTCGGCAAAGAAGCCACGAAAACATTGTTTTTGGAAATTTTCGTAAAAAACTATGACAATAATTTTGATAAAACTGAAGTGTATATTTATTATAATTCATTTTTACGTGTAGTAGATTTTAAAATATGTTTTAGGATGGTTATAGTTAGTTGTAAATAATATTCTTTTGTAAATAATTTTAATTTAAAAAGGTTTTATAATTTATAATAATGTTCACATTGAGGCAAATTGTAGGTCAAATAATTCAATAGATTTATTTTGTATAGATGATTTATCATAAGCTATAAATACCTACGAACATTAATCTGTAAATATTTTAGGAAATATAAAACTTAAGTGATAAATTTATAGCTATGTAATAAAACTTACTTCATAATAGTCATTCCGCAATAAGTTGTAACTATTAAATTTTTATTTATATCAAATACGTAGGTGTTTATTATATATGCGACTAGAAGTGAAATAAAGATAATAAATTAAAACATTAGTGATTTAATTTTTCCCCCAATTTTCACCAGAAATATGAAGGAGTATCCATAATATATGGTAATCTTTTTAATATATTTTTGTAATGTTGGTATCATGCAAACAGATCTATGGCCGAGTGCAAGAAAACAACAATAAACAAAATCAACGTCAAAGTATGATTAAACACGTCATTTTGTATGTACAGTATGGAAGGAACTCTATGCGGTTCACTAAAAGTGACGTGTTTGAACATTGATTAACTCAGCCGTCTCTTCGTGCAATCGGGGCTTTATCTTAAGCCTGGTTTAATGTTATTAATATGATTGTACAGAGTGTAAACAACAGATCAAATCCAACTACGTAACTAACTAACAAACTTCCAAAACTACGTAATTAAACTCGATACTGAAACATGTAATCTAATTTTTGAATTGGTGAAAATGCCTCTAAAAATTGTAAAATTTTATATATTTGGAAAATACTGGTCAGATTTTAATCATATTTTCAACATACAAGGATAGCTTTAGACGGTCGTTTACACTGTGTATATTAAAAAAATACTCTCACTACTTAATGGCTCAAAAGTCTCTACACATATAAAGTATATGCTTTGTTTTAACTTTTGCAGCTATTTTTGGTTTTATTAAAACAAGTATTTTTTTCATATGACAGTGCCCGTGAACACATATAAACTACAGTGTGAACATAATATTCATACCTGGACGATGTTCTGTCTACGTATGTACAAACATGGTCAACTTGCACGTTATTCCGTGCAGAGAAGTTGAAAAATTCAAGCTGCCATTATGAAGTTCTGAACAAACACACAACGAATAAGATTAAACCCAGACGAGGAGAAACGTAACTATGGTTTAACATAGATATGGTTGACAAGAAAATAAATGTTAAAACCCCTGGGTTAAATGTCTATATTAAATTTAAATTCCGTGTATTAAAAGCCAGGACGTTTTCTATTGAGCGATTATTGCATGAACGTGATTTTTTATATATTTATATCTGTTATTACAAGTAGTCGATGCATTAATAGAGATACAATTGTCTTTACATATTAATTCGAGTTTCAGCGACAGCTAATTTGGAACATTGTAATCAGATTTTTAAGATAATCTGAAAAACGTTTTTGGTCTTGACATTCGTCGGAAGCAGGATTTGCACCTGCGACCTTTGGATTATATGCCCATTGCTCTAACCGGCGAATAACAATGCTTCAAATGTAGATGTCGCTGAAACTCAAATTATTGAGATCATGCCAATTAATTTCGTATCCATTAAATACATATATATGTGTATGACAGCGCTAGAAAAAATCTCCAACAAGGCTTAGGAATGCTTCGATGTAAAAACGTGAAATTTGATTGGCATTAGATTACATTGTACATTAGCACCAAAAGTATCTCGATGCGTTTATTACCTTGATCGAGTAAGCGTAATCGCAACGATTAAAAGTGTTAATTCAGCCCCATATTTTTTTTTAAATACAGATTCATTTTCAAACAAATCCGAAGAGGGCTTGCTTCCGGTAACTTTATCTTACATCTACCAGATCCTCCATTTTCTTAAAACCTCGACTCAGTAACGTTATTAAACGATTTTTATTAGCATCGTCGTGTATCGTATAACAATGTATAATCTCGTTCGGCCCAACTTACACCGGAGTTTAATCTGTGATAGGCTGAGCCCCGATTAATATTAAATGGAGTTAAGCTTGGCTTTATTAAACCTCACTTTGCTAGGGTCGTATCATCTTGAAACTTATGAAATACCTATACCGTATATTAGAAATAACTAATACAGTGTTAAAAATAGTCTGTGTCATTGTAAAACAGAACAAATAATTGTAGTATGTAGTTAAAAGCGAAAAAAGGGTCTGGCTCTGGTGTCCGTCGGTGATACGAATTTCGGCCCGAATTTCATCTATGAAAGATTGTTTGAAAAAAAATCCAATTCCGAGTTGGACTCGCACACGAAGGGTTCCATACAAGATGAAACACAAAAAAATCTAATTTTTGTATGGCCTTTTTTTAAATTTTTGCTATTTTTTATATTACCTATTTGTTGTTATAGCGGCAAAATTAATACACAATTTGTGTAAATTTCAGCTGCCTACCTATTAGATACAGCCCTGTGACAGACGGACGGACGGACAGCGGAGACTTGGTAATAGGGTTCCGTTGGCACCCTTTGGGTCCGGAACCCTAAAAAGCTAGATCTCTCAAGCGCTGATTTGGTGTGAAATTGCAAAATATCGACGGGACCCTCGTAATGTGAACATGTTCACATTTGACCGCATTTTAAAATTAGTATAGATGACTTTTTGATTCTGAGTGTGACTCTAAATTCGCACCTTGTGTGACACACGACATGGTGATAGGCGCCATACCAGGAGCTTGCTTATATTGCATGGCTACACTGAACAGAATAGAAAACATGGACAATTTTCATAAATAAGTAAATACCTGCGATGGTATCAACCTGCAGTGCAATTACGAAGCACAAAATTAGGTGTAGGTTGCTGTACTTACAGCAATATGACAGCTTTTGCGATTACGAAATCGATGCATTCACAAATGGTGCGGCAATCAGCGCTACCCGCAGCGATTAGGTCAACTCCATACATTTCGCATCGAATCGGTATTACGAAACGGCAAAGAACTGTCAAATGCGGGGAGGTAAACGCCTATTTCGTCTGCTCGTCTAGTCAAGTACCTCAAAAGTTGACCTATTGTCGACACAGATTGGTCCGTGCTGGATGTAGGTGGATGAAAAACGGCTTCGTAATCGCGCTTCAGAAATGACGGGGGCGCACCTACACGTACCGCGGCAACATCCTCAAATTTTGCGTAATCGCACTGCCGGCCGGAATAACTCTACCACACCTAGTAGTAGGACCTACAGTCGTATGATGAATATTAATCACAAACGACAAATAGCTTCGATGCATCTAACGACCTTCACGGTAATAAATTCAGTTGTACATATCCTTAAAAACATATTAAGGATGTTCCGACCCATACAATGTTTTTTTACAAAGAACGCAAAAAGTATTGCACTTTAAGCCACGAATTAATAATAAAAGTTTAATATAGTCATATTACTTGCAGCGAAAACAATTTCACAATTTCAAGATTATTGGTTTTGTTACAATTTATTTAAATACGATTTTTATTTAACAGCGCCATCTAATGGTGTAAAACTTCTAATCGGCAATAACAATGAAACCGTTAAACCTGGAATTGTGAATATGTTTTCGCTGCAACTACTATGGCTAGATATAATATTTTCGACGAATTCGTGCCTTAAAGTGCAATACTTTTGGCGTTCTGTGTAAAAAAAACATTGTATGGGTCGGAACAGCCTTAAGCGTAGGTCGGGAGTGAAAGGACTTGATTTCCATTCCAGAGGTCGTTGGTCTACTCTCCGCCTCGTTAATGCGCCACTTGATTTGTCTCTCTGAGTTGGATAAGTCCATTTTGTCGTAAATAAAGGCTTTTTCATGGTTCGGAATCCATGTAAAACTGTAAGTGGCATGGTTAACCCGGGCAGGGTTGGTACCATGACATTTTATTCAAAGATGGTCGAAGCGGAACTAAACATTTTCCATGTTTTAAAACCAGGCGTGGCATGGTCTTGGCATATATGTCACCTAATTCGGCAGTGAGGTAATTTAGGGTATGTCATGACGGTAGAAATAATATGAGCGATTCATGTCCAGTAAAATAATAAACAATCATATTCGTTAATAGCTTACGAAACTACGCACTAGCTTAAGAAACAAACATTAAAAAATATTACTTAGCTCTGCATACGTTTACGATGCCTGGCAATACTATAAATCAAATGACTCGTTGAGAATTTTTATCGTCTATACCGACGTGTTACCTCCCTCCACCCCGCGTGCAATTAAAACAGTTTTAAGGCCATTCGAAACCGATCACCCCTGGTTAAGTCTTTGAGCAAATAAACGATGTATCGTACGTTTATGTACAAAGGCCGAGGTGACACGAAATTAAATCTCTCGTATGGAAGGGGACGCATCATAAAATCCAAAAAGCACAAGGTCCAAAACCCATACCGTCCAAAACACTAATGAATACGGAACTTTTTCAATTAGGTTAGGTTAGGTTAGGTTAGATTATAATATTTGCATTTATAAATATTAGCAAAAATACATACTTTTAGATGTTCTGGGTTTTGGACCTTATGCTTTTTGGACTTTATGAAGGCGACCCGTATGGAAGACCCCGTGTTCTAAGCCCAAGTTCTCTCTTTCTTTCTTTCTGATAGACAGAATAACATTTTATGTTATGCGAATCACAATGTAGGTTCTTTACTTTATATGTGGTCGAGACATGCTTTCAATATTATCAGATTATTCACAGAAAATGTAGTAGGTATTATGGGTATATCAGGACAATAGGTTTTTTAAAAATCATTAAGGCTCCAATTGACTTCTGCGTTCAGTAAACAAACAAGAATGGCGATCTACGGAAGCATTGAGTTTGCGTTAGGGTTCATTGTTGTATGCGCGTGAAAATCGAGCGCGACGTAGCGAAATTTAGGTTTTTGACCTGTATAGTCTATTTTCTAAAGTGAATTAATATATGTTTTACGATAATTCGCTATATAATTATGTGATCTAGTACCACAAAAAAAATGTTTAAATTATTTATAGTTTCGAAGCGCCGGCTTGAAAACCTAGTAAAAACTTGCAAATAGGTGTTTACAAACATAATTTTTTTAAAGAATTTAAGTAACTTATTAAAACCGTCTTACGGTCATATACTAGATCATAGTTTAACTTTAACTTTAAACTTTCGTTTTTTTACCGGTGTTTATGTTTAACCGACGCGGATATAAAATAAATTAAAGCCAAAATGTTGGAGGTAGGCGTCATATGGGGCCTTAATAAAGATTATATTTTTTGCAGCGATTGACATTAGCAAATTTGTTTGACATATTTTTAGTAACACATTTAGACTTGATTTCTCAGTTATATTAATACCTATTGCAAATGTATGCTCATTGGGAATACCACTGACACAAAAAACAGCTTTGGACTATTCGTGTGAAATATACTACACCACAGAATCCCTCTCCCCTACGAGTGAACAAAGGCACACAGAACGAAGATCGAACAAGTACTCGCGACTCCATATAAGTTCTCCCTCTGACCTATCGCGGTGCATGTGAAAATACCACCACGTTATATTGCCAGCAAACGGAGTAGGTGAAACAATCCGTAAAAGGGCAGATTATTGTATTTGTCGTAAACAAAACCTACAACTAAATAGTATGATGAAATAGGTTTGTGCTTATGGATGGGCTATGCTGAGAGACCAAAGGTCCACCTCACCTTGCGAAACCACGCTTAGTAAGGCACCATACCAGCGGATTTGCGCACAATCGCAGAGCTATCAAACCTGATCAATTTAGGTTTGAAGACTCCCAGGTTACAAGTACGCAGAAATGCACGCGTCGTATTAACGCGCGTAATGCAATCGGAGAATACTATCGTATAGAATGCTCGTCGGAGCTGCATAACGCTGTACCTCCGTCCCCTTTCTATCTTCTTGCAACGCGGAACAGAGAGAAAATGCACATATTCACAGTCGACATTCTGAACATATGAACCCACCGATCTTCTAATTATTTCATCTATAGGGTCGGAAAACTATGGAATGATCTGATCTGATCCCTTCTGAGCTATTTCCCCCAAAGTACAACCTGGGGTCCTTCAAACGTGGTGTGAAGAGGCACCTGGTCGGCCGGCATGGTTTTCGCAGCCCCCCTCTTAGTTCGAAATCCCATGGGCGTCGCCGGGCACCTTAAGATGTCCTGGCGTACGCCAAATGCCGCGCTTAACATAAATAAAAAAAATCCAACGATATTAAAGAAATCCTGCTGAATGATTATTTAATAAAATAATGGTGATATATTACTTGCAACACACGTATCTAACGACGCATGCTCAGTTGGTTGGAGGTTCAGTTTCCCTGCGTTTAATTAAGGAGTAAAATTGTTCGGAACCCCGAATGAAGTGGATCACAAACGCGGAGAGCACTTGCAGACCTATTACATAATTAATTTAATTCGCTTGGAGTCCTCTCCATACACTCGTTGCGCTCGAAGAGTTTATCCAAAATGTGGCCAACAGATTTTTTTATGCAGAATGTTCAAAAAGCCATTAGTCAAACGAAAAGTGGCGATATAGGAGGTAATTTGCAATAATAAAGAAATCATAAACCAATCAAAACTATATCAATAAAAAACATCATAACTTAGAGACAAGTGAAGGTACTAGGTCTTCTTCACTGAGTTGATCGAATCCGCGGATCAATCAAATTGTGACTTGACTTAAGTGTATTTTGATTAATAGAAATTGAATAAATAAATGAAATGAAGTGAAAATATGGTGATGCAATTTTGAATGATGCTAAATCTTTCAATAGCATATTTAATATATTTAAAAAAAAGGTATTTAACGTTTCTTAGCCATAGTATGTCTTAGCTTTTGCCGAGATTCAGACTTTTTTAATTGGTCGTTTCATTTGGTTTGATCAAAATTTTAACAGGCTCCGCTCGGATGAATAAAAGATTCATGCCGAAGTGACTATGGTAAAAATCGGCCCCTCGGCCCCTCGGCTCCTCACGCCGACTACGCATGCACGCGAAACAAATTATATATATCAACATGTAAGGCCACGCTATCGTACATAACATATTATTTGTAAGTATGTTAGTTTAGTTACAATAAGCTTAGCGCGATACACGATTTCGTTTAATGAAATTTGAGGCCGCACCTCAAGATGTTCACCAAATTCACGTGGAAAAAATCACGCATGATACAGTTTTGCATAACGTCATCCATCGCAGCTCTCGTCACTCGAGCTACAATGGCGTGGAGAGCGCGTGCGGCACACGTGCATGCTGTCGGCCACTTGACTGCGGCGCCGAGGCAGAGCCGCCAACTGACGTATTCACAGACATACCATCAAGCCTGCGGTGCCATTTTCTGATGACCGAGTTGAGCATTGGATTGACTGCATCACTTTACAACACCTGTATCCATTCAGGACAGGAAAACATAGGATACAAGCTTAGGTTAATAATAAAAATCTTGAGCCTACAGGAAAACCACAAAATTAGACAAACATTTACATAAGATTGACAGGTCTGATTTGCATTTTTTTTCATACTTTGTATCCATCCATCTTCTTTCCAGTTTGATCTAATTTGTTTGTCTATAAATTCCCGAGATTTATTGTATAAAAAAACAATATTATTTGGAGTCAAACTTCTGAAGCTGGCCTTCCTAAAATGTTCAAGCCTTACGAAAAATTCAAATCGCTTGATGAATCGGAGAGTGCCTCAGCATCGTCTCCCCTCTAACGGATACACTAGTTGTGAGAGGGAAGACGGGGGGTAGGAAGCAGGGGGAGGGGGTGGGTAAATGCGTAGCACACTATATGCTAGTTATAACGCTCGGATGGGGTGACGGCATGGGAAAGGTAGAAGCAGCGGTGCTACGGATTTCTCGTAATGCTGCTTGTGCTTGATTTTTGTTTGAGCTCGTAACCGCATCCTTACTATTCACAGTAATTTTGATGATGGACTCCACTTGTAAACAATATCTACGCAAATCTAGCCGATCCGTTGCCCTGTCACTGCGTAAAAGAAACCTGTACTTTCGAACATTTGTAAATATTTTTTTATGACTCTGGCTAAAATTTCTATTTTCTGGCCACCATGGCCATGTACTTTCTGTTAGAGATCTAACAGCTGGTAATAATCTAGTAATGAAGAAAGGACGAAGGAACCTAAACGAATGTTTATAGCTGCATCATAGCCACCTCTTAATGACATACACTGACGGTAGTGCCGGCCAATCCGCTTACTAATTATCGATATCGAATATTCTTTGCATTAAATGGCGTCCTATGCAGTTGTTACGTGACGTTGGAATCGGCAACATCAGGCCATTCGTAAGCTAACTGACTAGCCAGCGCTACCGTCAGTGTATGTTTTCTGCAACCTAGAGGGTGGTAATAGAAATGGACAGAACAACAACTGAACTGAAACCAATTGTATTCTTTTTGCGTGCCTGAACCCACACACCACATATATCGTGCTTACCCCTGCTATCAGGATTACGGTGTATTCTCTTAATCATGGGTCTGTTAGATAACTCCAGTTTCAAGTAAACCCTTTTATTACGAATGCAGTAAACTCCCTTAACTGCCCCTTATCTCGCAGGTGTAAGCACTCGAGTTTATCAATCGATTAGCTTAACTATACACTAACCGCATATATCAATTTAGGATCAAAAAACCGGCCAAGTGCGAGTCGTACTCGCACACGAAGGGTTCCGTACCATCGAACAAAAAAATAATACAAAAAATCACGTTTATTTTATAATCTTACCTATTTGTTGTTATAGCGACAAAATAAATACACAATCTGTGAAAATTTCAGCTGTCTATCTGTTACGGTTACTGAGATACAGTCCTGTGACAGACGGACAGACGGACGGACGGACGGACGGACGGACGGACGGACGGACGGACGGACGGACAGCGGAGGCTTAGTAATAGGGTTCCGTTGTCACCCTTTGGGTACGGAACCCTAAAAACGTCGGGCACTCATGCATTAAATTGTTTTGTTGTCTTTATCGATATCCGTAGGTTATTAGTGGTAAAGTCTGTGGTCTCTAGAATTAATAAATAGTCCCAACTGGAACTAGTCAGTCGACGTGTTTGCGTCCACTGCTGGACATACGCCTCCCCAAATGTTTTCCAGACGTCAGCGGTACGGAATCACTGTTTTCCGCCGACGCACTCGATGTCGTCGAGTCGTCGATGTGTCGGCGAGTAGTCTTCCCACACTCCGTTTTCCTGTCCACGGCTGCCAGTGTAGGACACGGTTACTCCAACGGTCGTCGTCTTTTCGGCTGACGTGACCAGCCCACTGCCATTTGAGCTTAGCCACCCGGTGTCCAATATCGACTACTTTGGTACGTCGACGGATTGCCTCGTTACGCACCATACCCCGCAGCGATATTCCCCGCATTGCTCGCTCTGGAATTAAGACCAACCGAAAGTAATGCTAACTAGTGTCAAAAGTGACATTTCGTCAAAAAAAAATGTTTCAGGCTCGTCTAAGCCTGAAGGTATCACTGATTATACCCTACATTTATATATAACATAAAACATATGTTTTTCTTCATGTTATGGCTCTGATCCAAATTATGCGCAGTTTTACTAAGAGCAAAAAAAATCTATAGCACGAATGGAGTACGTATTGGTTATTAATATTTTGACAGCTTTAAATATTGTCATTAATATTTTTTGTGTAGGCGTAATACCTTGTAATACCTTTTAATCGCCCCTATTCGTAATCAACACATTCAAACACTTTAATGATGGTAGTTAGTATGTAATGATTAATCGAATACGGATAATATTTATTGTGTATTTTATCTACAAGCAGGTACTTACTTAAGGCTCGTTTCTGGTGGTAAACGGGCTCTTTTTTGACTGAGAGCAAACCTACTCCCAGGTAGGGTTGGTCACCCAGGGAGGAAAATGACCACAACCTCAAAACCTCTAAGGTTGAGAGAGGCCTAAGCCCTGCAGTGGGTGGCACTAGAGCTATATAAGATAACTTTAGGTCAAAAAAAATAATAATAAATAAAATTGTAATATGTGTGCTAAAAAGGCTTAAATAATAATAATAATAATAATAATCCAGTTCTGTTACACAAAATGAGTTTAAACGATTGACAAACAAACACCTACACATTTCAGAAAATTCTGTTGATAAAATACAGTATTAAGTAATCATACTTATTCGTACTAAGCAGGTACGTCGCTTATTCAAAGTAAAGTGATATATATGCTTGTAATAAAGTAAAGTAAAGAAAGTAGTTCTTTTACTGGGCTCCTTCTTCAATGAATGTGTCCTTGCTTCACGGTCGATTATAAATATATACGTATCACATTCCTTACATGTGAATTGTTTTTTTATTTCTATTATTGTAATATATTACTGATCATTTAAATAGATAAATTAGAAGAAATCTTGATGCCAGAAAGGCAACCAAAACATCTGAAACCATTAATCTAAAATATTTGGTCAAACAAATAATTAGTGGTCCTTCTTTTAGAATAAAACAGTGTAATTACTGCATCATTTTTTTTATTCAGAACAACTGAATAAAGCAAAACCAAAGAAAACAAAATTTGTAATCTATTTTAACCTAACGTAATAGCTTATTTTAAATTTTAGCGTGCGAATTAGTTTTCTTTACATAAAACAAATAGTAAGAGCACAATTTCGACAAAACTTTTTAGATAGTCCATAGCCTTAATACGATGGAGTATGGGAGGTGCAACATGTGTTAATATTAATAATCTATTATCAGCTAATATTCCATCACTCTTCAATATTAACCTAACTCCATACAGATAATCAAAGGCTATTTAATTCTTCTTTATATGCTTTAGGTTATTGATTACTTCAATTAATTATTATTGTCTTTTGGAAAAAAAATCGACAACTTTAAATGTTAAATTGTTTAAATTAGTTATTTATGTATGATATTGAGTATCTTGAAGTACTTGAATACTTGTGATATAAAAAATAATCAATTTGTTGACAATTTGCAGAAATAGCTACAAACGTCCTTAAGATAGACGCCAACAATGGGTCGCGAAAACCAATGTTTTATAAAAACAATTTGCGTGTTAATACACTCTTAATTCTAAAATTTCCCACACACGGCTCTAATTTATGATTATTCGTGTTCATGTCAATGTTTAATTCAATAAAAAAATATCGATGGACACGGACAATAGGGTTGTGCGCAACCACTTTCCCAGGGTCTGATTTATATTTTGCAAATTAAAGGGTCAATTCACATTCCGATGTCGGCGATTGTTCTTCTTTCTTTCAATGCCATATATAAATAACTAGGTGAGGTACCCGGCTCTGCTCGGGTCAATTTTTTAAAAAAGTAAAGTAAACATTAACTTAAGATTTTGTCGCATAATTTAAAAGTAAGCCTGGTTTTCACCAAGTGCCGATTTATTTTAATCGACACTTAAAGGGCCTTTATTAATAAAGTGCTGATTATGTTGCACTGGTATTGATTGCAAGCTCCTAATAAAGGCCCTTGATATGTGGCGATTAACCTAACCAGCGGTAGTTGAAAAGGCCCTAAAAGAAACAAAATTATAACAAACATTATAAAACATAAATCAGCACATGAATCAGGCATATAAGCAGTACGCGACTAAACAAGGCCAAACGAACAAACAAATTAACACAATTTCGCATTAATAATATTCGCTCGTCTTCCGTTTTGCCATTCTGGAGTCTTAAAATAGCTAATTTTAATCCGTTTAGCATTTTTTTATTTGACAAGCTGAATCTAATATTATAAATGCGAAAGTAACCCTGTCTGTCTGTCGCGTTTTTACGCCTCAACCGCTAAACAAATTTTGATGAAGTTTCTAAGCTATCTAAATGGACGCATACAACGCCCGTAAGCTATCCTCCCCATACAAACGTAGTTTACTAATCATTTGGAAACCGCTATTCCAATTAAATTATAAATATCTGTGTCTGCATGCTCTTGTTTTTTTTTTAAATCCAAACCGAATGAAATGAAAGAAAAAAAGAAAATCTTGATACGAATTTTGTTTTCTCTGTGGTTTGACCCAGAATACATTTACCGAAAAAACAAAGGCATGCAGACACAGATATTGGTAGCCTAATATTAGATACCAAATATCAAGTAAGTTGGAACAGTGGTTTTTAAATTATTAGTAAACTACGTTTGTATGGGAGGCGAAATGTTCAGGTGCTTACGGGCCGGAATGCGAGTTGCTCCATGGTTTTGAATACAAGTAAAACTGTAGGTCCCCTTGCCTTATTATTATTTATAGATGTCAGTTTGTTATATGACGTAGATCTCTATGGTGCTGAGAGGGGTGACGCCTGATGGACCGTGACCACACGGCATATTGATTTTGAGCTCCAAATATGTGACGACATCTCCGATATTGTGTTTTAATAATGTCAATTTCTAAATATCCGTATCGTGGGAACAGGATATGTACGTTTAGGCAACAATACTAATAATAATAATAATATGCTTTATTGCTTCCATACACATAGGTGCATGCAAGGGAGGACTTATTGCCTAAAGTCAATATTTTCCAATCAACCCGATTATGGGACAAAAATATAAAGGTAGCAACAAAATAAAAGTAACCTAAGATTGTTTCTTGTGCACTATTTATAATTACTCTAATTAATTATAAATTTAATTATAAAAATAAAAAAAAATATTTTAATTATAAAAACTAAAATAAAAATTATCTGCAGACAAATGTCAGCGAAAATACTATAGTAAAATATACAATACATACTTTAATAAAGTGTAACATGATAATAAAACTAAAATATGACAAAAGTCATATTTTAGTTTCAACAAGTGAGTAACACTCATAAATCCAAATTATGAGTAACACTCATAATTTGGAAATAATTGTTCCAAGTATTTTTTTATTTTTTGAAAGAATCAATGAAAGCAAAATGGTAATCTTTATATTAATTTGGCTCTTCTAAGTTTTATACCGGGATACATTTAAAAAAAATACTAAAACTTGCCGACTCTAATTGTCCACTCCATGGTTTGGAATGCATACTAGATGGTAGGGTTTAAGTTAAGCAGAGTCGGTATCATACCATTGGATGAAACGATGTCGAAGAAGCAATGAAAATTATGTCAATACTGGAAAATGACATCTAAGTTAATTATTTATCGCGACAAAATTTTCCCAAAGGCACGCAATCGCTGATGTCATATCCTGTACATACATGCGTGTTGGGCATAGCAGTTGACTTTATACAATCGTTTCCTAACCAATATGTAACCAATTAGTTCATAGTCCAATTACAATCACAGACCTGTTACATGAATGAACTTTTTTATTGTTAGATTTAATGAACCTATAACATTGAGGTATTGCCGGTGTAGCGAATATGTTTCGTTTTTTCTTTTTTTTTACAGTTTTAAAAATGGTTTTTAGCTACGAATTTTATGGTGAGTCGAGCTGCTTTAAGGGCCTGGTACTAGCCAAATCGCAAAGTTAGACGAGGCACCCCAAGTAAACTAACTAAGTCTGACGATTATAAGTGTCATCCTTACAATATATGATTCCTTGTCTAGGAATCGAATGATTTTCGTTAATGTATGTTTCCTTTTTCTATACAAAATACATTGCGGAAACGGTGTCCATTTCCGAACTTTTTTGACTAAATGTAGAAATCTAAAAGCAAATGGAATTTTTTGTTTATGCATATATGCTGTTTTTGCTTATATCTAGAAATCGAATGACTTTCAGATTTCTAATGAGAAAAATCAACTTTTTTTTATTTTTATTATTATTTAAATAAATGATGGAATAAAAAAATATTAACAATCCATTATCAGTCTGGAGTTCTATTTGGATTTGCTGAAGCGTTTCACTACATATTATTACATTTGTTAAAAAGTGCATTTGTATGGCGCGAGTAGTTGGCTAGTCCTAGCGCCTTAATTCAATTTCACGTTATAAAATTCAACTATGTAATAATAATTCGTTTATGAGATGCATAATATATCCCATTTGTTTTGTGAATAACTTCTGACGATGATGGACTGGCAAGTAGCCTCACCGGTTTTGTCATTTTTAAGGTTCCGCTCCTTAAAACGAAAAAGATAACCCTCATAGGATCACTTCATTGTCCGTCTGTCTGTGTATCTGTCACGAGCCCTTTTCTCAGGAACGCGTAGATGTACTGAGTTGAAATTAATTTCAAAATCTTAGGTCTATGGTTCTTTGGAGCAATTTCTTGTTTAGTCACAGAAAAATCGTTTTATGAACGAACTGCTTACATAAAAAAATGTACGGAACCCTCGTTGTGTAGGCCAGATACGCACTTGGTACTTAGTTTTTTTTATACTTACAAACAGTGTTCAAATAATTGAGAGATAACTTTTGCGTAGAAAGTACATCACGATGGCAAACTCTTGACTAACATAATTACCTGCACATATAATCTATTTTTTCTAGTTTAATAAGCCATCGTCCTTTTTGATAAAGTAGTATCTACTCAAATATATTTTAGTCGATATTTAATCTTACATAGTTTGACACATATTTTCTGAAAGGCATTAAGCATTTATTCCTCATACGTTCAGTGCGAAGAATTTTGGTCTTCTTTAATACGGATATCTTAGCGAGTAAACTTTGCAAATAGGAATACACATATTCCGGATGTTGTAGGCCCGGACCGGATGTTGAGGAACCCGCCCACAGGCACGCCCATGCCGGGGGTGATCGTCTCTCAGGGCGGCGGAGATCCGGAGAAGCCTCCGATATACCGTCCGGAGTCACAGGCGTATGTATACTCTACTCTGGTGAGGGGAACTCGGATATAGCGCCGTACTCTCCTTGTAGCGCGGCCCTCCTGTAAGTTATAAATCCCATTGTTCTCGTCAGGCACCTTAAGAGGTCCTGGCGTACGCCATGTGCCGCGCTTAACATAAAAGACCGCTTTGGTCTTTGTATGTGTTAAACTAAACATGGATGGCTCATACCAAACTGGTAGTTAAATATTAGCCTAACACACTACATGGGAACTAGGTGACGTGTCGGAACTTTCATAGTTAACCTTAGTAATACGTACTCGGCTACATTGAATTGGACGGAAAACAATGCGATGGTACCAACCTAAGCGAAATTAACCCTACTACCTAGTAAGTAAGGAAGGGGACCTGCAGACTTACGTTGAATCCGAACCACGGCATCCGTCAACGGTTGAAAATGATTACCCATCCAGACCTTACCGCGCTCAGAGGTACTTCACCAAGCATATTGAATCGCAAGGCGTCGCGCCACAGGCTACCAAGGCTGACAGACTAACACAAACCCCTATTGGTGGGTTTTACATGTATTAAGCAGCTCATATTAATGATGAAAAATACTTAACTAAGTCAGAAAGATAAGAAAAGTGGCGCTTGCGTGAGGTGAGATTGAACCCATGATTGAACTCTTGAATGAGAGGCTAGGCTAATTTGAAGCTTTATTGATTGTAACCCGTCTTTATCCTTCCATCAGCTATGTAGTGAGCCAATACATGCCACCGAAGCCGCCCCACCAGCACTGGGAGGAGGGGATCGCGTCGAACAACCTCCCCGAGAACAAGAACTGCATGCTCTGCGAGAGCACAGACTCCGGCGCGTGTCGCTCCACGCCCTCGTGCGTGTACTGCGAGGCGACCGTCACCGCGCTGTGCGAGCGGAACACGCCTTGCCTGCGCTGCACCGGTGAGGGGAACCCGGATATAACGCCACACTCCAGTTATAGCGTCATTTCCTCGTTATACCGCTCGTTTCTCGTTATCACGTTTTAAGATGAAAATGAGTTTTCTCTTGTAACGTTGCGTTTCTGTTATAATCGGTTTAACATGATATTGACTTGTTCGCTATCCATGGAATAGGTTTTTTCGGTCTTCTCCCTTTACTATTAGTCTACAACTCTTGTTATACTGCAGATTACTCAAAGAGTACCACCCTTTTTGCAGTAAATCGTTTGAAATAATAACCTGAAATGCTGGTTATGGAATTCGAGATTAGTTTGGATATTTATCTATTTATTTTAATTTATTTATTTATTTCACACAAGGTAACACCAGTACTTTCCCCAACCCATCCACCTGTAAGCACTGAACTGAAATAAGCAACCTACCCAGTATAAGAACTGCATGCGAGCATGTGACCGTCCCCGCGCCTTGCGATCAGAGCACGGCTTGACTGCGGTGCACTGGTTTCTATTTTATTATTTCTAAAGCTTTTACGATACTCGACATCAGTTAAATACATCAATTTAAATGCTGGTTCCAGACACTTATCTTAAGTTGGTGTTCAAAATTGCTAGCTTCATAGAAATGCCGATTTTGACTTCTGTAAATATATGGACTTATTATACAACTGCATCCTTTCTAAAAGAGCAGTTTTGTGTATCGAATTAAATGTGAATATGTCGACAAAGTTAAAATTACCACAAATTACTATCAGGAGCCACGATAAAACCGAGACAGACGTCGGGAACTCAGATACTCAGATTGAAAGTCAGACTATTCGGATGCGGACGTGACTCAAAATGACAGTTGCCTCGAGTATGAGAATGAAAGTTGCAACTACCTACATTTAAACATCATAGAAACCAATTCATGTCGTTTAAATCTGACCTAACCCTACCTAACCTAACCTAACCTAACCTAACCTAACCTAACCTAACCTACATATAAACATTATAGAAATCAATTCATGTCTTTTAAATCTGACCTAACCCTACCTAACCTAACCTAACCTAACCTAACCTAACCTAACCTACATATAAACATTATAGAAACCAATTCATGTCTTTTAAATCTGACGCACATATTTTCCTCTTCACAGTGATAAAGAATCCCTTCTTCAAGTGCACGCCCGGCGAGAAGTACATGGACGAGTGTGACAGCTGTCGCTGCACGGACGGACACGGCGGCTGGTGCACCAACATGTTCTGCGAGTTCAGACCCCTCTATATTTACGCCATGAAACTTTCCGACGGAGAATTCTACTAGATTCAATGCGTGTATAGCATATTCGACACGTATTGTCACATGAATCTAGTTTCACGTATATGGACTTAAGAACGGCCCGTAAGCTATGCTCCCCATACAAACGTAGTTTACTAATCATTTGGAAACCGCTATTCCAATTGAATTGATATTTAATATATAATATCAGGTAACAAATATCTGTGTCTGCATCTTCATACGAATTTTGTTTTCTCTGTGGTTTGACCCAGAATACATTTACCGAAAAAACAAAGGCATGTTTACATTAGGTTAAAAATATTGTTTCATTAAAAATATTAATTAAAACTAGATTTGATTATTACTAAAATAGTACTGGAATAAATAAATATGTTCAGGTTACTTTCATTCCTTCATTTTTTTCAGAAATAAAAATTTATTTTATTTATGTTTACTATTATATTATATTTTACAAACTAAGTTTATGTTAGAGGAGATAACCTAAAATACCAGGTATATGTATAATATTTTATGGTATGGTAATATATTATGTACCCATAACTGTTTTTTGGATGATCGTTAAACATTGTTTTAATTTACACCTAACCTGTCCATTCGACCAAAAAATATTAATATGTGTATTCAACAACATAGGCAATTCATCCAGATACATATTAAAGTAAATTTTAATAAATTACGGCATTATCATTTGGTTTTAAAATTTTACAAAAATTTATATCAAAGCAAGAATATCAAAAGTCTACATTCAGACAATAAATCCTTTAAATCGATATTTACTGGGTTTTTTTTTAGTTCTTTAATTAACAATATTGGCTGTTATGATATACTTCCTTAAACTAGATTCTCCAGGATTTAAATCGATGCTTGGATTATTTTATTAAAAACATTTGTTATTAAAGAAAGATATTTGTCAATTAGCTTTCAACATTACATTCTAAAACACCATATAATTTTTAGTTACATATGTACACTACTAATTTAACTTTGCATTTAGTACACAGAGGATACATTATGTTCTCAACGGTGTAAGTTTTGTCAATTTTTCTATACAACTTCGCGAGTAGAATGCGCAGTTCTCAACACGGATTCCTTGTAATAATTGAGCGTGAATGCTTAATATTATACCGGAAATGGGATATCTTTTACAATGTAGTGGATACAGATATTTTAACATGTGTAATTCGGCATGGAATTATTGTAGTTATGTGAAAAAATAGTTGTTTCGTAAACATTAAAGCACAAAAAAATTGCCAATCATAACCGTTTGTTTGAGACAAAGAAAATCATAAAAGGGTTGGTAACAAAGGACTCGGTGATGTATCCTGCAATGTATTCACACGGTAATGTTATAGGGAAACAAATATTATGTTTAGGTAATTCTCCTACACTTGTACAATTCTATTATCAAGCCATAATATGTTTTTTTTTTGTGATGAAACATTTTAAATACGAAAACTTTAAATAAGATTTATGAGGTTTTTTAACAATAAAAATAACGTTATTTTTTGGTACTTTATTCCTAAAATTTTACCTAGCGAATTTGGCAGGAATATCCCAGCCGTCATATTGTTCAATTACACTCAAAAAAACACTCAATACAATAAAAACGAACTCTTGCAGCCGAAAAAGATTTAAATCTTCAACCAAAATTAGAGCTTCGAAGCATCGCCCATTCGCCGCATGTGGTCTGCCCTCAATGCTGCTCTGAAAGGAAATTGTCACAATATCGAAAGAAATTACTCGGTGGTGATATGGATCATTTGCGGCCGACAATAGAGTGGTGTATTGTCGGTGCTGGCAAAAGCGACGCTTTGAAAAATGTGCCACTTTAAGGTGCATTTGAACCTCAACTAAATTTTTTAACTTAAAAAAGTGCCACTTAAGAATCTGATGGTATCGTTTTGAAAATCAATATGAAAAAGCGTTTAAAAATAAAAAAGGCTACGATATATATGTATAGAAAGAATGATTCTTGGCTCACTGTAATGTTATATGAATGTGTCCAAAAACGAGTATGTCTAAATGTAGACGCTAAAAATTACGTTTTTTTTAACGTTAAATCAGTATCACTTTGTAAAGCCTTAAATATGTTTTTAATATGTTCACTGAGCACTGACAAACTGATATTGCGCGCAGGATAACATGCGCCTTAAACTTAGGCGAGAATATTTACCCTGATTCTTCTAGTTGAGGCCTTATTCCATTCGATGTAAAGTCGATTTTAAGTTGAAACATTTTTGGTGGTTCATTTCGACCCATATCCGATTCGGGGCGTACTTAACTCCGAATTGGGTTATTATTTTTTTATAACTGTTTTGAGTTACACGATCGGTTACTTCCGCCGCCTTGTCCGAGGTTTCGGCTATCAATTTCCTTTGTAGCGGTTTTCTATAATGACTCCGCCATTTTATCATCGTGTATTTCAATACAGTTGATTATATAAAAATTTAAATATTTTAATATATATTATTTAACGTTGTGTTTTCACTGTGAGAGAAACTTGCTTATTAAACAATTAAGCAAATGGTTCTCACAATTATATGACTAGAAAAGTCATAAATGTATTTGTATGTCAACGAACTTCTCCTTAAGAGCGGGACTGATTTTAATTAGATTTTTTGTGTTTGTTTAAGTGATTCTCTGAACAGTTTACATTTGAAAATAAACCCAGTAGGTGGAGCTGTTTTCATATAAAAATGATCATAAAGAAATACATTTTCACATAATGTTCTTTGTGAGCAGTAGTTATTTATGAACCATTGTGAACTAGGTTGTTAGTAGCAAAGGAGAAGATAATAGGTGAAGTTTCTGGTCGGTTCTCTTCGCCAAGGGTAATGGAACCAGCAGAAAAATATTCATATATAGTGTTCAATATATGCATCCTAAATTTAACTAATAATAAATAACATGACACAGTTTCACTACGTTATATGCGTAATAAAAACTAATGACTAAACATTATTTCCTGTAAGGTTGGAATAAACAAACATTAACTCAAATTAATTTTCCAATAGATGTCATGAGATGAGATGAGACAGATGAGACTGTCAGCCTCAGTGGCCCAGTGGCGCGACACTTCGGCGATCGCTCTCCGAAGTTAAGCAACGCTGGGTCCGGTCTGGTCTTGGATGGGTGAACATTCGACCGTTGAGAGAGGCTGGCCGTGGTTCGGATTCCACGTTAAGCTGTAGGTCCCCTTCCTTACTTACAGGTGGTAGGGTTTATCCCGCCCGGGTTGGTACCATCGCATTGGATGAACGATGGTCGAAGCGGCAATGAAAATTGTCCGTGTTTTCCATCCAGTTCAATGTAGCCGTGCAATATAAGGAAGGTCCTGGCATGGCACCTAGTTCCCATGTGGTGTGTTGGGCTAATACCATGACAGAACTTGTGGTATTAGCCATCCATGTCCAGTCACATAAAAAAAAAAAAGATCCTCAGATATTCCGGATTGGCTATCAATGCCCCACATTTTGACCATAAAAAGTACTTCCTGCTGTGCGGTCGAACCCTCAGAAGTATGACAATTAAAGTTTTTCTACACTCCGACCACACCTCCATGCCATTTAACAGAAGAAAGCGCACAAATGGAATCAAATTACGTGTTAAAATACTTGTGAAGCGACATACTTATTTGCGAATTTGTCCTATTTGTCGTTGGCGTGTTGGAAAAAAGTTTCTGGCACATTTTGCGGCCTGTTTCACGGATCTCTACTAAAATAAATATACAACTTGCTATGCAGAAAACAGTACTGATACTAAAGACTAACCAGATACTTATTTGGGTGGGATTATTCTGAGGGTAAAACAAACCATGTTTTATATTTAGGTCAAGGTTAGTTTTTGGTGTTTTAGAAAAAAGGTAAAGTCGAAAAAGCTTAAAGAAGTGTAAAACCTTAATAGTCTGGGGACTATCAGAAATTTTATGATTCCTTAAAAAAGGCAATTTTAAAAAATATAACTACATTCATATATTGCTTGCTATCGCTTACATATTTTTTTCTAATGATTTTTTTCTTATTAAAGTTTTATTATATCATTTATAATGTTTGAGTACAAACAAAATAAGAAATTTAGATTGGTTATTCATATTTACGGATACACAGTTTAGATTAGCTTGCTTATTAAGCTTGAATGTGTCCACCATGCTATAAAAATAGTACATGCACTGTCTATCCGTTAATATAAAATATGTCGAAAAATTAAAATAATCTTGTTTACTCTGGTGCAGCGCAAAAACGCAGCTAGTATCTATGAACATTAAAAAAGGTGTTTCAAAGTAATACTTTAATTCACTTGTAGTTATGTTTATTTTGTATAGATACATTTATTGTTTTCGACTACAATAAATAACTAAAAAAAAACAATTAGAAATTACAATTCAAATTCTATAAAAATATTTGAAAAAAATATTTTCAACTGAATTGAGTATAACTCTAAATAGGATCCCAGTGCGAACCGAGCCCAAAAGCAGCAAAAGTGGTGTGGTCAGCCTCAGTGGCCCAGTGGCGCGACACTTCGGCGATCGCTCTCCGAAGTTAAGCAACGCTGGGTCCGGTCTGGTCTTGGATGGGTGACCATCCGACCGTTGAGAGAGGTTGGCCGTGGTTCGGATTCCACGTTAAACTGTAGGTCCCCTTCCTTACTTACTAGGTGGTAGGGTTAATCCCGCCCGGGTTGGTACCATCGCATTCGATGAACGATGGTCGAAGCGGCAATGAAAATTGTACGTGTTTTCCATCCAGTTCAATGTAACCGTGCAATATAAGGAAGGTCCTGGCATGGCACCTAGTTTCCATGTGGTGTCTTGGGCTAATACCATGACAGAAGGTGTGGTATTAGCCATCCATTTCCAGTCACATAAAAAAAAGCAGGTTCCACTCGTTAAAACTAGATTTTACTGGTTTTATCTGCACCAATCTCACTGGTATTTCATTTTTAATTTTATTTCTTTAAACTTTTTTGTTAGTCAAACTACACCAAATTACGTCAAAAACTGATTGATGCCATGCAGAGATGACTCGTCGATGTTGCTAATCGTTAATATATTTTTTATAGCTCCGAGAAACGAGGCCCAAATAGTATGAGAGTATCAATGAACTTACATTATCCAGCCATTTGTGAACATTTCAATATGTTATTCGACATTGTTGCATTGATCTTTTCTTCGCCAGGTGCCATCCGATTTCACGAAAGCTCGGCAGGAAATAAAGTTTTTGGTGCCGACTTGCATACAGCATGATTATGTTCAACACACAATATAATTCAAAAATATGTAATCAGATTTTCGCAGCCGCCAATAAAGTTCGTAAGCTCGGGCATTGTTGGGCACGTTTTATGTAAGTGGCTGGCGTAAGCCATGTTCCGCGTTTAACATAAACGACGTTCTTATCTGCAGCAATAGATTGCTCAATTTGCAGGCCTCACAGAAAAAATATGAATAGAATTAAAATATTAGAACACAGAGCAGAACTGTTAAGTACCAAAGGAATCTGATCCGTTTACTTAAACAACACCTAATATTATTTAAGGCTAAAGTTTGAAAAAATCTTTAACATCTAACTATATTATTTTATTGAATAATTATTAGCAATCATATTATCTAGTTGAGTGTTTTAAATATTCCTTGAGTCTAAGGCTGAGATAAATAGTCGTATCAGGAACTAAGACTAACGGAAAGTAGTACTTTGTGACGTCACTTTGACACATTTTGTATGGAGGAAGTCTTCAAAGTAATGCAAAGTGACGTCACAAAGTAGTACTTTTCGTTATAGTACGAGAGCGGACCGTCGTCAACCCTACGTCATCGAGTAACACCATGGGACCCATTTGTGGTTGTGCGGATTAGAATAGGCTTCCTAAAAATACTAGGTTGCCTGACCAAAACCTGGAACGTTTTGTGCAGTAGGTAATATTAAATCACTTTTTTGGTAGAATTTAACGTCATCGAGTAACAACATGAGACCTAGCACAATCGGTAAAGGTCATCAAGAAAAGCTAAAAAAAAGTAGGTTGGCTCGTCCTACCCTGGCACGTTCTGAGGTTGGCCGGTTTTAAAATGTCAAAAAATTAAAAAAAATACGTCATCGAGTAACAAGTTGACAATACCACCATTCGATAGTCCTATGAACATGCCTCATAAAAAAATTAGGTTGGCTGCCCTCAGCCTGGCACGTTTCCTACGCGGCCATGTTGAACGTCGGATGCGCCCAGTTCTTATATTCATCAATTGTTAAATTAATATAATATAACAGTTTTGTGATATGTCTATCTATAAACAGTGATGTTTTTATTGATCAGAACTCATCTTGAATAGGTTAAAAAAAAACAAAATGAAATATTTGTGATATAGGTATTGATCGATTGCGTGATATTAGGGCATTGTCGTATCTAATTATTAACTAAGTTTAACTCAAGTTAACTTTAGATTATGATGCACATAGTTCCGCATACTTGAAGAGTAAAAACCGGAAGTTTCATATACATATGCTTTCGGAATCTATCGTATGGATCATTCCACGTAGGGAATCGAAACTCCAGTCAGCCCATGCCTACGGCATTAGAGGCGCACGCTTTAAGTTCTGCCACGGCCCTCGTTATTACAAAATTTTAATCAGATTGAATGTAAACATAACGTAATGAAGATGACTATTGTCATAATAAAATAAATCGCCACAAAACTTAAACCCATAAGTGAAGTATCTCAAAGTTACTATTCTTTAATTCACATGAATTTAGGGTAAATATTCTAGTGTATATTTCCATTCTTTAAACATTTCAATGTATATGTTTTTGCCGGGTCTATACAAAAGTACATGTCCACATCGTCACTCACATATTAAGGAAGTTTAGTAAGCTTTGGCGTCACTCTCTTTTCTTTACTTACGTATCTCTTTTATTTTATCATAAACAAGTTGCAATGTATCCAAACCGAAGCGGAATTTTAAATTAACAGCTCTTAAGTCGTAGGTATAGTTTAAATAATACCTGAAAAGCTCTGTAAAATATTTATGTTTTAGTTATAGAAAACATATACATTTAAATGTTTAAAGGATGGAAATAACCATGAATATTTAACCTAAAGTCATGTGAATACAAGAATAGTAACTTTTTGGCGATTTATTTTATTATGAATATTAAAATTCTTCATTACATCAGGTTAACATTCAATCTAATTTGAATTATGTAATGAGGAGCTCCGTCGCAGAATGTAAAGCTTGCGCCTCTAATGTCGTAGGCATGGGCTGACAGGGGTTGAAGAAAGGACCTTAAAGCGATGCACACTCCAGTGGCAACAAGAAAACATTTTAAAACCTGTGTACGATTTAGTCCTTCTGATGAGTCTAGTGTTAGATCCAGAATTAATACTATTATTTCTGTCATGAACTACTATAGTGACCTGTAAACAAAGAGACAAATTACAAAACCTTATTATTCTTACAGCTAAAAAAAACGACATAATATTAAACCTTTAAATGCTACCACCTCCAAAAAAATAAGAGTACAATGGTTTGAGAACAGTCAGTCAATCCGTCAGCGTGTTTGCGACCACTGCGGGACATACGCCTCTCCAATCCTTCTCCAGTCCTTCCGGCCCTCAGCGGTACGGACCCACAGCTTTCCCCGACGCACTTGATGCCGTCTTTTCACCTGGCGGGTGGTCTTCCCACACTCCGTTTGCCTGTCCACGGCCGCCAGTGTAGGACACGGTTACTCTAACGGTTGTCGTCTCGTCAGCTGACGTGACCAGCCCTCTCATAACCGGGAGGACGCACTGGTCATATGTTCGGGTCTTTAAATTTTGCGAAAGGTCAGACCTCAGAGCGAATTTAAGCTTTCCGAAGGCAGCCCAACCCAGTTGAATCCGTCGCTCAACCTCCAAAGACAGTCCTTGTATACCAAGCCGCAGGATTTGACCGAGATAACGATTTGTCCTCCCGTCATACCCTCAGTCGCCATGACCTTGGTTTTATCCCGGTTAATCTTCAGACCTACCTATCGATGCTTTATAAAGGTCTTCCAGCATTGTTTGAAGCTGAACTCGGGATTTTGACAAAAGAACAATGTGATCGGCGAAGCGAAGATGACTGAGGAAAATATTCATTAACGTTGATACCCATGTTGTCCCATTCAAGCGTCTTGAACACATATTCCGATGCGCTTGTGAAGAGCTTGGGTGAGATCACATCTCCCTGCCTAACGCCTTTAGCAAGAGGGATGGGTTGGGTATTTTAATGAAGCCTCACAGTCATCGTCGCGGACCGATACAGATTTCGGAGTACCTCGAACGCCTGGTGATCGATTCTACACCTCAGGAGGGAGTTTTCGACAGCCCATTTTTCAACTGAGTCTCGTAAAGGACTAGAAAAGAAGTGGAAGGCTACAAAGAGCGGCTTGTTGTACTCCTCGTACTTCTGCACCACTTGTCTCACAGTAAATATTTGATCCATTATGCCGTATCTTTTCCTGAACCCAGCTTGCTCACGAGGCTGGTACTGATTCAGCCTCTGTGTCAGCCAACTCGTGATGACTCATGAAAAGACCTTGTATACGTGGCTTAGAACTGAGATAGGTCGATAGTTCTTCAACTTCGCCCTATTTTTTTGAGAACTGCATTTGAGAATTGCACAGTGTTTGCAGTTCCTTCAAGATGGGTCTCCCGCCAGACTTTAGCAGTTCCATCGTTATCCCGTCCTCATCTGGAGCCTTATGTTTTTTTAGTCCTTTCAAAACAGCCTTTATCTCATAGACACTAATCTCCGGCAGATCCTCGGTGTAGTATCTAGTGAGCGGCGCACTCCTATCAGAGTCGAGTGGTTTGCTTGGGCTCGGGGCATGAATTGCTGCGGAGTACAATTCGTCATAATTTTTTACCACCGCCTCAAGTATATCGTCTTTTTTGCAGTGACAACCCTATCCGCTCGCTTGGGTTTTGAAATTTAGTTAGCGCCGGTAGAGAAGGCACGGGAAAACACTTTACTGTCTCGATTTTCCTCTATAACGCGCTCAACCAACTTCATGTTCCCTTGGTGAATATCGCTACGGGATATGGTGCGTAACGTGGCAATCCGCCGACGTACCAAAGTAGTCGATATTGGACACCGGGTGGCTAAGCTAGCTAGAAGGAGGAGTACAACAAGCCGTTTTTTGTAGCCTTCGTGGAATACGAGAAGGCGTTCGACTCAGTTGAAAAATGGGCCGTCGAAAACTCCCTCCTGAGGTGCAGAATCGACCCCCGCTACATCGAGGTACTCCGAATTCTGTATCGGTCCGCGACGATGACTGTGAGGCTCCATGAAAATACCCAACCCATCCCTCTTGGTAAAAGCGTTAGGCAGGGGGATGTGATCTCAAATCAAATAAAATCAAAAATATCAAATCAAAATATTTTTATTCGCAGTGATTACATTACAATATTAAGAATTTGCATAACAGATTATAATATTGATACCAATCATGTGAATTCGACGTTTTACACAATAATATTAAAATAACTTAAATCGTAGAAAGATTTGTCAAGCAACCATGTACTTAACTTCTTTTTAAATCTTATGTTAGTTTCTTCTCGCAAGTCTCTAGGTAGCTTATTATACATATTAATACTATTGAAGTGGACACCCTTCTCAAATTTTGATGTTGAGTGTGCAGCTTGCTGGATCACATTTTTATTTCTCGTCGAATATCCGTGTTCAAAATTATTATATAATTCCGGGTAATTTCTCACATAAAAAATAGTTCTTTGTACGTACACATCATACATAGTATGCAATTTTAGGTTTTTAAACAAAGGCGTGCAAACAAGTGCGTCCCATTTAGAGTGTGTAATTATCCGAATTGCTTTCTTTTGTAGTCTAAATACTGAAACCGCTTCCCCTGAAGAACCTCAGAACTCAATGGCATTGGTCATGACAGAGTATAAATAACCGAAGTAGGCACTCTTCAGGGTATCTAAGTCACAGCATTTAGACAGGGTTCTGAGGCAATAACAAGCTTTTGTTAATTTATCACAAACATGTTGAATGTGTTTGTCCCATCGTAACTTTTGATCCAACGTGAAGCCTAAGAATATAATAGATATTGCAAACGTTATGAATTCATCGTTATATTCGATAAACATCTCATCATTAATTTCATGTTTAATATTTTTCATCTTAAAATGTACACAGTGTGTTTTAGCACTATTTAACATTAACCCATTTGCTGCGAACCATTTACCCAACTCCTCAATTATTTTTGTTCTTTTTGTAAGGAGTGTTTCAATACTTTTATCAGTAACAATTACATTTGCGTCGTCAGCGTAAATTACTATGATTTCGCGAGAAGCACTAGCATAGTGTCTTTTGCAATGTCATCAATAAAAATAATAAACAGCAATGGTGCCATGATTGAGCCTTGAGGTACTCCGTAATCGGTTTCAAATAATCGTGATACAGAGTTATCGAAAATACCATTTGTTCTGTTTTTATATCTTATATTTACGTTACTTTCTCACCGACATTTTCTCACCCAAGCTCTTCACAAACGCATCGGAATATGTGTTCAAGACGCTTGATGGGACAACATGGGTATCAACGTTAGTGAATATTTTCCTCAGTTATCTTCGCTACGCCGATCACATTGTTCTTCTGTAAAATTCCCGAGTTCAGCTTTAAACCATGCTGGAAGACCTTTATAAAGCATCGATAAAGGTAGGTCTGAAGATGAACCGGGATAAAACCATGGTCATGGCGACTGAGGGTATGACGGGAGGACAAATCGTTATCGACGTAGAAGTGATCAAACAGGTTGAAAAGTACGTATATCTCGGTCAAATCCTGCGGCTTGGTATTCAAAGACTGTCATTGGAGGTTGAGCGACGGATTCAACTAGGTTGGGTTGCCTTCGGAAACCTTAAATTCGCTCTGAGGTCTGACCTTCCTGAAATTTAAAGACCCGAACATATGACCAGTGCGTCCTCCCGGTTATGACGTACGGGTGTGAAACGTGGACTCTGACGGTCGCCGTTGTCCAAAGGTTAAAAGTTGCCCAGCGAGCAATGGAGCGAGCCATGCTGGGAATATCGCTACAGGATATGGTACGTAAAGAGGCAATCCGCCGACGTACCAAAGTAGTCGATATTGGGCACCGGGTGGCTAAGCTCAAATGGCAGTGGGCTGGTTACGTCAGCCGAAGAGACGACGACCGTTGGAGTAACCGTGTCCTGCACTGGCGGCCGTGAACAGGCAAACGGAGTGTGGGAAGACTACTCGCCAGGTGGGAAGATGAGATCAAGTGCGTCGGCGGAAAGCAGTTGTTCCGTACCGCTGAGGGCCGGGAGGACTGGAGAAGGATTGGAGAGGCGTATGTCCAGCAGTGGACGCAAACACGCTGACTGACTGACTGACATTGCGAAAATTGTACCCATTTTCTCGAAGCACAGGGCCCATTTCGGTGAAGATATGGTCCTTGTCACACAACCGCTGTGCTCTGAGTCTCAATGCTCTTGCGACCGATTCCAAATGCACCGGAGCATGATGCGAAGTAGCTTGTAGACAACGATTTGTGTGTGTCGGCTTGCGGTACACTGTGTGGCTTAGAATTCCATCCAATCGTCGAGCAACAAGTACTTCCAAGAACGCCAAAGTGCCTTCCTTCTCACAATCTACTGTATATTTTATATTTGTGTGAACCTAATTAAGATGAGAGATGAAAGCGTCGAGTGATTGGCGACCATGTGACCAGATTGAAATCACGTCATCCACGTACCGTACCCAAAACATTGACTTAAGAGGTGAAGTTTGCAATGTGCGGTGTTCCAGCGGTTCCATGAAAAGGTTTGCCACCACTGGTGTCACTGGTGTTCCCATTGCTACACCTTATCGCTGAATGTAGTATTGTCCGTTCCACAGAAAGTATGTCTTAGTGAGACAATATGGCAGGAGCTTGACGCACTCAGTGTCGATGTCGTTGCTGATGACTAAGTTTCTGATGATGTCGAGGGACTCTTGGACTGGTACGTCTGCATACAGCGACTCGACGTCAAAGCTCACTAATAGATCCATGCATGCCAACTTCACTGTAGACAACAATTCCACAAAAAGGGCCGAATCTTTAACGTAGGACGACGTCTTGCCAGACAGGGGTTGAAATATTGAGGCGACATGTTTAGCGAGGAGGTAGGTAGGAGCATTTATCTGGCTGACTTTTGGTCGAAGGGGGTTCCCGTCTTTGTGAATTTTAGGAAGACCGTAGAAGCGCTACCACCGCATTTTCGCTACCACCTCGACCCACACTTACACTACTTACGACCACGGCGAGTCTAGTTGTCAGTCGTCTGCTGCGTACGAACGTGGCGGACAACCTCCTTGACAACGGGCTGAACGATTAGCTCGATACATCGGCGAATGTCTACTCCCGCCGCGTGAAAAGCCGTAACATTTTTCAAATATATTTAACGACCACGGTAATCCCAAAAGTATCACAAGTAAGGTTATTTCTTTAGTTATAGCTGAAGATAGATCATTTGCTGTATTTAATACTTCACAATTCACATTACGTATTTGGGTCCCCAGTGCATTAAACTCGTTTTACTGTCATTTAAACGTAGGTTATTGGCTTCACACCATAATTTAAGTGAGCTATGAAAGCTTGTATTAAGGACTCCCGTAGTTCTGATATACGATTCTTTCAAATTGATGATTTGTCATCAGCAAATAGAATCATATCATTATCTGTTGCGATGCAGCTTGAAATATCATTTATAACAACATATAAAACCACGGTCTTAGAACTGAGCCCTGCGGTATACCCATGGTGATTTATTCTACATCAGATATAGTACCGTTTACTTCACAATTTTGTTGTCTATTTAATATAAATATATATTATTTACAATTACCTCATTTATTTTCCCTAACACCATAAGTGTTCTAGTTTTCCTGGAAGTATTTTGTGATCTACACAGTCAAAAGCTTTTGATAAATCACAGAAAATGCCGTAGGTGCTCATAGATTTAACCAGAGAAGTTAAAATAGATATTAACATCAAGGCAATGGCATCTCCTGTTGACCTACACTTACGAAATTGATTATAATTAATAACACTGTGAATGTAAGGACACAGGCCGATAAATTTCAACATCATTATGAGATCCGTTTTTAAGCAATGGTATTACCCTAGTAATTTTTAATAAGTCTGGAAATGTGCCATCTTCAATACAATTCTAAGAGGTTCTATAATACTGCCCAATATGGACTTTAACAGATTAGTAGATATGTTCCATAAACCTTGCGGTCCTTTGGACTTAAGGTCTGTTACTTTTTGAATCTCAGAACAGCTAACAGATTCAAAAGTGACAGACTTCTTATTGCGTGGTAAAAATATTTTGAGTTCCTCTAATGCGAGATTTACAATTTATTGGATGTATTTAGTTGTATGTATATATTGCGCGACAGAAGAAAAATATTTGTTGAAATTAAATTATTTGCAACCATTGCACCCAATCAATCAATATATCACAAATATTTCATTTTGTTTTTTTTTTACCTATCCAAGGTGAGTTCAGATCAATAAAAACATCACCGGTTTATAGATAGACATATCACAAAACTGATATATTATATTAATTTAACAATTGATTGAATATAGGAACTGGGCGCATCCGACGTTCAACATGGCCGCGTAGGAAACGTGCCAGGCTGAGGGCAGCCAACCTAATTTTTTTATGAGGCATGTTCATAGGACTATCGAATGGTGGTATTGTCAACTTGTTACTCGATGACGTATTTTTTTTTATTTTTCGACATTTTAAAACCGGCCAACCTCAGAACGTGCCAGGGTAGGACGAGCCAACCTACTTTTTCTTAGCTTTTCTTGATGACCTTTACCGATTGTGCTAGGTCTCATGTTGTTACTCGATGACGTTAAATTCTACCAAAAAAGTGATTTAATATTACCTACTGCACAAAACGTTCCAGGTTTGGGTCAGGCAACCTAGTATTTTTAGGAAACCTATTCTAATCTGCACAACCACAAATGGGTCCCATGGTGTTACTCGATGACGTAGGGTTGACAACGGTCCGCTCTCGTACTATTAGTCTTAGTTTCTGTTACGACTATTTATCTCAGCCTATGAGTTCATAAAATTACAAATTTAGGTTACAGTAATAAAATACAAGTATTAAGATACAGTTTCACATATAATATTTATCATAAAGTACATACAATGTTCGTAAAATTTGTTTATGTTTTTGAGGTGTTTAAAAATAACATTAAAATTACCATTTTATCAAGTAATCTTTATAGAAACATTCTTTACATTGATTTTTACGATCATTCAAAATGACAATTCATAGTCTGACTTATAAGATTGATTAGACTGATTAGATTGAAATAGATGGAAAATACAGACAATTTTGTACGGACATAACGGACGATATACGGTTTTCATCCAGTTCAACGTAGCCGCAATATAAGCAAAGTTCTACGCAGCGCATTGACCTAGCTCATCAATGTCTCGTTACACAAAACAAAACCTAAATTAAAGGTTTCAAATGTAATTATTTGTGTAACATAGGTACAACATAAGTAATGTCACACATTTTAAGGTGGCCCAACCCGCTCAACTCCCCATACAAACGGGGAAAGAAGATTACGCACATATTTTCTTATCAGAGATCCCAAATTTTGCTCAGAAGAGCTTTATTTGATCGAACTAGATGTCTGATGACCGTTGGCATTGTAAAATTGTGTTTGGTTTCTAAGTTATAAGGTCCGAAAGTTCGAATTTTTCGCGCGTTTTATACAATAACTTTGGTGGTTTATTACGCAATGATAAAGTAAGAAAATCTTAAAAATATTAGTCATCAGACATAGCTTATTTAATCAAGATTTATAATCTACTTGGTTTTTGTTACATTTTTGACTACAGCGGTCGTGGTTTACTTTTAGCTATAAGTCGTTTTGAAATAAAAAATTTCGTAAATCTTACCAAATCATACACTATGCACATTGCCTTTTTTGTGGACATGTTGCACTTTCCTCATCACGGAGCCTGTCTGATTCTTTGAAACAGAGAAGGTCCCAGAGCGCAACAGCACGGTTTTGTACAGTGCCCGCGAATGAGTTAGTCCCGCCGGATTGGGCCACCTTAGGAAACTCTCCGCTAATACTGCATCAACCTGTGCACTATTGATGAGGTGCTGTATTCATAATTGTATTTTTTGCGCTCTCTTGTAGTATGCCGCCAGACTGCATGTCGCCGCCTTGTAATTTGTCAATATATATCTATCCTAAACGACTATGATATATGCTCAGAATCCACGGTGGAGATTTGAGTTTATAGAAAGGAAACTGTAAATGATTTTTTTTGTTTGTAATGGGAGATTAATTGTGAGGCATTTCAAAATAAATAAAAAAACAATTTTATGGATGATCTTTATTACAATAAAATAGAATCATTCTTAATATTATTATTTTTTAAATATTTCTATAATATGTCGGCCGTGATGCAGTGATTCCCTTTCAATACCTCAATCGTAGAAGGCCCGGCAGTGTAGACTGTGGACTTTATACCTCAAAGAAAAAGTTTAAACACAACAATTCTTAAGGAATGAAGTTCCTTGAGAAAACCAAAACACAGACAATATTTTTTTGCCACTTCGACCATATTTTCATCCAATGTGATTATACTAACCCGGGAGGGCTTAACCACATAAATGTATGTAGTTTTTGGTTGAACCCTACCATTTAACGAAGGGCACTTATAGTTTTGCATGAATTCCGAACCATGGAACAACTTGCATTAGTTACGAAATATACTTACCCCTGATTTCACCGCCTCCAGCTACCTGAAATCGGATAGCTAATTTTCGGTTACATTGAATATTTACATGGTGTAACCGAAAGATAACTTCGGGATTTTTGTAGCCGGGCGTGGTGAAACCGGGCGTTAGACAACTAGAAAGAAAATTAAAGTCGTTCTTAAACCAAGAGAAATGAGCCCCTGACCTCTGGCACGGGAAACAAGAACTCAAGCCTCTGAGCCACGAGCCACTCATACAATCTGGGTGCCTGCAGTTGCGAGATTGATATACTCTCTAAATCAGTGGCCCAGTGACGCGACACTTCGGCGATCGCTCTCCGAAGTTAAGCAACGCTGGGTCCGGTCAGGTCTTGGATGGGTGACCATTCGACCGTTGAGAGAGGCATTCGATCGTGGTTCAGATTCCACGTTAAACTGTAGGTCCCCTTCCTAACTTACTAGGTGGTAGGGTTAATCCCTCCCGGGTTGGTACCATCGCATTGGATGAACGATGGTCGAAGCGGCAATGAAAATTGTCCGTGTTTTCTATCCAGTTCAATGTAGCCGTGCAATATAAGGAAGGTCCTGGCATGGCACCTAGTTCCCATGTGGTGTGTTGGGCTAATACCATGACAGAACTTGTGGTATTAGCCATCCATGTCCAGTCACATAAAAAAAAAAATTACCCGCCTCGAAGCCGGCATGGCACCTCGCTCGTAAGGTGAAATTAGCAGCGACCGATTGTTTACGTACAGCTTATGTTCTAGGGGCTAGATGACTTGCCTTTCAAATTCTTGCCCCGGCCATGCACCACTTTCTTTCTCTTTCTGATTTGGATAAGTGTTACGAATGCGGGCTGTTCCATTGTTTAGAATCCATGTTAAACTGTAGGTCCCCTTCCACTAATAGGTGGTAGGGTTAAACCTGCCCGGGTTGGTATTGCCGCATTGAATGAAGCTATAGTTGAAGCTGTAATGAAACATTGTCCGTGTTTTCCATCCAGTTCCATGTAGCCGTGCTCATAAAGGGAGGATCATGGCATGGCACTCAATTCCTTCGGGAATGTGGTGTATTGGGATAATATCATAACAGTAGTTGTGTGGTATTTGCCATCCATGTCAGGTTCTATAAAAAAAGTCCGGGCGGTATTAACCACCTAGTAAACATAGACCTGAAGTATTGTGGAATCTCTGCGACGAATAAAAAAATCGCGTGCGCCAGGCCTTCACGTAAGAGGTCACACTTCATATGGTTCCATTCCCTGTTCGTTGCACGTTGAACAATGAATGAAAGTAGATGGCACTAGCTTTGTGCAGCTGCGAAGAATTTTTTCTGTAGCACAGGACACGGGAAGAGACCCCGCATCCCTTCGGAGTAGAGGGTCTCCCAATTCTGGGGTACCACGTCGCTGCATCGAAGGAGGCAAGCAGCTGCTTAGATGATCCATCAAACAATGCAAATTATTCTCCTTGCAAGATCTTGCTGACGACGTGAGCCTACCATCAACTATACATTGTTTAGTTTGTTTGTTGTGAACTCCGTTTCGAAGGCAATCGTACATGACCAGGGACTTAACCGATGCAAAATGAGATTAAGGCCCTGGTACTAGGCAAATCGCAAAGTTAGACGAGTCACCCCAAGTTAACTAACTAAGTCTGACGATTATAAGTGTCATTCTTACAATATATGATTCCTTGTCTAGGAATCAACCTATTTTCGTTAATGTATGTTTCCTTTTTCTATACAAAATACATTGCGGAAACGGTGTCTATTTCCGAACTTTTTTGACTAAATGTAGAAATCTAAAGGCAAATGGAATTTTTTGTTTATGCATATATGCTGTTTTTGCTTATATCTAGAAATCGAATTACTTTCAGATTTCTAATGAGAAAAATCAACATTTTTATTATTATTTAAAAGAGTGATGGAATCAAAAAATATTAACAATCCATTATCAGTCTGGAGTTCTATTTGGATTTGCTGAAGCGTTTCACTACATATTATTACATTTGTTAAAAAGTGCATTTGTATGGCGCGAGTAGTTGGCTAGTCCTAGCGCCTTAAGCATGTTAGGGAATTCGATTTATTCTACACCGATCAGAAATGGTAGCCAAATATTCTACCTGTAAGAGCGTAGAAGAACGCATCGATCGAATTGCCTCCATTTACAATTTGCACCTGCAAAGACCGAAACATGCTTCGACGATACAAACGGACGGACAAGTACACACAGTGAGCATAGAAGGACGGAAGTAGCAACCGAAATTCGTTCGTATGGCGGCAGCGCCGGCGAGTGAGTTTATTTACGAATTCGTTTCGATTTTCTTAAGTTCCAACGATCCGCAAGAACGCGTAAGAACTTCACAATACGCTATTTGTGATCCGAATATCTGATGTTATAAGTTCCGAATTCGCTAGCGAACTAACTACAGCTACCATGGTAAGTTGACTCGCCGGGTGAACGCACAAGTGAGTGATTAAATCTGACGTTCGTTGCATTTCGTACCATGTTAACTAGTAAATTTCAATTCACTTGGTCTAATAACACGTCTTTTGACAGTAATGTAGCAAATAAATGCCAGATATAGGCACTCTCTTGGCCGCTCACCCGCCATGCGATTACGAAATGCGAAATTAGGTATAGGTGCTGAACCTACCCCAATCTGACAGCTGACAGATTTCGTATGCGGAAGCTGTCAGTTTGGGGTGGGTGCAGAACTTACATCCCATTTCGCGCTTCGTGATCGCACTGCCGGTAATCTATCATGGTCGACTCCCAGTTAGACATTTTACACTAACTCGTGGCTACTTTGACAATTTTCGCACCATCCATCGCTACTCCCGTGCACGCTGCACACACACAACACAGGTCCGGTGAGTGCGGGCACCACAGAGCGACATGAACACCGCACAATGACAGGACAAGCACTCAGCTGTTGGCACGGCAACGGCGCCGGCGACGTGCGTGCGCCGTGGCCGCGTCCGCGCGCCGATTTAGGCCGGACTGCGTCGGCCGGCTCGCTGCGGGGCGGTGGGCGAAGAATCGCGCGAGAAAATATAACGGAAACTTGGCGGAACGCTATCGGCGGGGACTATTTTGAATTTATTCGGGCCGACTTTCACGAACTACGCTTGATCTTGGTTCAGTATTGGGATGAGATAATTACCGATTTGCACATAGTATTTTTTTTGACCGGAGAAGGGAGTAATATAAAACACACCTTTAGAACCTAAAGAACCTGAAGAACTTTTGAAACTAGGTGGAAAACAGTTCGACCATCTTTTTATGCAATGAATTGCATTGCAACAACCTGGGCGGACTTAAACCTCATAGGGGTAGGAAACCTACAGTTTCACATTATTTCTGGAACATAGAACAGCTCGCATTCATCACGACGACGGTTGAAGCGGCAATGCAAAGTGTTTTCCTTTCAGTTCAATGTAGCCGAGCAATATAAAGAAGGCCCTGGCATGACGGTCGGTCTGGTATTAGCTTTCCATGTCCAGTTACATAAAAAACACGTAGTGCACGTATCAGACTCAGAAAGACAAAGAAGTCGTGCATGAACGGGGTGGGGAACAAAACGGACCCATGGACTTTCCAATTTACACGGGGGCTGCGAAAGCCATGCCGGCATACCAGGTTCTTCTTCATGACACGTTTGAAGGAGTCCAAGTTGTACTTAGGGAGAAATACCTTCACAGAAAGTGCTTTCTACAGTTTACCGACCCAATGGATAAAGGATCTGAAGAATGGTTTTGTTCTCTAATTGACGACTATAAATGGTTGCATTCCGAGCCTACTTCGCGTTGAGCGTAGGTTGCTAAATGGCCAGTACATTCGTTCGAAAACAGTTGTATTTATATATATGGCAGATTTAATTTATTTAGAAACGATTTCTTTGTTTTCACATACGTTTGTGGAAATAATATCAACGTAAACTAAAGATCAGAAGCATTTCGCAACACCCGGCCCACGCTACACTCACACCGTCACAACATTCGCGCACACCAGCGCACGCGAAGTGCCCCGTACGTGTGTACGGCGCGCGTGTGTTGGTGTCGTGTGTGTGGGACAAGAGCGTGAGCGCTGCACACTTGCGAGGAACTGTTCGCGCCTTATTTAGGTGGCAAGTTAGGACTCGCGGTGACGTATAGCGGCCGCTCTGTTCTTTGCATTGTAAAATCTTATACTGGAATATTTGTAAATTATGTTGATATTTCTATCATTGGAGTTAAACGACCTTAGCGTATAATCAATATAAGAAGCCAGCGCCATCTTATGTTAGAGAACAAAAAAAAACAATTAATTATTGGAAGTATTAGAGAAGAAATCTTGTGGGTAAACCAACCGAGAGAAAAAAAAATGGAATCAGTATATATCTAATGGAGGAAAGAATCTGAAACTGATTGCGTTCATTCGTATGTAATCAATAAATTATTTGGCGGACGTAATTGTAGAAATAGTTCAGCGGTAGAGTGGAGGTGGAAGATGTTCGGATAATTTTCAAAATCTGATTACAATGCTTCAGTATAGTTGTCGTTGGATAACCTTAATTTTATGTTATCAACACTTCATTGTTAAGGTTGCTTTCGAACCATTACACTATTAACATTTCTGGTAGCGTTTAATTAAGGGAGTAAAATTATTTTTTTTAACTGGAAGAAAAAGAAAATAAATTTGGCCGTGGTAATGTACCTCTTTTTAAAAAAAATACGAATTCAAGAGTAAGCGTATACCAATTGAGGTATGGTATTTATTTAGGTAAGGCTGGTTTACCCTTGTTTTTTACTTAATCAAGTAATTTTTTTTAAACTGATGAATTTCTTTTAACAATTTGTGTGCAATGAACTATGTATGAGACATTAAATGCAAGTAAGATAATAATATTGATTTTCTAGTGAGACGAAGCTGTCAATGGGCGTAATGGAAAACTAAGAATGCTGTTATATTAGTAAACATCATGTAAGGAAGATGACCACAGATGGATCACTGAAGTTTTGGTGTAGAGACCCTACACAGGAAAAGAAGCGTCGGCAAACCGCCAGCACGCTGGTCAGACGATATACGTCGGACAGCAGGTGACGTTGGCGAGAATAAACAGAAGACCGCACAACTTGCCGAAGTCTAGGGGAGGCCTACGTTCAACAGTAGACAGCAAAAGGCTGAAAAAGAATAAGAAGAATGTAAGAAATATCAGGAAGGTCATTGCATGGCACTTGATTAAAATGAGATGTATTGGTTTAACACCATTTTAGTAAGGGTGGTCTCCGTCATACATGTCCGGTTACATAATATAATTAAACGTCAAACCAGTTGAATTAGTTTGTGATATGGAAACCATGTTTTTCTGAAATGAATAGTATGATACGGCTATTGAAAGATGAGTGAGTACTGGGAACATAGTAAGCTCTGTTATAAAACACCGGGTGATTACACCTACAGCTAGCATTTGCAATATATATTGGTGACCTGGTGTCTACACTTATTTATGAGACTTTATTATGCATGAAGAGGCAGAAATCCAGAATTAATGCTGTAAAACTGCGTAGTCTGAGTAAAACTTGCGGATTAAGTTTTGCGGAAAACAAGTAGACATATTGACAAGGGAAGATGGTTTGGAAATGTAGAGCAAATGAGTGACGTAAAAATGTCTAAACCAATTTAGAGAGCGAAAGTAAGTGGACTTGTCATCCCCTGTAGAGCGAATTAGTGACGTCAGAATTTCGAAACCAAATTAGAGAGCGGAAGCATCTAGCCGCCCAAAATAGTTTTCGTAGCCCCTGTGAATAGTTTTCGTAGCCCCTGTAAAAGCTCAAAGGGCAACGGGCGTCTTCATATAAATGAAAATATAAAAGTCTACGTTGAGATATGTTGAAGAAGTTTTATTAGTAAATAATGAGGCTGAGATAAATAGTGGCAACTGGAACTAACGCTAACCGAAAGTTAAACTAACCAGTGTCAGAAGTGATATTTCGTCCGTACTAAATTTTTCAAAGTGACGTAAGAAATTACTGCTTTTCATTAATTCCAGTTTCAGTTATGAGTTCGAAGATTTTACTTTTCTTTATGTTACTGAACATTACCGTCAGATATTAGGCTAACACACTACATGGAAACTAGGTGCCATGCCAGGACCTTCCTTATATTGCTCGGCCACATGACATACTGACATACTGGCTATCGATTTGTGGGCTAGGTAAAGTTATATTATGGATTAAATCCTTAGGAGGGAATTATATTGTGTGTATATGATGAGTAAACTTATTTAAATGATCAAAAATGAATGCAGAGTTCAAAAATAGTCTTTAATAATAACGATATTTTTGGATGAGTTCGTAAAAATGAACTAATATTATAAAACATAATAAGAAATAATGAAAACAGATGTGGATCTAAGTAAAAAAAATGTGTGAGAATAATTCAATTGTTACTTTTAATTGTGAATCAATACATTTTTAAGTATTTGTTAAATTAGCTACCACAAACAAAATCGACTTCGTTTATTTCTATATAAATTACATTAGGTATGCACTTGCGTTTCGTTTACAATACAAATATTTTCTTCAGCTTGCTTCTCAACTGCACCGCGAGCCACGAAACTTTCAGTTACGCTGCCACCTCGCTGGCGTCGCTTACTAAATATACTAATCTTACAACATTCTGCAACGACACGGGAAATTCGCATGTAAATTTATGTTTCTAAGGACTAAAACTAAACGAAAACTGTTTTCAAGCAGTTTGTGTGTTTTTAGATAAGACCTTAGACCTAGACACCGAACGTTTCAATATTGTATTTGAATATTTTACTTAGGCTGTTATGTTTTTCAGTTATTGATAAGAAATGTTTCAAGCGATATAAATCCTTATTGCATTCTTTTAAGCTACAAAACGCTAAAGTCTCTGGCATTGCCCAAAGTTAATCCATCTATTTGCCCTCAATATTTGTATAAGTAAATTTAAACCTAATGTCAATGTGTTATGAATAAGATTCTATCAATTTATACGAAGCATGTACGCCGCTTCAGCAACACGAATTCAGAATCCTTTCGCCTGAAATGGATGCCGACGCCGCGTCTCTCCCGCTCTATTTCTCATCGCATTTGACAGACAACATCTTCCGTCTCGCTCGCGTTCTAAATTTAAAATATGCGAGCACGTGTTCGTTTTTAGTCAATAGAATATCCCGAAGCTGCGTTTCGCTGAAATAGCATCCACAGAAGACGTTAGTCAGCTAAATTGAACGCTAATTCATTGCGCTAAGTTCGGCTATGCGTTTAGGGTTGGTCGTTTTCGGGTCTAAGCAGACGCTGTTGGTGTTTTGGTGCTATTTTGGTGGACTCTCCCACGATGTTGCTAGCGGAATACTTGGAGTATTAGTCAATTACTTTGAATACTCGCTGGTTGCAAGCGCAGAAATCATTCCATATTTGGTCGAGACATTGCTGCGAACATTATTTTTAGTTGGATTAAAAAAAAATGTAATAAAAAAACCGATAAGTGCATATCGAATGCTAGCTGTTCCATGGTTCGGAAAGTATGTCAAACTGTTGGTCTCCTCCCCTACTAGTAGGTAGAGTTTCAGTCCGCCCGGGTTGGTACCATCGCATTGAATGCATGATGGTCGAAGCGGCAATTAAAAATTGTCCATGTTTCGCATTAATTTCAATGTAGTTGTGCTTATTAAGGGATGATCCGAATCCTGGCATGATGCCTATCTTATTCGGGAATGTGGTGTGTTAGGTTAAAATCATGACGGTGGGTGTGGTAGCCATCCATGTCTACTATCCATAGTTCCATAACACTATTTTCCGTGCCCATTCCACCAACGCTCAACGGCCGGAATGGAGTCCTCGAAAAGTTTGACTCACTACGGAAAGCCTTGAATGACTCAACGCACTCGAATGCACATGACAATATAATTTAAATAGGTGTGAATTTGTTGATTTTTTCATGTGTAAGGTACACATGGTCAAATGCGAAAATATATTACCTAACGAAAAACATTTAAAGGACTCACTTTTGTTTAGTGAAGGTGTATGTAGTATATGTATGAATGTTTGACAACATGAATAATTTTATTAAGAAGTCGGTGTACAGATATAAAAAATAAATAAAGTCGAGCATAGAACCTCCACCTTTTGTGAAGTCGGTTAAAAATCAAAACTATCAATTAGTTTGCCGTTAAATATTACTTCATAGAATGTGTTCCTTATAAGCAAGACTATATACTGGTTTGAAATCATAGGTTTGATTCCCGGTGGAAAAAATGTTTGATGCAAGTCATGGGGGGAGGCCCCATGACTTTAGTCGTTTCGGATTTGGCCACAAAGAGCCACTTAAAAATTCACCTGTATATCCGTTTATGTATTGCCTCTCACCTGTAAAAATCTATCTTGATTCAAACATACCTACATTATATTAAAAAAATAAAGTTGTATTACTTTATTGTATGTTTCCAAAGGGAAAGGTGATCTTGGTTACTATACTGTATTCCTATATTGTAGTCCAAACGTTAACCAACGTATTCCTTGGCATATCTGGAGAAAAAAAGGTAGCTGACATTTTGTCGTACGACTTAAAAAAATTCGTCCTCCCTATACATCTTGAGTGTAGTTATTAACAAAAATTTATGGAGATGGACGATTTTTTCAAGTCGTACAACAAAATGTCGTCTACCTTTTTTGATCCAAATATACCAAGGAATGGTTAGCTTTTTTTTTATGTGACTGGACATGGATGGCTAATACCACACCTTCTGTCATGGTATTAGCCCAACACAACACATGGGAACTAGGTGCCACGCCAGAACCTTCCTTATATTGCACGGCTACATTGAACTAGATGGAAAACACGGACAATTTTCATTGCCGCTTGGACCATCGTTCATTCAATGCGATGGTACCAACCCGGGCGGGATTAACCCTACCACCTAGTAAGTAAGGAAGGGGACCTACAGTTTAACGTGGAATCCGAACCAGGGCCAGCCTCTCTCAACGGTCGAATGGTCACCCATCCAAGACCAGACCGGACCCAGCGTTGCTTAACTTCGGAGAGCGATCGCCGAAGTGTCGCGCCACTGGGCTATTGAGGCTTCATACCTCTGTTAACACCTGTATAGTTTATTTTTATTTATGTTTTCTGTACCTCTATGTGTGTTTTCTCCTACAAAATACATGAATACATTTTAAAGATTTTTATGTGAAGGTAGGTATGTACTGAGATGTATTTATTAATAACCTGTTATTTTTGCTCTGTTCTATATAGAAGCGCTCTCTGTTTCCGCAACTGTGAGACATTAGCGCACTCTTTGGGTCAGGAAGCAATTAGCAGAAGAGGTGAGGCGGCAAATGGCTTTAGAGGTAAAGGAGTTTATTTTAAATCTTGTTTCAAATTACGTAAATCATCTTTTGTTTAAGTGAATACTGAAATAAATGTTCAATGGTGGTATTTAAAAACCGACCAAGTGCGAGTCGGACTGGCACACGAAAAGTTCAGTACAAGATTTAACACAAAAAAACCTCGTTTTTTGTATTTTTATTATTTTACCTATTTATTCATAGAAATTCACACTCTGTGAAAATTTTAGCTGCCTACCTATTACAGTTCATGAGCTACAGCCCCGTTACGGACGGACGGACAGCGGACGCTTAGTAATAGAGTTCCGTTAGCACCCTTTGTCTACGGCACCCTAAAAATGTGCTAGTGCCTACATACTTCAAGGAAGCGAGATATGGGATATGTGTATGCCACACACGTGGAATAGATGGAGTAGATAAGTTTGCGGCACTGAATATGTATGGCACACTCACCACACTAATGGGATTACTCTAGCTCAATGTAGCCGAGCAACATAATGAAGGCTCTGGCAGGGTACCTAGTTCCCATGTGGTGTGGTAGCCTAATATCGGACGGTTAGTTCGGTATTAGCCATCCATGTCCAGTTACATAAAAAACCGGCCAAGTGCGAGTCGGACTCGCACACGAAGGGTTCCGTACCATCGTACAAGATTTACCCCAAAAATAATACGTTTTTTGTATGGGGCCCCCTTTATTTGTTTTTATTTTACCTATTTGTTGTTATAGCGGCAAAATAAATACATAATCTGGGAAAATTTCAGCTACCTACCTGTTACGGTTCATGAGATACAGCCCTGTGACAGACGGACGGACGGACAGACGGGCGGACGGACGGAAGGACGGAAGGACGGACGGACGGACGGTCGGAAGGACGGAAGGACGGACGGACGGACGGACGGACGGACACCGGAGGCTTAGTAATAGGGTTCCGTTTTCACCCGTTGGGTACGGAACCCTAAAAAGGTAGGTCGCGTTCCCTCTTTACTCGTTACTAGGTAAGAATTAAGGCCGCTCGAGTTAGTGCCATCGTATTGATTAAAATATTACAAAAGTCCAGTTAAATGGGGCCATCCTCTATAAAGGTAACGATCTGACATGACAACGTATGCAGGATGCGCCAATATCATGACATGGTCTGATGTTATGTACATCATTAAAGTTCTGAGTCATTCAGAAAGCAGAATGAAAAATCACATGTCAGTTGTATGACGAAGCCCCCTTGTATTAACACTGGTTTATTTTAGTGGCTAATTAACGAAATGCATTACGAGCATTAGACAGATTTAGGACCTGGCCAACTTTGCGACAGGTGTATAGAGTAAGTCGAAGAATCACTGGATTAGGCCGGTGGAAAACGAAATATTGAAATATTAGTAAATTAATTACAACTGTGATGTAATTAATTTCCCACATAATTTCATTGGGAATATTCACTATCCGTTATTTTAAATAAATGAAGAAAATCATGATTTTTAAAAGCTAAATTGTGACAGATAAAATATTTTCGTATTCCACAAATCATTTTCCAGGTCCTAACGGTTCCCTACCTGTATTTTTTTTTCAAATCAAAATATAAAATCACTGGAAAAAGCTCGATTCAATGTCTGTATATATTTATGTTTATTTAAATATCTGTATTTTACAGTTACATAAAATAAAAGGACATATTCATTACCCAATATTCTCCAATGTAAAACATAAACAAAAAAATAGAAACAATGTGTATAGGTGTATAATATATTTGAAATCCCAAAATTTCTAAAACCTAACAAAACATTCAGAGTTTTTAAACAGCTATCGCCCGTAGTATGCAGAATTGATAGCGTAACGTCCGTCTTCTATACAAACAATACCTCAACCCAACATAACCTAACCGTTCTTCAATCCTAGAATTGATATGGATAGTATAGCTTATGTCTGTGTTCGAAACCAACCCTGTGGGTCAGTTGCGGACGTTCTTTTTCCAAGCTGCTTAGGCTACTTCAGGTTTTGTTCCATCGCCTCGACTAGAACAAACGTACATGCTTACACTTAATCCAGTTAGTTCTACATCCAGGTAGGCACATCGTCGTTTTGCTGCCGTGTCGAGTGTGTGATTTCCGTGTTTGGTTCCATCAACACGGCTAGAATATAAATGTGTTTAATCTAGTTTAGGCACATCGTCTTGTAGCCGCGTCCAGTGTGGTATGCGAACTCGGCGCTCCCTTTAATGGCTCTATGCCAAAACATTCCCCCGTACCTCTGTTCCCAGCCCACGTAAGCCAACCGCCCGATGATGTAAAGCACTGACGAGTTAGGCAGCTGGGTAGGCCTAGTAGCTATCGAGTAGGGCAACCCGACCGAAAATCAATCGCATGGAGGTACCGTAGTTACGTTTTAGTGACGTTACACTGACGGTAGCGCCGACCAGTCCGTTCGCTTACGAATTTGTGACGTGCAACTTCAATCGTCCGTGTACTCAATGGCCGTCAATTTGTCGTGATATAAGTAATTCTAAGAAAAGAAAATATGTATGTATTCCAAAAAAATTATAGATAATCTTATAAGTTGAATGGGTTTGATTAAATTAAAAGTTTATTTTATTCTTTTTAAATGATTTCATATAAGCTTGTTATGAAAAAGTTTTTTAACTAATATTTGAGCTAAATACCTTCCCTCCATCGAGTGTCGAGGTTGTCACAGCACTGGTGGTTCTGCCATTTTTAAAAAGATGGCTTCGAAGGACCGTTCGCGACAGTTTAGCACCGCAAAACCAGCTTAGAGCCCATACAAGCGAAATGTGAAATATTTCCTTATTTTCCATCCAGTTCAATGTAGCCGCGAATCCTATACCATTGTAAAAAGTTAATTTCACAGGTGCAACTGATTCTTTAAAAATCACAGGTGATGCCGGTTATAGAATACTGTATCCACCCAAAGGGTGCCAGCGGAACCCTATTACTAAGCCTCCGATGCACGTCCGTCCATCCGTCCGTCCCCCCGTCTATTCGTCCGTTCGTCCGTCCGTCCGCCCGTCCGTCTGTCACAGGGCTGTATCTCATGAACCGTAATAGGTAGGAAGCTGACCTTTCATAAAGTGTATATTTATTTTGCTGCTATAACAACACATAGGTAAAATTTCAAAATAATTAAAATTATAGGGGGAGGCCCATACAAAAAAAGTGATTTTTTTGTGGTAAATCTTGTACGATTGTACGGAACCCTTCGTGTCGGATTCCGACTACTTTACGAATATACCGCAAGGCTGGACCCGAACCAACATATCATACTATTCGCGGGTATTGCGTCTAACCAATTTCGCTACGTGCTGTATACCCATAATTTGGAATTCTCCTACAGTCCCTCTTCCCGTAATCAATGCCTCCTACTAACACAGTGTTTAAGATTATACCTACATACATTGATTTAACGCTTTACTTGCATTATGGACATTGACTGCAAAGATTGAACCAAAATCGTATTTGGTATCAGACGCTAGAGCCGGTGACCCAACCCGGCGGGCCTACTTAACTCATTCGCGGGCACGGTACAAAACCGTGCTGTTGCGCTCTGGGACCTTCTCTGTTTCAAAGAATAAGACAGGCTCCGTGATAAGGAAGATGCAACATGTCCACAAAAAAGACAATGTGCATAGTGTATGATTTGGTAAGATTTACGAAAATTTTAATTTCAAAACGACTTATAGCTAAAAGTAAACCACGACCGCTGTAGTAAAAAATCGAACAAAAACCAAATAGATTATAAATCTTGATTAAATAAGCTATGTCTGATGACTAATATTTTTAAGATGTTCTTACTTTATCATTGCGTAATCCACCTCCAAAGTTATTATAGTATAAAACGCGCGAAAAATGCGAACTTTCGGATCTTGTAACTTAGAAACCAAACACAATTATACAATGCCAATAGTCATCAGACATCTAGTTCGATCAAATAAAGCTATTTTGAGCAAAATTTTGGATCTCTGACAAGAAATATGGGCGTGATCTTCTTTCCCCTTTTGTACGGGGAGATGAGCGGGTTGGGCCACCTTAAGTAAATATACTGTGTCGTACTAATCAAGTAAGTCGCTTATTCTAAGGAATGTGACATGTCTGGATGTATAATAGACCGTGAAGCCAGGATACATTAATCATAGAAATATTCCCGTAATTCATTATTATTTATGCCTAGATAGTTGCCACTTTTTTTAAACAAATTTTCCTAGTCTATATAGTCTTTCTCTTCGAGGTCCCTCTAGCAACAAAGTATAAATACTTGGCACACATTGGGTACGGCGGCAAGCACCTCGTATCTTGAAAGTGTGTCGCGAAATCAGCTGAATTTATGACGACTTCTGTCGCATATTTTCAGTGATGGCTGGATGGAAATCTCTAACAACGAATTATCGGTGTGTTACCTTGTAGGGACTCTGAACGACACATCCACATTTCAATATAGGTAGCTCAGGGGCGCGGTGACATGCCAGGGGTCAAGGGTTCGATCCCCGGCCCGTTCATGCACCACTTTAAATCCCATTCCGAGTTGGGTAAGTGCATTTCGTCAGGAATGCAAGCTATGCCATGGTATGTATCAATGTTAAACTGTAGGTCCTGTTTGGTACCATCGCATTGGATAATTGATAAAAATAAAGATAAAGGATAAAAAGATGGTCGCGACGACATCGATAAAACCGGCCAAGTGCGAGTCGGACTCGCACACGAAGGGTTCCGCACCAATGTACAAAATTATCACAAAAAAATCACGTTTGTTGCATGGGCCCCCCCTTTAATTTTGTTTTTATTTTACCTATTTGTTGTTATACCGGCAAATAATAACACAATCCGTAAACATTTCAGCTGGTAGGTTCATGAGATACAGTCCTGTGACTGACGGACGGACGGACGGACAGCGGAGTCTTAGTAATAGGGTTCCGTTGGCAACCTTTAGGTACGGAACCCTAAAAATATCGGTGTTTTCTATCAAATCACCGTAGATGCTCATAAATAGAAGGTCATGGCATGGCACCTAAATCATTCTTTCGGAAAAACGGTGTGTTGGGCTAATATCATGGCGGTGCATGTGGTAGTACCCATACATGCACAGTTACATGACAAATTGCACTCAGGCAAATATAAAGAAGATCATTTTACTTTTGGTTGGAATATAATTCACATTAAGCTCAGAGTGCAATTTGGATATTTGATTTTAGGGTCATAAACCGACTATAAAACGCGAATAATAGTTGTTTTTAGTCTAGAAATCTCCTTTCATTTATCAGTCGTATATCTATGAGGTTATGAATCTATTATAAAGATCCCTTAAGGTGGCCCAAACCGGCGGGACTAACCCCTTCACGGGCTCGGGACAAAACCGTTCCGTTGCGCTCTGGGACCTTCTCTGTTTCAAAGAAAATACAGGCCACGTGATGAGGAAGATGCAACATGTCCACAAAAAAGACAATGTGCATTATGTTTGATTTGGCAAGATTTACGAAAATTTTAATTACAAAACGACTTATAGTTAAAAGTAAACCACAACCGATGTAGTAAAAAATCGAACAAAAACAAAATAGATTATAAATCTTGATTAAATAAGCTATGTCTGATGACTAATCTTTTTAAGATGTTCTTACTTTATCATTGCGTAATCCACCTCCAAAGTTATTGTATAAAACGCGCGAAAAATTCGAACTTTCGGACCTTATAACTTAGAAACCAAACACAATTTTACAATTCCAACGGTCATCAGACATCTGGTTCGATCAAATTAAGGCTGTTCCGACCCATATAAAGTTGTTTGCACACATAACGCAAAAAGTATTGCACTTTAAGCCACGAATTAATAATAAAAGTTTAATATAGTCGATTACTTGCAGCGAAAACAATTTCACAATTTCAGGATTATTGGTTTTGTTACAATTAAATTTAAATACGATTTTTATTTAACAGCGCCATCTAACGGTGTAAAACTTCTAACCGGCAATTACAACGAAATCATTAAACCTGAAATTGTGAATATGTTTTTGCTGCAACTACTATGGCTATATTTAATATTTTTGACGAATTCGTGCCTTAAAGTGGAATACTTTTTGCGTTCTGTGTAAAAAAAAACATTGTATGGGTCGGAACATCCTTAACCTATTTTAAGCAAAATTTGGGATCTCTGATAAGAAATATGGGCGTGATCTTCTTTCCCCGTTTGTATGGGGAGTTGAGCGGGATGGCCCACCTTAACTGTATAATGCATTTTTTTATATGGAATCCATATAGTTTCATTGCAACGTTTACTTCAGTAACTGACTAAAAATAATTGTGAAACCTCAGAGAGACCAAACCATGATAATCCAGTGTAATCCAGTGAGTCTATATTGGTAAGTGAACGTCTGGGTATGACGTCAAAGCTTACTTGGGACTTTTCGCGCCAATCGTGCAGTGAGAACGGGTTTTCCCAATTATATCTCGCTTTATCAAGCGGCGTCTCTATCGCACAAACTTTATGGAAGTCTACGTGATAAGGGAAAGTCTAAAGATTTACGAATTTGGAGGTTAATGGAACTTAGTGCTGATTTCATAGGATCTTAATTCTTAAAATTCCGTGCCAAGGAATCAGGAAACTTTCAGTCGAGATAACCACATTTGTAGTGCTTGTAAAAAGCAGAAAATATCAGCCTCAGTGGCCCAGTGGCGCGACACTTCGGCGATCGCTCTCCGAAGTTAAGCAACGCTGGGTCCGGTCTGGTCTCTTGTATTGTGACCATTCGATCGTTGAGAGAGGCTGGCCGTGGTTCGGATTCCACGTTAAACTGTAGGTCCCCCTTCCTTACTTACTAGGTGGGTAGGGTTAATCCCGCCCGGGTTGGTACCATCGCATTGGATGAACGATGGTCCTGGCATGGCACCTAGTTCCCATGTGGTGTGTTGGGCTAATACCATGACAGAACTTGTGGTATTAGCCATCCATGTCCAGTCACATAAAAAAAAAATTGTTTAAATACCGTGCTCCGGTTTTTTTGCGTTGAGACAACCGCTTTGGCAAGCCGTTTTATCGACTGAACGATTCCTGATTCCTGAGCGCGGAATTTGAAGAATTAACACCCAGTTTTCATGGGTTCCTTTTAGTTAGCTGAGAGGAAGTATAATGATTAAGTTTATTTAATTCCATCTCGGTACAACAGCTTTAGCTGTGTATTATATTTCATGTGACATCCAAGAGACATCATGTGTGACGAATAAACGTAAAAATAATAAAATCACAAAACAATTATAGAGAAGGATAGGAAAACAATATTGGACGCGTCACCAGTATGAATAACTATGATGACAAGTATATTATGGTTTCATTCTCAGGTCATTGTAAGAAAAAATTACACCTCAAAAGAAAACCTGTGTCATTAAATCTAAATTCCGTAGATTCTAATCACCTTTCTACATTACTTTTCACGACTCACAGAAAACGATGCGTAATGTTTCAGTTTTCAGTTTCAGTTTCTTTATTTCCTCCATTAGATGTATATTACACACTCGGATTCGTCATTTTTTTCCTGTCGGTTCGATTACTTCTGGCGAAGAAGAGCCGACAAGAAACTTCGTCAGGTTGGTCATTGTATTATTATTTTTTCCATTGATACTTATAAACTAGTTTACAGTGATTGATTGATTACTACTGCTCACAAAGAACATTATATACATTGGTGAGGAGCAAACTCTTGACTACGATGATGACATCTTATTCTAAATTAATAGGAATTATGATCTAAATTATTCAGGTGTAAAAAGCCATCGTCATTTTTGATGCAAGGTAATATCAAATTAAATATAAGTTAGTAAATAAACAAATAGTAAATAAATATATTACATAACATTATATAACAATAGTAAATAAAATGTTTGTGTTGAGCTCATATCATGTTGAGATTTTAATTAGCTTTAATTTTTAAGTAACTGGTCGTATATTGTTTATTGTTTATTCATCATCCATAGACAGTACACTGCACTCGGATTTGTCATATTTTATCATTGCTACAGCTACATACACTCATGATCTGAGGCCCTATACAATCCATGGATACCAGGTACCATGCTAGAACCTTCGCTATATTGCTCGGATTCATTGAATTGGATAAAGAACGATGGAATTCATTCCGATGCTATTGCGATGGTAAAAACAAGGGCAGAAACAAAAAAACAATTTTACTCCATGAGGAAAATTTAAACAAAAAACATCTAATCTCTAAAAAAAACTTGTAAATACCTTTCTCAATGGCATAACATTTAATTAAAGTAACAACAGAACTTCCTTAACTAAACTTAAAAAAAACCCTTTGAAGTATGTCTCTGAATTTAACATCACAGAAATATAGAGCACCTAAAACATACAAATTTGGCCAGGATTAACAAATTTAAAAAAGTGGTAATCGAACCACGAAAGCCAAAATGCAGATAGTACGAATTTGTACGGGAGATTTTACAAATTATAGAAAGGGAACCAATTTATGAACTATGCTTTAATAAACGTCCATTTTGTGCCAAATCGTTTCTTTTGCAACAGCGCTTGCTAGCATGTTATACAGAACAAATCCGAATCTATTGACCAGATTTAATTTGACACAGCTGACAGCGCCCATTGTCAAACGCCAAGGGATCGAAATTGGGGCGCCAGCGAAAATACAAGCATTTATTAACTGGGCCGATGTCCCAAAACCAACAGGGCTAATTCGAATCCAATAATGCGACAAAGGGGCAGAATCAGCCCTGTTTACACGAACGTGTGGGAACTGAATATAATTTGCTCGGCAAACAAGAAACAATTGATCGAGTCGCTAAATCAAAATGGCCGACTGGGAAGGTGTCATTCATTGAATTAATAGTAAGCAGACGGAAGAACTTTCAACTGGAAATAGCTGATTCCAGAGAGTAAAATTTTTTCTGCTCATGGATTTTAAGGAAGCCCCAAATGTTCGCTATTTATCAAGTGTGTATTCTGGTTTTTTTTTATTTCTGCTGTGCTTAATACTTGTGGAATGTTACATACTATTTGTAACCACGGAGGTGAAGAAATAACCTCACCTCCATGTTTGTAAGACAGTAAAAAAAAACAATTATTGTTAAATAAATTATTATGTGACTGCATACTGTGCTCGTCACTACAGGACTTTTTTTTCATTTCTTACTTTAAGGGCTTTTTCACCTACAGCTTTAAGGGCCTTTCTTAGCAGCTTGCAATAAATACTAGTACCAGATAATCAGCATATTAGCCATATATCAGCACTTGGTGAAAACCAGGCTTAGGAAGTTATTGCAGAAATAGTGAAGAACGTCGGTACTACTATCTAGTGTAATGCACAAACCGCCCAATATACCCCCGAAGCCAAAATAAAATCAAAGGCCCACCAACCCCATAAGTAGGAGGACTAATTTAATACGGCGCACGATTTCTACAATTAGTATGACTACCCTCCATTGTCACATATGCTAAGATAAATACTAATAAAACGGCGCGCGTGCCGGTCACGTGACGGAGCGAGTGACAGATTTAGATATTCTGTGCGATGGTGGCCAATTTGTGTTGCAATATTGGGGGGAGGGCCGCGTTATAATTGGAATGGGTAATTTGTTAAATCGGCCCTACTGCGAAGGGGGGAGTTCGGAGAACGAAAGCGAAGATGCAGAAAGAAGCATGCTTTCTATGCCAGAGGTCACGGTCAAAATCCTGGGGGTCCATTCAAGGTAAGAGTGAGTTCGAATTTGTCACTAAATATCAACTCACTTTTTTAAATAGTTAATGTTTCCACACTTCTTGAACATCATTACAGTTAGGTATCTTGTCCGTCCCGTAAATACGTTGGAAGTATAAATAACGGTTCCGTTATTTAAATAATAATATATTTCCCAGCTGTTTTTAGGTTAACTCACTCCCGAATTCGAACTCACTCTTACCTGAATGGCCCCCTGGTCACGCTAAAGCATGACTTGTTTTCTCTTTCTAAGGGCAGATTTTTCAATATGTTTATTCAGACTCTCACTGTTGCTACACATTATTATTAAAATGTTTTCAGATAGACAGTGTTATGAATCGCTTACTTGGATAAGTCGACGTTTCGTCCACCGGATTGTGGACTTAGGGTCTTCCACCAAGTGCTGATTAGCTCAAGGGCCTTACCATCTTGCAATCGATACCAGTGCAAGATAATCAGCACTTTAGTAATAAAGGCCCTTTAAGTGTTGGTTAAAATAAATCAGCACTTGGTGAAAACCAAGCTTAAACAAGTAAGCGATTCATAACACTGTCTATCCGAAAACATTTTAATAATAAGATATTTAATATTCTGATAAACAGCCAATAACGATTCGACGGATTTATTGAATGCTTCTGCTTATCCACCCGATGAAAAAAGTCCATATGTTTATTAAAGGAGATAGTTAAAGTATATAGTAAAATTATAGTCAGATAATTGTGGTTGGATATTATATTATTCTCCTGCATTGACTATCTGTCTTTTGACAAACGTGAATTTGTAATATCAGCCCGATAAGTACTGTAGCAGGCCACCTGCTACATTCTTCTAAAATTGTTGCCTAGCAACGATTGTTTTAAAAAACGGACGCGGTTTGCATTAGCTACGCGACTCACCTTTTTTTCAATCTTCTAATTTATTCTTATTGTATTACTTTGAGTATTAATAAAGTCCACTAGCAGAAGAGTTGTTGGTTTCCTTCCATCAAATCTCTTCACAGTGGTGGAAGCGCCTAGGGTCCCAGGTATCTGTGCAGGTCCAGCGAGTTGCCGAGCTGCTGCTGCAGTTGCTGCCAGAGCTCCCGCTGCCCACTGCCCCTGAGCTACGCTTTGCTGAGCGTCGCTGAGCGTCGGTGTCTGCCCCCAACACCGCCGCTACCGGTACTCCAACGAGACGGCGAGTCGTCTGTCGCGTCCGTCGGTCACGCGCCTACGTGATCTTACGTGGCTGATGCAGCTTCGCCAAGGATATAGTCATAAAAAACGGTAAAAGTTAATGTATCGTTCCATACATTATTGCAGCAACACATGAACTATGGCTTCACTTTCTTTCTCGGGCTCCAATGGAGACCAAATTTTAACATTTTTGCGTTGCATGGATACGTTGTGTGTTACATACAAACTAAATACTGAAGCCGAAAAGAAAGCTGTTTTACAAGAAAAGTTATCCGGAGCGGCCAAATATTTTTTTGAAGACATTGCAGATTTGCCGTATGAGGAGATTTTGGAAAAGTTGAAAACTGAGTTTCCGTCAAATGTGGATTATTATTCATTATTCAAAAATACTATTCAGACATCGGAATCTGTGATTGAGTATTATTATAAAATTAAAAATTATGCTACCAAAGCTGGCATAGTATCGGAGACCGAGGTGGTACAAACTATCCGGAAAGGATTATTACCTCATCTACGTGAAAAACTTGTTATGTCGAGAATTGATAAGTTTACAGACTTACGTGCTGCTCTTCAGGAAATGGAGGACTATTGTTATCCTGCAACGTTCCCGAAGGAGTACACGCTAGGACTCAACGTGCCTGTTACGTCCAGTTTTGCTGAACGGCTGGAACAACCACAGTTACAGCCAATCGTTAATATGCCTCCTCTGGTACCACAGTACAACGAACCACGCCATTCTCCACCGTACGACCTGCGCTCGCAAGCCGTGCCGAACCAGCGTGCCGAACGTATCCCGGCGGCGCCCGTAAGAACCCGAACATGCGTGGTGTCGCCGTTAGAAGAAAAACATGAAATAGGTCAGTTAATCTACCTTCCAGTGTATTTTTGTAGCCTACAGACAATAGACCCGTCATTGCTTGATAGCGGAGCCTTCACATCGTGCATTGACTCGACACTAGTACCCAAAGAGAGCATCGATACGATCGTGGAAGACACGACCCTGCAGAATGCTTCTGGTACATATATGAATGTACTAGGTCAAACTACATTGGAGCTGGGAATCGGAGACAACCGCTTCCAAAAGGTATTTTTTGTTGTAGAACAATTAGCAGCCAAGGTGATACTCGGATTCGACTTCATGCTGATAGCGAATGCGGTACTGGACTTTGAAAGAAAGGAAATCACCTTGCGACGGTTTGGCTGGACTAGGTTGTTTAAGGACTGTAGAAAGATTAACTACCTACCTGTAAATTATCAAACAAGAAAGAAGTTTGAACTAGAGAACCATTCTATAGGGCATATTTTTCATTTAAATGTGAACAATTTACCTACATATCAGTTAGGAGAGGACCTCAGTGTTGAAAATGAAAGGGCAATAACACAATTATTGCAGCGTTATGAAGATCGCATGGCGTATGTCAACGCCCAACTAGGTACCTGTACACAGGGTACCCTCGAGATCAACACGGAAGGAGCTGCCCCCACGTGTCGTCCGCCCTATCGCGCGTCTGCGAAGCAACGTGAAATTATAGCGGAACAAGTTCGAGAAATGTTGGAAAATGGGATTATTCGGAGGTCACATTCACTGTATGCCGCTGGAGTCGTACTCGTCAAGAAAGCCGACCAGTCGTGGAGGTTTTGTGTCGACTATAGGCCTCTCAATAAAACCGTAAAAATGGATGCATATCCATTACCTCGCATAGACGATTTATTAGGGTGTTTGGAAGGATCTAAGTTCTTCGCCTTACTGGATTTGAAATCGGGCTACTAGCAAATTCCCATAGCTGAAAAAGACAAGCATAAGACTGCCTTTAGCACTACGGATGGTTTATTTGAATTTGAAAAATTGCCTTTCGGATTAAAGACCAGTCCCGCCTGCTTCCAACGCATTATGGACCAGGTACTCGCCGGTTTGAAATATCACGGAGTCATCGTGTATCTCGACGACATTTTAATTTATGGAAAAACATTTAATGATTTTATGTGTACCTTGGAAAGTGTGTTGTCTCGTTTAAGAGCTGCTAATCTGTCTGTTCATCCAGGAAAATGTTCTTTTGGTTTGAATAAAATTAATATATTGGGACATGAAGTTTCGGAGGAAGGGATTTTCCCATCACGGAAAAACGTGGAGAAAATTCTCTCTTTTCCGATTCCCAATTCTATTTCCGAGTTGAAATCTTTTTTAGGTTTAGCTTCGTTTTATAGAAAGTTCATAAATAATTTTGCTGATAAAGTTTCGGTGCTGACAGCACTGACGAGAAAAAATGTGTTGTACAAGTGGGACACATCCCATCAGATTGCTTTTGATAATCTTAAGAGAGAGATGGCCTCACCTCCTGTCTTAGCCTATTTTTCTAATGAGGAAAATATCATTACAAGAATCTGGTGCGATTCTTCGGATCATGCATTAGGTACACAGATAGCTCAATGTCAGCGCAATAGCGAGGAATTCCGAAGTGTGTCTTTCGGCTCACGTCAACAAATACAAATACACCACGACGGAGAAAGAGTACCTGGCCGTAGTCTGGTCGTTAGACTACTTCCGTCATTACGTCTGGGGAAGAAGGGTACAGATAGTTACGGATCATAAGGCATTATTATTTTTGAATTCTTCCAAAGACATTAATCGGAGATTAGCTGGATGGGCCCTAAAGCTCCAAGACTTTGATCTAGAGATAGTCCACCGACCAGGCAAAGCCAATGTTGTGGCCGACGCCCTGTCGCGAGCTAGATTTCCTCCGGAACCCATTCCCCCAGTAGAGTGCCCCACTTATGCTTTGTTAAATTTTGATAAAAAACGTTCTGTTCGAGAATTTCAGGTTGGTCAACGCGTACTTATTACGAACCCACAAAGGATTGTAGGTCGAAATTCTAAACTGGCCCCTGCGTTCCAAGGACCTTATGATATTATCGGCAAAATTTCGGCTCTCAATTATTTAATAAAACCATGTGGTGTAACGAGGAAAAAACCTCTGACAGTACACGTGGACCGCCTGAAACCCTATCTTGTTAGATAGCAACATTGTGCTTCCCCCTGCCCTATTAAATAGTGCCCTTATGGAAAGTCACAATGAAAAGTTTCATTTTGGCTTGGCCAAATCTATTGAAAGTTTTCAGTCGCGTTATTTTCATTCTCGTTTTGCAAAGTTGATGGAGAATTTTGTACATTCGTGTGTAAATTGCAAATATTATGCAAAGACTGGAATCTTTTAACTCTTTTTTCAAAATTCTAATCGGGAGATTTGGAGTACGGATCTAGTCAGGAATGTAGACCAAGAGGTTAAAATTCTAAGCTGGCTCCGGCATTCCAAGGTCCATTTATTGTTTTAGATAATATTTAGGTCCCCAACTATTTGATTAAACTCTCTCTTTTAAATAACGGCTAGACACTTACAGTTTTCCTGTGTTTTCTGTCCCACTGTGTACGAATATTTTTACTTTTGTGTCCTTATGTCTATGCACAGCATTGTTAAACATGAATTTGACTAATGTTGGATTTTGTGTGGATTTCTTTGCATGAGCTGCCTTTGATACGGGGTTCCCGGTTATGCTTCGTATACTGAGCCGGCGAGAGCGCACAGAGCGTTTTTGCCTCCTCGTTTCGTCGAAAACTCACCCTTAGCTTAGTTTTATGAGCGGGATGCGCGGTTTTATATCCCTATATAGCCTAGGTACAACTCTCTGGGTGCCTCTACCTTCTCATGTTTCGAATTTTTACCAGTGTTTCCCACTTGCGGTTTTATCTTTATATAAGAAAAACTACAGACCATTGGTTGAGAGGAGAGCTGAGTGGTTAGTTTCACCGAGCGAGTTTTGCTAGGTTAGCTTATTCCGTTAGGTAGATCCCTATAAAACACGAAGCTAAACCGACGAGGATCACAGAAGAATAAAAAACATGACTAAAATTTCAACTTTCGTTCAAATATTTAAGTTATTTTCTTTGGGTAGACCCAATTTTAATTGTATAACGTGTTTCGAATTAATGTTTGCATTGTTCAATTCAGATATTTATGTGCTGATTACGAACTGAAATTGTTAATACTAGGTGTAAGTTTTAGCTAGGAGATTCACCTTGAATCTATGATCTAGGGCTTGTTGTGATTAATGACGCCGCAGTCACTTGGTTCATTAGCTAGGGTAGACTCGCGGACTTTCGTTTTTCCCGGGGTTTTTCCCAAGTCCCGGGTATGAACACGCATGGTACGCCATAACTGTTCATAGCGAGTATTAAGTTCCCCGAAGTCTGAAAGTGGACTAATTGAGTTCTTTAAGCAAAATACTTATAGGGACTCCGCGAAGGATGTAGCAGGCCACCTGCTACATTCTTCTAAAATTGTTGCCTAGCAACGATTGTTTTCAAAAACGGACGCGGTTTGCATTAGCTACGCGACTCACCTTTTTTTCAATCTTCTAATTTATTCTTATTGTATTACTTTGAGTATTAATAAAGTCCACTAGCAGAAGAGTTGTTGGTTTCCTTCCATCAAGCTCTTCACAGTACTATCTGATTATTAAAAAATCGGCCCTAAGAAAGAGAAAAAAACCGGCCAAGTGCGAGTCAGACTCGCACACGAAGGGTTCCGTACCATCGTAGAAAAAAAAAACAAAAAAAACACGTTTTTTGTATGGGAGCCCCCTTTAATTTTAATTATTTTTTAATCTAACCTATTTGTTGTTATAGCGGCAAAATAAATACACACTCTGTGAAAATTTCAGCTGTCTACCTGTTACGGTTACTGAGATACAGCCCTGTGACAGACGGACAGACGGACGGACGGACGGACGGACGGACGGACGGACGGACGGACGGACGGACGGACGGACGGACGGACGGACGGACGGACGGACGGACGGACGGACAGCGGAGGCTTAGTAATAGGGTTCCGTTTTCACCCTTTGGGTACGGAACCCTAAAAAGTGAATTTCAAATCCAGCTAAATGTAGCCGTACTCATAAAGGAAAAGATATGGAACCAAATACATAACCATAAAGATATGGTTGTTGGTAAACTATTTTTAAACTAAATTTGATTTTTCAGTGGTTTAAATTTATTTTGTATTTTTTTTGCACGGGGCCTTGGTTCTCATGCGACAGGGTGCACAAAGATTCAAATCCCTTCCCTTCTTTCTCTTTCTGAGTTGGAATGAGTATTTTTGACACGAATATGAGCTATGGTTTGGAATCCATATAAACTTGTAGGTCCAGTTCGCCTAAAAAGCTTTAGGGTGAAGGTCGACTGAGTAGTTAGGCACCGTTGCATTGGATGAGAATATTGTCGAAGCGGCAATGAAAAATAGTCCTTGCTTCACATTCAGTCCAATATAATCATGCTGAAAAGGGTGTACTGTAAATACATTACCGTATCGTTTCACCGGATCAAGAGACTTACTCGCCACCCCTTCAGTGTACAGTCAGTACCTTTCATATCATCGGCGTCAATCATAGCTAGGGGGAGTAAGGAACTAATTATCCTTCCAGAGTAACGACAGGGAAATACGTAACTGTACTGTATAAGACAATAACAACAGAAGGAATCAAATGAACGCTAGTTGGCACCGAGCTATACAATGCACTTGAACCAATGATCTCACCTACTCGTACCTTGCGGGACCAATCGATCGATCTATATCGGGACACCCTGTGAATGAACTATTGTTAGCATGCTAATTTTAAGGCACGATGTATAGCGGGGATGTCATTTTACAACCTAATTGTATTTTTGTTGGTAGATAATGATTCGTGATTTTTGTAAAGAAGCTCTAGACGTGGAACCCAGGCTGAAATATTAAAAAAATAATGATATAATGGTTAAAAAAAGTTGTTTAGGGTTCCGTAACCAAAGGGTGCCAACGGAACTCTATTACTAAGCCTCCGCTGGCTGTATCTTATGAACCGTAATAGGTAGGCAGCCGACATTTTTACAGAGTGCTTATTAATTTTGCCGCTATAACAACCAATAGGTAAAATTATAAAATAATAAAAATTTGGTGTGGTATTACCAATCCATGTCAGGTTGCATTCAAAAAAATAAAAAACATGCATGGCTAATACTGTTGTTATGATATTACATCAACACATGTCATTCTCGAAGTTACGAACTAGACTACGGACATTACTGGATGGAAAACACATACAATGTTTCGTGGTCTCTTCGACCATCTTTTATCTAATGCAGAAGGGCTTAACGTTACCACCTAGGAGATAACCTACTGTTTTACATGGGGAATCATAAATCAAGCAGGAACCGGTATTGAACCCGGACGACCTCTCGAATGGAAGGCGATGCTCTTCGCTTTAATTAATTAAGCCATGAACCGCTTTGATTTTTGGAGCGGTTATGAATAGAGGCATTTTATGACATATTTTAGTTTCACCAATTGTTCATGGTTCTATTTATAAAACATCTCTTATGTCCAGTTTCAGGAACTCATCACAAATTGATATACAATAATTGTGCCGGAAATAACGATGGCTTCACCTTTTTAGTTCTAGACATGGATAGCTAAAGCTGAGATCTCACTTCTTCGTTTCGTTGATTGTTTTAATTAAGGATTCCTTAAAAGATGCCCGCTTGCTAAAGCATTGGTTCGCAAGGATCAGCGAAGAATTCGTTTCATTGGCGGTAGACCAGCATTATATTTTCAATGTTTTAAACAAAAGATACGAAAAGAAACGAAAAGATACGTTTGTTGTCAATCGACCGCCATTTCGTTCGGCGCAGGTTTATGTGTGCTCGGCGTGAATCGAAGCTATTTCTGAATTCTGCTTTTATGAATAGCACTTTATTAAAGCTTTTAAACCTAGTCGCCTAAAACTACTGTTTATCAGGAGCCATTTTTTCAACGAAAGTGTGTGATAACAATCAAAGGACGCCGTAATAACGAATCGTCGAAGACGACCAACGAAACGAAAAGTTCAGATCGTAGCTTAATTTAACACCTATCATAATGTGAACAGAGCACTTCAGACGGAAGTAGGTGCCTCATATGTTAGGGTCACAATTCTATTTATACATATGTTATGTCCATAACATGATCTATTTTTCTGCTGAAATCTTTGAAATACTTTCCTCCCTGGACGTAAAACACGAACAATTTTACTGTAATTCGAACATCTATCATTCGAGACGGATTGGTACTAACCTGACAGACTCAAGACTACCTAGTGAGTATAAAAACCGGTCAAGTGCGAGTCGGGCTCGCACACAAAGGGTTCCGTCCCATCGTACAAGATTTAACACAAAAAAATCACGTTTTTTGTACCCCCCATACAAAAAACGTGACCCTTTAATTCTTATTATTTTACCTGTTTGTTGTTATAGCGGCCAAGACAGACGGACGGACGGACGGACGGACGGACGGACAGCGGAGGCTTAGTAATAGAGTTTCGTTTTCACCCTTTGGGTACGGAACCCTAAAAAGGGAACTACATTTTAATATGGGTTTAAGCCTTATGAATCATAACTTATGATATATCACATAATTAATGAAAATGCAAATTCAATTGTGATTACTAAGTTAAAAGCCCATGGTCTTATACACTACGGTTGGGCGGATATATACTCAGGGCCGTGTGAACTTGCCTTCCATGCCAAAGGTTCAAATCCCCGCCCGTTCGTGCATCGTTTTTAGGGTTTCGTACCCAAAGGGTAAAAACGGAACCCTAGCCTCCGCTGTCCGTCCGTCCGTCCGTCCGTCTGTAACAGGGCTGTATCTCGTGAACCGTAATAGGTAGGAAGCTGAAATTTTCACGGAGTGTGTATTTATTTTGCCGCTATAACAACAAACAGGTAAAATTAAATAATAATAATAATTAAAGATTTTAAACATACAAAAAATGTGTTAAAATATAGTTTTTGTTAAATCTTGTACGGAACCCTTCGTGTGCGAATCCGACTCGCACTTGGCCGGTTTTTTTTTCTCTTTCCGAGATGGATTCATTTCTTCGCAAATGCGAGTTGTTCCATGGTTCGGAATTGTTATGAAATTGGAGGATCGGGTTGGCACCATATCGCATTGATTGAAAAGATCGCCGAAGCGTCAATTAAAAATTGGCCGTATTTTCTGTTCAGTTTAATGTAGTCTTGCTCGGGAAGGTCCGGGCATGCCACCTAATTCCTGAATGTAGGTGCGGTTCTACCAAATTCCACTTTCATAAAAAAACTCCGTGCCACATGCCTAAAAAATACAAAACGTTAGCCATTCCTAAGATATTCTATAAGATATTCTAGTTAGTACATTTGTACTCTTTCCATCTATCCACGACGAGCACATATTAGAATCTCAAACGCGAGGTGATCCGTCTGGAGATATAATATTAGATTCCTGAGGTGCGACTGACTGTCGCCTGCACAGGAATAGAACGCATCCAAGCCGGCGAGCAATGCACCGATTCCAGACATGCAACTCTCTTAACTGCATTGCCGGTTACTTGCGCAATGTGTTGTACTACTTTTCCTGTCTTACTAATAAAGAGTTATTCAGTCGGTATTGCTCCGGTGTTTATAGGAAAATACTGCTAATAAAGGCGGTATATGGTTACTCGAGTACATAAAGAATTGAACAAAATGACATGAAAATGTACAAAAACGCATTACCTGATTTTTAGTTTCGACAATCAGTGAATTGCACGGGCTCAGTAGCTGGTGGCACAAGGCGGTGGTTATGGTAGCTGTTTCGAGTCCATTTCGTAAAAAGACTGGTATAGTGCATGTTATAGTGCATAGTATAGTCAAAAGTATAGTGTATAGTATGGTGTAAGTGTATAGTATAGTGTATAGTATAGTGTATAGTATAGTGTATAGTATAGTGTATAGTATAGTGTAAGTGTATAGTATAGTGTATAGTATAGTAAACTAATGCTTTCAAGTTGTGGTTTATAATTATTATGATGATAAAGTGAGTTTAAAACAATAATTGAAAGTTCGTATATCTGTGCAGCCCATTGCTGCACAGATATACGAACTTCACGAAACGTATGCCCAAAATGTTGCAGTTTGTAGTCATCAATGAAAAAAAAATACAATGACAAACCAGGCGAAGTTGCTTGTCGGCTCTTCTTCGAATGGAATAAATAGACTGTACTAAAATCTAATTATATCTATAAGTAAGGATAAATAAATAAAATCCAAACTACTACAGATTTGAAATGATACTAATGAAGACAAATTCAAAAAATTACATAACAGAAACATAATAAAGGAATATGTAATCATTGCTTACATGTTCCAACACCTTTTCAAAGCTTCATTGATTGCATTCCAAACTCTTTGGCACAGGTGTATCGTTGCATTCTGATCAATCGAATGCATCAATGAATGAACGTAGACAACGCAGCGTGCCAAGGAGTATCCCAAGTCAGTGAGGTCTCTACATGTTAGGGATTCAATGTATATCAGTGGTATGACCCATACATTTCATATATTTTTTCATCAGGTCGAACATAAGTTTTGACGAGATTTAAAGTTTCATTGAAACAACTCAATGGGTTTCTTATGTTACCGGCAACGGATGGCTCTTGCCAAACCTACTGTCATAATTTAGCCTAAGACACCACATATAAGCTGGGTGTCATGCCCGGACCATGCTTACATTCAACAGTTACATTGATCTGCATGGAAAACGTGCACATATTTCCTTACAGCTTTGATCATCGTTCATTCAATGTGATCGAAGGCAACCCGGCATGATCAATCCTACCACCTGAGTAGTAAGAAGTTTTGTTTCACGTAGAATCCGTACCACGAATGCCAAAAATCCCTCAGTCACCTCTTACAAATTTGCGGGAAGGAATACAGTGGGATCACTTACATGACTAGCAAAAATGGTACTACCCATAGTCCTAGCACGCGCGCGCAGCGCGCTTGTACTACCACATTAAATGCTAGGTGGCCGAACACATTGCATTGCCAAAGTAATGACAATCCTAGGTGCTGCTTTTGTGATAAACTACCCTGTGTCCTGATGTATTAGTAACATTCCTGTTTGTGATACTTCTAGAAATCTTTCAAATGGGCGGGCGTGCTTGGATATTGGCAAATAATAATAATAATAATGCGGGCAAAATATATTGATAGGACTGTAAAACTTTAGGAAATATAAATCTCTCACCCCTTCCCTCACATAACTCGATTCAAAATACTTCTCCGTCAAAATACTTAGCCATGATAAAGAGTCCCGATTCCCCGTAATATGGATTCATCTGAATGTTACCAACGTGGTGAGAATTTGTGCTGGCCTGTATCGCTCTCCCAACCTCGGAGTCAATGAAACCTCTGCACTCTGCGAGTACCCCAGCAGAGCGACTGGCAAACTGCTCGAAGAGCTTCCTACGGCCGAAATCGTGATGGTGGGCGATTTCAACCCCAAACATAAGCAGTGGTTTGGCTCCAACGTCACCGGTAGGGAAACTTACAACTTAGCCATAGCTTATGGATTGTCGCAGTAGTCTTATGCCGAGCTGATACAACAGGGTATAGTTGACTTTATTCCATCCTCTGTTGTATCAGTGGGTGGTAATCACAAGCCCGATTCAACCGCCAATGCCGTCTAGCGGTTGAGGCCCAGGCCTAGAAACAATGGCTGCTGGACCGTAACATTGTGGCAAAGCGTGCCCACAATACCTCTTCCAAGTCTTGCAAGTGAACGCTGACTATGGCCATGTTCAAGCACGATCAAAAAAATGGTGAGAAACTAGTGCGCTGTCCGTCAGGCATCCGTGCATTCTGGTCTCTCGCCATTTCGATCACTTCAAAGAGTAGTGGTCCTAACGGCGTTCCTGGCATTGTGCTTAAGAACTGTACCCCTGAGTGGACACCGATAATAACCCGTCTTTTCCTTCCCTCCTTCACCCGAGAGTATCGTTCCCTTTTGCTAATACCGATACCAAACAAAGGCGACCCAGGGGATCCCACCAACTATCGGCCCATTGCGATAACCTCTCTTTTGAGTAAAGTTATGGAGCGCTTCATCAACGCTCAGCTCCTAGCGTACTTAGAAACGAATGTTGCGTTCTGGATAACAAGCAGTACGGTTTCCGAAAAGCGCGGTTAACAGGAGATTTTCTAACGTCTGTTAAGAACATATAGGCCGAAAGAGAGGACAATTTTGGGGAGTCGCTGGCAGTGGCATTGGATGTCTCCAAAGCGTTTGCACCCGGTCACCAGCCATCGCCTCTCTCAACCATATTTTACGGAAAGAGGTGACTTTTAGGCCGAATTACTCGCTATTTGAAAAAATCATATCTAGAAGTCCATGCATCCCAAACTAATTCTTTACCATATTAAATAATGCATATCCATATTAATATTATAAATGTGAAAGTAGCTCTGTCTGTATCTCTGTTGTGTTGAACCAATTTTGAGGAATTTAGGTATAGAGATAGTCTGGACTTTTGAGAAGGACGTAGGGGGTGAACGTTTGTATGGGGAACTCATTTAATAATAAATAATAATAATACATAATTAAGATCAACGACCAAAACGACATTGACGCGAGTGGAGCCGATTACCTCACCTAGTTTAACATAAATATTAAAAATGTACTACTATTAATGCAAAAAATATGTATTTAAATTATTGCCTTGCGAGTGTATTTAGAAAGATTTAGTAAATAAAAACTTTCAAATTGGCCGCATGACTAAAATATTAGGGAAATAGTGAATGCCGTTAGAAGTTTAAAGAATATATATCATCATCTTTGTTTTGGGGATCACTCCCCAAGGTAAATGAAGTTAGTGTATTGACATCGTATGTACGACACATCACATTCATCGTACAAAATGTAGGTCACTGCTTCGGCCGTTCCAAATATACATATGCCTAACGAAATAAAAGAAGAGATTTTGTCTTTCCAATTTTATGAAATTAAAATCAAAAGAAGTAGATTATATCCTAGAGATATATTCGTGTATGTGGTATTTGGATAATAAAATAGGTCAAGGTTGCATGAAAAGATATGATTGTAGTATCTATAGTTACATTCAAAAAACATACGTTTGATTTGGTATATGAAAAAAGATTTGGAAAAATATCTGTTCTTGACCCTTGTAGTGTTCAAAATACTGAAGTTCAAAGTTGAGTACTAAAGATCAAAGATATTACTTTCAGAATAGAAAATGATCAGAACGCATTTCGTACGACTGAATTCCTGAAATAGCCCATTCCAATAATCGATTTCCAATTAGATCCGTCAATACCAAGTCGGGCCTCCCGAACCGCGGCCATCGCCCGTTCTCCGAGCTGTCTACGGCTTTGTCGACTCGCACACTACCGAAATAGCACTACTTTCCCTTCTCCCCTTCGATGCAGCCCTTCGCAGCCCTATGCAACTGCAGGTGCCTCGGAAATAGGGCCAGAATCCACTAGCACAGAGTTCAGGAACGGAGCGGCGCGCGCGCGGCAGCCGCGCCTTGTATGGCGCGCCGCTCCCGCGCGCCGGCCGCCGCCTATATAAGCTCCCCCCCGGCCGGGTTCAGGGCACTCGCAGTCTCGCTGTCGTAGAGTCAACACGCCGAACACACCCACACCAGCAACATGTGCGACGACGACGTAGCCGCCCTCGTAGTGGACAATGGCTCCGGCATGTGCAAGGCCGGTTTCGCCGGCGACGACGCGCCCCGCGCCGTCTTCCCTTCCATCGTCGGTCGCCCCAGGCATCAGGGCGTCATGGTCGGCATGGGTCAGAAGGACTCGTACGTCGGTGACGAGGCCCAGAGCAAGAGAGGTATCCTCACCCTGAAGTACCCCATCGAGCACGGCATCATCACCAACTGGGACGACATGGAGAAGATCTGGCACCACACCTTCTACAACGAGCTGCGTGTCGCCCCCGAGGAGCACCCCGTCCTCCTGACTGAGGCTCCCCTCAACCCCAAGGCCAACAGGGAAAAGATGACACAGATCATGTTTGAAACCTTCAACTCGCCCGCTATGTACGTCGCCATCCAGGCCGTGCTCTCCCTGTACGCCTCCGGTCGTACCACCGGTATCGTCCTGGACTCCGGTGACGGTGTCTCGCACACGGTCCCCATCTACGAAGGTTACGCCCTGCCCCACGCCATCCTCCGTTTGGACTTGGCCGGTCGCGACTTGACCGACTACCTCATGAAGATCCTCACCGAGAGGGGTTACTCCTTCACGACCACCGCTGAGCGGGAAATCGTGCGTGACATCAAGGAGAAGCTGTGCTACGTCGCCCTGGACTTCGAGCAGGAGATGGCCACCGCCGCCGCCTCCACCTCCCTGGAGAAGTCGTACGAGCTTCCCGACGGTCAGGTCATCACCATCGGCAACGAGCGCTTCCGCTGCCCGGAGGCCCTCTTCCAGCCTTCGTTCCTGGGTATGGAATCGTGCGGCATCCACGAGACCGTCTACAACTCCATCATGAAGTGCGACGTGGACATCCGCAAGGACCTGTACGCCAACACCGTCATGTCCGGCGGCACCACCATGTACCCCGGTATCGCCGACAGGATGCAGAAGGAGATCACCGCGCTCGCGCCCTCGACCATCAAGATCAAGATCATCGCTCCCCCGGAGAGGAAGTACTCCGTATGGATCGGTGGCTCCATCCTCGCCTCCCTGTCCACCTTCCAGCAGATGTGGATCTCCAAGGAGGAGTACGACGAGTCCGGCCCCGGCATCGTCCACCGCAAGTGCTTCTAAGCGGTTCGGTGACGAGTTAGCTTTAGTGGTCGTGCAGCTGTCCCACCTGTGCTGTGTTGTGTTGTGTAGTTACGCGCTCTAACGTACGTTACGCCGCATTTTGTACGATATACATAGTGAATACCTGAACTGACATCTCAAAACGCCATCTACTATAATGTAATTTATTGTAAAATTTTTATTATAATTTTCTTTTTTATTATTATATTGAGATCTTACTGGGTCTCGTGCCAAAATGTATTTAAATAAATAAACGAATTTATTTATTTATTTTTAATTACATTATTTTTCTTTACCGTATTATCTGTATCGTTTCAGTCTTACATCGAATGACCTTTCCTTTCATATTCCTTACTGTTGATGAGTGTGATAGCATTGCTTATCGTGTGAATCTATTTTTAATTGTCCGTCTTGTCTTCATTCATAGTTCATTGGGTCAACTGTACGCTTTGTTATATTATGCAAAATTATCTTCCAGTAATAATCAATTTAGTAAAAAATCTAAGCCACCTTCAGTACTAAATATACTCATAGGAACAGACCACGTGTGGCCAAGACAAACAGATGGATCATTGCAAAGAGCATTGAAACGAAACATATTAAAAATACACTTCCCGTAGCTGTGGTTTTATCGCACAGGGCGTTTTAAATTTAGAACAACTGACGCCTCACCATAGATAGAAAGTGTTCCAATACGCAAACGCCATCAGTTTTAGATCCATTCCAATTTAGACTTTGAACGCTCCTGTCAAAGTTTATTTTTCCAAAATGTACGCTTACCTAATCGATTCAATCGAAACTCGCCTCTAACCTCGCGGATCTGGGTTCAGAGTCGTTTGGGATTGAGTTTCCGTGCTCATCCGTAAATAACTGAACGACTGGCGTTAGAATCCGAGTTGCGGTGTTCTAAAAAAAAATCGAAACAACACACCAACTTTATCTTGACTCTCACTTGCACAGTACGCTCAGAAATCTGCTGACATAAGCGTTTGTTTTTAATTTTGATTTGACGAAGTATTAAAATGTTTGCCCCTTACACTTTGGTGTCATTGTTAAAGCATATCGTATCTGACGAATTAATATACGCCGACCTGTGGAATATAACGTGAGTTATGTGTGTGTGTGTGTGTGTGTGTGTGTGTATGAGAGTGAACTAAGAATATGTTTCTCAAGGCGTTTCCGAGACTAGTATAATTTTAGAAGCACGACGCCTCTGTCTAATGTTACACTACTAGTGGCGCTGTAAGAGATTTTTCTACCAAATCTTAACTGTGGTTACGAATAGTTAATTGTAACTGTTTTTAAATGCTACTGGACATGGATGGCTAATACCACACAACTACCCTTATCATATTAGCCCAAAACACCGCGTTCCCGAAGAAATTATTTGCCATGCGGGACCTTCCTTTATGAGCACGGCTACATTGAACTGGATGGAAACACGGACAATTGTTATTATCGCTTCGACTATCTTTTCATCCTATGCGATGGCACCAACCTGGGCAGGCTTAACATTACTATCGAGTAGGCGAAAGAGACAAACAGTTGTACATGGACTCCGAACCATAGATAAGTTCGCATTCGTGACGAAACACACTTGTCCCACTCAGAAAGAGAAAGAAAGTGGTGAATTGGCGGAGCCGGGATTCAAGCGGGAAACAAGCCCTCTGGCATGCAAGCTGCGGGCAGCTTAGTTCATAATCTGTAGACTACACATATTTCTGAAGCGTAATGGTTACGGACATTGGACTCTGTTGTTTAACACATATTTGATTTCATAAATACACAATTTGACCAAGTTGTGTCTGGTCGTTGGCTATATTGACAGGAACGCCATGGTTCCAACTCGGCCGGGTCTACACTGCCATATCGTTTTACATGGGTTCCGAACTATAGAAAAAGGGTACCACTAAATCCGGGGTCTTCGACACAAGATCCCATCGACATTAAACCCTACGGACTTTATTAACTAAAATATTTTTTTTTGTTAGTTGATTTGATAGTTTTATTAACCATATCATTTAGATAAAATGCTCAATTACTGACAACAAGCAAGGATTGATGATCGAAACCCAGTAATTATTATTATTGTTAATGTAGTTAGTTTGCTCACGAATTCGGGACGCGTACCGAAGATAAAAGAATGAAGTGGCCTCCGGATACCGCGACCCCGGCGTATGGCCAAAGTAGCCATATAATTGTATGGGAATCCGGCGTACGCCATACAGTAGAAACATCGCCACCGCGCACGAATGCGCTCTAAAAGTGCGTTCTTTGAGTAAGTTACCACACCCTCCAATACGTCTGCGACAATGTCTGCTTGTGGCGTGTACTTTTAAGTTAGGTTGGTGGTTTTTCAAATTGGAGCGGGTCTCATAGTAGGCGCGCTTTATAGCATATCTCCTCCGTCTTAATCTATATCTCCTTTTATTTATGAACACGCGCAACATCGAACCTTCGTTGCACTAAATATAATCCCGTGAAGTATTACGTGTTCTTACGTAGCGCTGGACCTCGAGAACATCAGTAGTGGGCGATTTGTAAGCGAACTGTCTGGCCGGCGCTACTGTCAATGCCTCTGTTGGCCCAAATGGCCGATTGCCATTTTTCTTCTGTGTAATGTTCGTATATGTGGGACGGTTCAGCCACGCGGCTTGGCCCCTTAGGGCCTTTTTCATCTACTGCTGATTAGCTTAATCACCACATATTAAGGGCCTTTCTTAGCAGTTTGCAATTAATACCAGTCCAAGATAATCAGCACTTTAGTAATAAAATCCCTTTAAGTGTCGATTAAAATAAATCAGCACTTGGTGAAAACCAGGCTTAGACTCCTTGGAATGCTTGACTTTATTGTCAACATAATCTCCGATATTATTAATTAGTTCTCTGGTATCAGGTTGTGTTCATTTTACTTGGAAATATGTTTATGCCATGCCAGCTATTAAAGTAAGTTATTCTTTCTGTCTACATAAAGCTGTTGAGCGCATTCACAATTGAACTGTATGAAAAGAACGGTCAAATTTCATTGCCGCTTCGAACATCGTTCATTCAATGTGATGGTGCCAATTATTTTCTTAAAATTAATTATATATAATATAATTTATATCGCAGAAAAAAATTATCTTTACGTATTGTTAAAAAAACAGTTTTAAAAACTGTAACCCGCCTACTAAAATCTAAGAAACTGCTGTTTGATGTCATCGTTTTCTTGGTTTTATCAAACAGCACCTACCTTGTTTCTTACTTTTTAGTAGTAGGGTTACATTTTTTTAAACTTTTTTTATATATTTTCCGTGTATGTTACCCGGGCCATAATAACGAATCGATTGACAACTTTTTCATGAAAATTGGATGAATAGTTCAAGCGCTACGGTGGAACATACATAGACTGCTATAATCATTACACTTCCTTTTGGCCTCTTTCTTTTCTTTCTTTCTTTAGTTCGTTATCAAAAAATACTGTAATAATTATAATGGAAAAACTACAATAGATTTGATTAAGTAGCAGACACATTGACTAAATTAAAAACAAATTTCAGTCCTTTTTTAATGTTTAACTATATATATCTCGTGTACCAACAAAAACATTACATGGAGAGCTTTATTTTTAAATATTATAATACTAACAGCGAAACAGTTTTATTTGTCAGATTTCGAACAAATTATTGGTGAAACGGAACTAAATTCTAAGTTTTTCTAAATACATTTTAACAGAATTTGAATAACTGGATGGAAAAACGGTAGTTTCTCCAATTTCTTCCACATCTTGCATGACTGAGTCGTGGAAAAAATATTTATTAGGCTTCAAATAACTTGCTGGAAAAATTGTAGTTTCTTGAACTTCTTCCTCATCATTCGTGGCCGAGTCGTTGAAAATATAGTCCGGCAAGTCGGCGGTAGGAGAAATTGCTTTTTTTTCGCAAATGTATGGGTTAAGGATATGGCAAGGTATGTCGTTCAGCTTGCCCTTCCAATCCATTGCACCGCAATTTTCAGGTCCTCCAAAGTTATTCGGCTCCCCATTCTCCCATTCCTCGTAGCCGGAGGAACTGAGGGGGTGTCCGTCGACGGTCAGGTATTTACCTTCCTTGAATATGTCCTGGAAACCTATGCTTACACCGTTGGTGGACTTAATAAGTGACGGCGTGTTTGCTTCCAAGATTGTGACTAGATAGTCCGCTTCCTTTTGGCTATTGATGATCGTCAGCTGGGCGCCCTCCTCGTCACACGCCAGCAGTGCGTCCATCCAAGTTCTTTGGTCAATGTGCAGCTTGTAGCAACTCTGGGCATCGGGGCCGAGCTTGTAGCCCGGAGATGTGGCGTCGCAAGCCGCGTCCTCCGACATCTCGCAGACGAAGGGAAACTTGACGGCGTAATCGGCGGGGAACTGTGAACCGTTCGCAGCCAAGTAAACTCCGATGTCGGGGCGCTCAGGTAAATCATCAATGTTGACAGAGGGTTCCTTGCCGACGATTCTCCATGAGAAGGTAGCGTAAAGGCCCAGCCACAAATCGATTGGCCTATCAGTTACGCTTCTCTGCATGTCGTTGAATGCATCTCGCTCCTGTGATGTTTCTGGGTACGCCAATTTGGCTCCCTCTCGGCGACAGATTTGGTGTGCCTTTTCCCAGGTTGCGGCGCTGCGATGAAGTTTGTAGAACTTTTCTACTCCGCTCTTGTAGACGTAGTCATCTCGGAATGGCCACGTACTTAAGGCTGTGACTGGGGCGGCTGCTCCCGCTAATAGGAACAGTGCTATTGACGCTACGAACATTCTTGCTAGGAATATGATGCGACACTGTAACGACCTCGTGCAAAAAGATGAATTTATACTTTGCCGAAAGCGATCACTTTGACCCAAAGTGTATCAATGGAATAAAAAACATTTCTTGGTACTTCAGATATGTATATGGATGCAGTCATCATGCAGCGGAATGATTGTAAGTATTTAAGTAAACATTTAGTTTAACGTCCGTCCAATTACTGATAAGTACGTATCTCATTGCTTATGAATTATCTGAATATGATGAGAATTTTAATGTTTTTTTGGAATTAACAATATTGGGTTGCGTGCATTTAATATCTTGGAGATATTATTGTCTGACAAGAGATTACAATTTTTTCCATAGAAAATGATAACCCAAACTAAATAGCCTAGTACATTCGTGCTGTGTGGGCTCCGGCGCATAAAAATAATACAATTGCGCCCACTGATTTTCTTCCCGTGCATGTCTTAAGGTGGTCCAACCTGGCGGGACTAACTCATTCGCGGGCACGGTACAAAACCGTGCTGTTGCGCTCTGGGACCTTCTCTGTTTCAAAGAAAAACACAGGCTCCGTGATGTGGAAGATGCAACATTTCCACAAAAAAGACAATGTGCATAGTGTATGAATTGATAAGATTTGCGAAAATTTTTATTTCAAAACGACTTATAGATAAAAGTAAACCACGATCGCTGTAGTCAACAATCTAACAAAAACCAAATAGAATCTGATGACTAATATTTTTAAGATGTTCTTAATTTATCATTGCGTAATCTACCTCCAAAGTTATTGTATAAAACGCGCGAAAAATGCGAACTTTCGGACCTTATAACTTAGAAACCAAACACAATTTTACAATGCCAATGGTTATCAGACATCTAGTTCGATCAAATAAAGCTATTTTGAGCAAAATTTGGGATCTCTGACAAGAAATATAGGCGTGATCTTCTTTCCCCGTTTGTATGGGGAGTTGAGCGGGATGGGCCACCTCAAGAGTTGACTATGGGTTCGTCGTTCGTGGTTCGGATTTCACTTAAAATTGTAGATAGCTTTCATGAGGTGTGTTGAGCTAATATCATAGCAGTAGGTGTAGCAGCTATCCATGTTTAAGCACATAATAAAAAGCACTACAATTAGTGGGAAAATCCTTGTATGGTGTCTCGCTGAGCATGGTTTCTCTAGCACGGTTATTTCTAGCACGCTTCGTACTGCAGCAGAACGGCCCATGCTGTTTTTTTTTAAATAAGTAAAACATAAAATACATACTTTTTTAGACGCGTTCGGGAAACAGATCAGGGTGTGTTTTTTCGCTTGTAACGAAGTTGCGCGCGCCGCGCGACACGTACAATATTTGAATTCTAGCTGAGGTACCCGGCTCCGTTTGGGCCAATGTCGTTTTGGACTGATGTTGGGCTGAATTATTTCCTGGATATTATATGAGTTTCCCATACAAACTTGCATCCCCTATTTCACACTCTTCGAGTTTTATTTTCGCCACAAATGTATACTATGTAACATAAGGTATACAACATAAGCGGTAAGGGTATATTATTTTAATTATATTATATTGAAAAATCAATATTCTAGTGTCGCGCTTAGATTTTTTTTAATTTTGGCTTTATATGAATTACAATTAATGTAAATGTTAGCAATTCTGGGGAAATTCGTCCTGAATATGCTCAGAATCGCTCATGTTTTAATTAATAGTAATTATTCTATGGTCAAAATGAAAAATGTTTCTAAGCGCGACACTAGATAATTGATTAGTAAATGCAATACAATTTAAAAATAATATCCTCACCGCTTCTGTTGTGGGAGTTAACGCGCTTCAATACTTTTCAAATTAATTTAAGCCTTGAATTTTAATGGCAAAGCCCGATTTTTATTAGTCTAAATGATAAAATGGTCCAATGTCAAGTTTTTTCGGTAACCACGATTGCATTAAAGTGATTATTATGGAAACTACAAATATAAAACAATAGCGTATCGGTTACAGTCGTTCTAGGGTCCTATGTCCCCTTAAGGTTTAATTTGGTCAAATTTAATTTATTTACTTTGAATGCATGACATTTTTTTTTTATTCACGCCAAGTTTTACACTTCTTACGTGCGTTTCTTTTGATAATGCCAATGGCTTTACATAAGCTGAATTAAAAAAATGTGAGTCCCGGCAGAAAATGGAAATGTGTGTGGCCCCGTAGTGCACGGCTAATTCTCGCGTGTCAGCTATAAAAGGTACTTTTATGGCTTCTAATTTTTATTTGCTCGATGAACTCTTAAAAATAGTTTTGTACTATAATTTATACTGTACGCAGCCTTAAAGCATTGTTTTTCCAGAATGGCACAACGAAGAAATCCAGGATACATTATATCTGCTTGCACCCAGTGAGGTCTTTACAGAAAGAAAGGATTGTCGTGTTTTTCGCAAAACTTCTGCAATGTGGACGATTCCCGGTAGCGACATTGCTTGAGGATTACGGCGGGCAATTAGCGACCACTTGTCGCTAAGTCGTGTATTTTGTGTGATAGAGGGTGTTTTAAAACACAGTCATCTCAATTGATAATGTCAATACCAAATGTTTCGTAACTTGTCAGGCAATTTACTTAACGGGGTTTTAAACCATACAATGATTTTAGGGTTCCGTACCCAAAGGGTGAAAACGGAGCCCTATTACTAAGCCTTCGCTGTCCGTCCGTCCGTCCGTCTGTCACAGGGCTGTATCTCATGAACCGTAATTTTGACAGAGTGTGTATTTATTTTGCCGCTATAACAACAAATTGGTGAAATTAAAAAATAATAAAAATTAAACGGGGGCCCCATACAAAATAACGTGTTTTTTTTATTTGATAGTACGGAACCCTTCGTGTGCGAGTCCGACTCGCACTTGGCCGGTTTTTTTTTGTACACAGAACACAAAACAATTGCACTTAGAGTCACGGATCCATACTAATATTGTAATGCGAAACTTACTCTGTCTCTCCGTCTATCGCGTTTTCACACCTAAACCGCTTAAATAATTTTAATGAGTTTGAGTATAGACGTAGTCTGGACCTCGGAGGACATATGCTACATTTTGTGACCAAAATTAAACTCGACGAGGTCGTTATACGAGTTGAAAGTTTGTATGTTTGTATCATATAATATCCAGGAACTAATTCAGCCCGACATCAGTCCAAAACCACATTGACCCGAGCGGAGCCGGGTACCTAAGCAAGTTTATTATAAATTTTAAATAGAGCTATAGTAGTGCATAAAAGTTGTGGCGGATTTTTCTTTACATTTTCAGATTTAAAATGTATTTGTTGCAACTAGCGATTAGAAATCTTACATTGTTAGATGGCGATTTTTTTTTGTTGTAACAATACCAATAAACCTGAAATTCTGAAAATATTTTCGCCGCAACTACTATGGCCATATTTAACATACTTTGTATGGGTCGGAAAAGCCCATGTCAAAGTAAACATGTATATTGATGGGTATGGATATTATTTGGAGACAGACTGTTAGTCTCTGGTGCTTTGGTTTCTCTTATTAGGTGAATATACACATACGTTATACACGTAAACTTGATGTAAGCCATATTCCGATGGATTGAGGTTGATTTTAACCAACTTAAAAAAATCAGGAGGTTCTCAATTAGACTGTATTTTTTTGTTAATAAAAATAGATGCTTGACATCACAACTCTAGGGCTGAGATAAATAGTCGTAACAAAAACTAAGACTAACGGAAAGTAGTACTTTGTGACGTCACTTTGACGCATTTTGTATGGACGAAATCTCAAAGCAATGCCATTGACGTCACAAAGTACTACTTTGCGTTAGCATTAGTTTCAGTGACGACTATTTATCTCAGCATAGGTCATGGTATCCGTGACGATTTGTTACTTGATATCTGTACCGTCTAACACGCTAATTAACAATTTTAGAAAAAGTTCAACCTGTGAATGTGGCCCGAGGATCCCACCAAAAGAACTGCCCGGTAGCATTCACGGCAATTACCCAAAAAGGATTACGACATATCTCATCCCTTCGCCATTCGCTTTCTCTGCCCACCCCATTTGCCGAACAATCGCCGCGCACAATGGGCCATTGTGTAAAACGAATAATCAGTAGTTTTGTTGATTCCGAGAAGCACACTTTGACATCGCGATTCGTCCGCCGCAAATTACTCAATGTTTCGGAAATTGTTATGCACCGCTTTGTACTGCTGTGTCTAAGGATTTGTCGTTGCGGGATTGGAATGTACGTTTAAAAAAATGCGTGTCTGACACGCACCATCTTAGTGTACCTGCACAGCCAAATATTTATTAAAGTGGTTCTGAACGCGTCCGGCCCGCACAAAGATTCTTGTGATTACCACACTAATACTTAGCCTGGTTTTCACCAAGTTCCGATTAATTTTAATCGACACTTAAGGCGGCCCAACCCGCTCATCTCCCCATACAAAAGGGGAAAGAAGATCACGCCTATATTTCTTGTCAGAGATCCAAAATTTTGCTCAAAATAGCTTTATTTGATTGAACTAGATGTCTGATGACCATTGTCATTGTAAAATTGTGTTTGGTTTCCAAGTTATAACGTCCGAAAGTTCGGATTTTTCGCGCGTTTTATACAATAACTTTAGAGGTGGATTACGCAATGATAAAGTAAGAACATCTTAAAAATATTAGTCATCAGACATAGCTTATTTAAGCACAAATTAGAATCTATTTGGTTTTTGTTAGATTTTTTACTACAGCGGTCGTGGTTTACTTTTAGCTATAAGTCGTTTTGAAATTAAAATTTTCGTAAATCTTACCAAATCATACACTATGCACATTGTCTTTTTTGTGGACAGGTTGCATCTTCCTCATCACGGAGCCTGTCTTATTCTTAGAAACAGAGAAGGTCCCAGAGCGCAACAGCACGGTTTTGTACCGTGCCCGCAAATGAGTTGAGGCCGCCGGGTTGGGCCACCTTAAAGGGTCTTTATTACTAAAGTGCTGATTATCTTGTACTGGTATTGATTGCAAGCCGCTAAAAAAGGTCCATAACATGTGGCGATTAATCTAATCAGCAGTAGGTGAAAAAGGCCCTAATACTAATATACGAATATACGAATACTAAACTAATCCATACTAATATTATAAACTCGTAAGTTGCGTTTTCACGCCTGAGGAAACCAATTTTGATGATTTCGTTATATAGATGGTCTTGGAATTGGAGTAGGACATACGCTACCTTTTGTGGCGAAAATTAAATGGTCGAAATAGGGGATGAAAATTTGTTTGGGGAACTAATCTAATATTCAGAAAATCATTCAGCCCGACATCAGTCTAAAACGGAGTGGAGCCGGGTACCTCAGCTATTTAATTATAAATATTAGATTTGCTTAGATTTGTGAGATTGTATGATATAATATTTCTGTATTCTGTCTATCAATATCTGTTTTGTTTTACTTTAAATATGCAGTCGGTATATTTCTAGACTACACTTTTCCTACATCGATAACCACTAAATAATTAGAAAGAATCGCCTCTCTCAGTTACGTGTTATAATTTGAACGTTAACCTCCATATATTTGAACTCACATGCAGGTATGATACATTTATGTATTGAATGAATTCGATTTTACCGTGATCTCATTATATGAGATTATACAATAACAACTAGATTTAAGTATTTAAATCAAATTTTGAAAATACTCAAAACAATTTTTGGTCTGCAGGGTCCTGCTTTAGACCTAGGTAAACCTTATCACATGTAGAAAATGTTCATTCAAGGAAATGGGTGTATTCATCTCGAATTAAAATGAAATGGTTTGACCAGTACAAACAAATAGATATATAAAGTCATAAAGGATTATTTCCATGATTTGTCAACACATTCCATATTTCCACATATTGGCAAAGTCGTTTAACATCGCTCCGCAGCGTAATTCCAAGGGCTTTGATGTAAGCACAGATAAACATGAATTTGGAACATTGATTAATTTCAACTAACGCAATTAAATTGAAACTTAAATAGTTGTAGGACCCTACGAAGCCCATTCGCTATAAGAATGCATATCGTCACATTTGTGGTCAAACGCCCTCAAATAGTAAAAAAAGTACGAGATCAAAGGTCCATACTCATCTATTTTTGGTTGAAAGAGCACAAACTAACCTAACCCAGTGAAAATGTTTTGTATTAAAAAGTTTTTTTGGGTAATTCAACTTTTGGACTTTATGATGGGTCCCTGTCATCAAACCAAGTGGCCTTTTTGTTATTTAGATTACAATTATTAGACTTCATTAATTTTTAACCATTTTGCTAAGCCTCTTAACTAAATCAGCGTGAAAGTACGCAGCCTGTATTTTTTTATGGTAAGGATCTGGCGATATCAATACCCAGCTGGTTAAATGGTATAACAGATAGCAGGCAATAGAATATTAAGAAAATCAACAACATAATAAATCTTACCTACACATAATAATTACATGTAACTTACCTATTCGACGTAACGTGAAATGAAGTTTTATACTAATCCAAAGAAGAACTTATCTAGTAAACGTTTTAAAAATATGTACATTTCAAAAACCTGCATGTTATGAGTGTCTCAGCAAGAAGAAGAAAGAATTTCGAATCCCGACTGGCAGTTGTTGAGTTGGACAAAAATGGTGCGTGCGATTGGAAGAAATTCGATATTTTGTGAAAACTACATCATACATATAAAAATAATTAATTAAACATTAAATAAAAATATTGTTTTAAGTTTCGTAAATTCAAGTCCTTACAGAGACCTAATGTTTTATGAGTGTGATTATGGTGCTTAGTTTTAAGTAATTGAATATATCTTGCAACCTCTTAATATATTTTCTAGTATTAAGGTTAGCTGTTAGCGATTGCCTTTGGCAATAAACTCGTCTTTGTATACTATGTAATAGTTGTAAGCAATAAAGAATATTTTCATTTCATATCATTTTCAGACATCATATACATTTTGCAGTGTGGAATGTTATTTTTATGATTCTGTTGCCCTCACTTAGGTAATATTTTGCTAAGTTTCACAGCATTCATTCCTCGAATGAGAAACAACGATTGTGGGGGCAGAAAATTAATATTAACTTGGTTTTGATCCAACTCTGTCCATATTAAATTTGTTTATAAACAGTCGTTATTCGAATGCATGATCCATCTAAGTACTTACATTTGTATGTAATTATTAAGCTCTTTGGGGCTGTCATGTTATGGACAGTTCATACCTATAAAAATCGAACATAATGGGTACATATAAAGAAGTAATAATGTTTTTCAACGGAGTGAACACTGAACAAGTTTTATTTTGTTACCTAGTTTCATGCAAAAAACTCTTGACTACCCTAATGAGAAATGTCATCTAAATTATTCTATTGTAAAAAGCCCTCATAAAATAAAATATAAGTTAGTTAATTAATACATCCATTCCTAAATTAAATTATTTAATAGTATTTATAATTCCATAGTTAAATTAAATAAAACGATAAATCATTTGTTTGGAGTGGATACATCCATCGAAAAATAATTCGATGGAATTACTCATGTCAATTCAAATACCTCTTAATAAATGAGCATTTTGGCTTTCTGTGCAGGAACCGACAGAACTCACGTGTCCAACAGCTACACCGTATCACGATATAAAACCTCCAGGACCTGACCTTACGCCGTAGTCCTGAAAGCAGATGATCACTCTTAGAAATGGCAAAGGAATTGGACAGTTTGGTACAGCGGTTTGATGCACAAGCTATGCCAACTCGCACTGGTTCTCGTCCTTCCGGAGATATATATCTATATATATCCTATATAGGTAGTCGAAATGGGCGCGGAATGATTTTTTTCTGATTTGGTCTTTATAACTATCCTTATTTTTGCAAGTAGTGGAATACTCCTCTGAATTAACAACTTTTGTCTCCCCAAAGTAGCTAATTGAGTTGGTAACATCATCGTCAGTAAATTTTTTCTTTCACTTTCGGCTGACTAGGCCCGGACCTAGGGCGGCCAAATATTAGGGGCAAGCCGGGCAATTTAAGAAAGGTCCTGGCATGGCACCTAGTTGCCAGTGTTAGGCTAGTATCTGACCGTCAATTTCGTATTAGCCATCCATGTCCAGTTACAACAAACAAAAAATAGGAGCAGCTAATCGTGCCAAAAAACAAACGCCTAGGAGTTTTTAGATGGATTTTGAAAAGTATGTGGCGTTCTTGCGCGTATTGAACAGTCAGTCAGTCAGCGTGTTTGTGTCCATTGCTGTACATACGCCTCTCCAATTTTCGTCCAGTCCTCCCGGCACTCAGCGGTACGGAACCACTGCTTTCCGCCGATTAAACGGACGGATTGAATTGAACAAGCGCTAAAAAATACATGACATTTTGCATTAGGAAAAAAAAAGTGTATAAATAGAAAAGTGTAAAAAATCGTGCATCGAAGTCAAGGTCAAGCTATTTTAATTTCATGCACAACCTACAACCAACTTTATTTGCATGAATTTGACTGAGCTCCCGAGAATTCCATACTGTTATTAAAATAATGCTAGACCATCTCAAGTACTAAAACCGCAATGGAAAAGACACCGTCGCTACTCACATTGCACAAAATGGTATCCTATTGATTTCCATTTTTTTTTATTCTTCCATTAGATATAAATTAGGTACCTACCCAAATTGGTACGGAATACATATTGTTTGCCTTTTCTGCAGTTGAACTTTTGTTTCGATTGAAAAGCGAGCTTACAGAATTATTTGCAAACGGCGAAATTCTCTTCCAACGAAACACGTGCTGCTATCTAGCGAAACATTAGATATTAAACATTCAGCTACTCAACGCTAGATGGCGCTACGTGTGAAATAAATGTATGATTCTTTGATATAACTGGTATTTTGTATTAGCATGTTTTACAAAAAACAACAAGTAATTTAGGTTTATTTAAGTTTACAAATAATACAAAATTTTGCGTACAACATTTAAAATTTACATGTTTACAAATAATTCAACATTAAAGGGAGAACATATAGATTGAAGTTCCATAAGTACCGAACCGAAAACAATTTATTAATTTAATTATTTACAATAGCATTACCGCAACCGTTACACATTGGACTTCGACCCGCATTCATTTTACATACAAATGCCAGTGCCCTCTATAGCATTTACTGTGATGCTCACAAATTTACTTGTCTTTCATGCAAATATAATGTATTCATAACTCGAGAACGGCTCTACCAATCCGGCTAATTTTTTCAAATATTCGTTGAAGTCCGAGGTCAGTTTTAGATAAAATTGGACCCAACATGTGTCGTGGTCGACATATGTTTTTAATATTTTTTTACATTGTGATTTAATTAAAACAATAAAATTATAATTGTTTTTTTACACGCGGGCACATTTTACCAGGCTATGTCCAAAACATAGAGAAAGGATCATAAGTAACTGGTAACGTCATGCAACGCACAAAAGCCACTGAAAACTGCTTATTTTCGCGGGTACTATTACAAGTCTACGCAGCGCCATCTCCCGTAGAACTAGTTACACCGTCATTAAGCTCAGCTTAATTCCAAAGTTTGCCTAGGTAGGCGTGTCGAAAACGTTACATTTTAACTAAACATTAGGTAATATTATTGTAAATAAAGAAAATCATTTATATTCATTGGTTTGTATATTTTTTGTATTTATATAAATGTATTCTGAATAGTGAATTGCAACGCCATCTGTGGGCGCCCTATTCAACACCTGTATAACGTGATCAATCATCGCTACTATCATTTATCTATGTGTCCAAAACGAAATCGGCCCGAGCGGACCTGGAAACTCCAGCTAGATTATATGTATATAAAATGTTTGTATAATGGTTTCTGAAACGTTCACAGATTAGGACCCGGTCACTTCCCATGGCAGTTTCTTACATTAGATCAACACTCGGTTAGATGTTTTCTTGGAATTGGCTTGACGATATTTTGCTAAGAATGACCGAAGGAAGTATATTTTTGGAATCCTGAAGATTCCTGTGGGTGAATATTACTTATCCTATAGTGGATACAATAAAATAATTTCAATATATTTAACGGACAACTCTCCACCAGTTTTTGCGCCTCTGCTAGAGTCTCTAAACGAATTTGCCGACTACCTTCAATATATTTTTCCGCTGAACCAATTAAGTTGCTCAAACAGTTGTCCGATAATGTCATTCACTGAATCCACAAGCGGGGCTTTGCATTAGGAATGGAAGAAGCAGTGCCAAACCGACCAGTTCGATGTGCATTGTGTTAAATTTGAGCGGCTCGTAGCCTAGGGGCGCGGGGACAGGCCTAGCGTACCAGAGGCCTGGGTTCAATACCGACATGCACCGCTGTCTTTCTCTTTTCGAGTTCGATAAGTGCATTTTCGTCACGAATGCGAGCTGCTCCATGATTCGGAATCCATGTAAAACTGTAGGTCCCCTTCATCTACTAGGTGGTAGGATTTAAGCCCGCCCGGGTTGGTACCATCGCATTGGATGAAAAGATTTTGAACTGAATGGAAAGTTTTCCATCCAGTTCAATGTAGCCGTGCTCATAAAGGGAAGGTCCTGTCTTGGGCTAATATTATAACGGTAGTTGTGTGGTATTAGCCATCCATGTCAGGTCGCATAAAAAAAATACTTATCTTGATTTGCACGCCCGGTATATTCTGTAGATGGCGCCATTTATCTGGAAGCATTTAGTTCCATAAGGTCGTAAGTAAAACAACATTTAATTTTAATTCAAAATACGTGCAACGAATTTCGATATTCAAAAAAGTACATTTATAGATTGATGGTAAAGCTATCATTTAATGACAAAACCATAAGCCTGGTTTTCACCAAGTGCTGATTTATTTGAATAAATATTTAAAGGGTCTTTACTGCGACGATTATCTTGCACTTGTATGGATTGCGAGATGGTAAGAAAGGCCCTTTAATGTGAGGACTAAGAAAATCAGTATTTGGTGGAAGATACCTTAAGACACCGATGCTTTGATTGCTCAAACGGGGCAAATATATAACAAAAATGCCTAAAAAAAGTTTGAACAAAGAAGGAGAACCTCAGATATATATAACTTCATCTTTGAAATCCAGCTGCATAATCAATTTATCTTTCATCTTTTTGAAATTTACAAATCAGTTGTTTATTTATTTATTTATTTATTTATTATGGTTCCACAACAGAGTTATACACGTATGAGACAAAATAATATGCACACTTATAGAATTTAAAGTTTGTGTACACTCCACTAAAGCAGAACACTACTTGCGTATAGTTAAGCAGATATAATAATATGGAAATATGAAAAGCACATAAAGTAAGTGTAATTTAAACAATAAACTGTATACCTAAAAAGTGAACAAATATAAACACAAGAATATACGTTTTTTACTAATCTATACAAAAAAAAAGTATTCATAACTCCTTAACTCAGCTTACAGTATTTCAGTAATCAGAATTACAGTATTTCCTATAACTATATTTTAATTTCCCCGGCGGATCCGCGTATATGTCACAGTGATCCCTGCATTCATTACATAGTTTGCTTATTCTGTAAATAGGAGCGTGTGAACCGGCATTAGTGCGACAACGGTCTAGAAGGAAAATTAAGCGGTTTGACAGTCTACTGCCTGATCGTGGGACACATATATTTATCCGCTGCAGCAACTCAGAACAATCTATAACACCACTTAAAATTTTGTGCATGAATATGACGTCATGGCAAGATCGGCGTAGAGCTAGTGTTTCCATATTAAAATAAGTGAGTCGATCTTTATATGATGATAGTTGTAATTAAAAATAATAAAAAGGCTTTCACTACGCCCTAATGGAACTGAATGTGACCCGCTAAAATATTATTATCATTTATTTATTACTAATGCTGGCAAAAATTCCATTACGTTGCCCAACTTTTAACACAAGAAAGCCATACCTCTTTCAAGTCAATCTTTCGAATACTAAGTACGCAAAAAATTCAGTAATCAATCGCTGCATGGGTACCTATAATAATGATTTCGTGGACATTGATATTTTTAACTGCAAATCAAAAGCTTTCTCACTTTTGGTCAAGGAAAAGCTTACCCCAAATTTCGGATAATTACTCTGCGCAATGACAACCTTGTTTTTGAGTGAGTATTGCACTCACCGCTCACACAATGTCCCCTTCCCATTCTTTAATTCTTTATTTTTTTAATTTTTTAGTGCTCGCCATCATACTATCATAAAACCGATCACATATAGATACACACATACACACACACCCTCACCCTCCCTCTTACACATGGACACACACTCCCTCACACACACATACATAACACACGGCAAATGTTGCTTCTTTTATAACTTTTGTTTTGTTTTTGTTCTGTTATGGTAAAAAGTTTACATTTTGTTACTAATTAGGCTATATTTTATTTTTATTTTTGGTTGTTAATTTGTCATCAATATCGGGGCAAGAGAAATTACTTTTATTTGTTATACTTTTTAGTTCGTTTTTTTAAACGTTTTTCTTTATTATTGATTACATTTTCTTGTTCGTACGTAATGGTAATAAATGGGAATTGTTTTTGGGGGTAGCATAAGCATAAATAATATGTCTTATTATATTAGAATGTGTTCGTATGTACCTATGTTACCGCTGTTAATTCTCTTAAATAACAATAAATAAATAAATAAATAAATAAATAAGCATCGTCTTGGAAATAATATTATAATTAATAATTTATTTCATATTACAGTGCGATCATTCCGACAAATGTGATTTTTTCGAACAAGGTGCAAATGCATTTTATTTATTTATTTATTTATAAACCTTTATTACTGTAACTAAAATAACATTCATAATCTAACATTTTACCTAATTCCACTTAACAATTTAACTTTTTTCTTAACTAATTATATAGTATATCGGCAACCGGTTTTTCTTTTAAAGCTCGTCCTTAGACAAAGGCCTCCTCTAAAGCTTTCCATTTTGTCCTGTATTTTGCAGTGCGTGTCCATTCTGGGCCAGCTATCTTTTTAATGTCGTCTTCCCAACGTTTAGTTTGTCTACCTTGGCTTCTTTTACCATCACGCGGGTACCATTCCGTTACTAGTCTCGTCCACTTTGTTTTCCTTCCCTTAGCATGTGTCCAGTCCATTTCCATTTTAGGCGTTTGCATATGGTATGTATATTTTTTAAGTTTAGTTTTATTCCTTATTTTTAGTAGTCTAACCTTGTCTCTTTTTTTAACTCCTATTACGCTTCTTTCCATTCCATTTTGGCATACTTGAATATTTTTGAGTTGTTGTTCAGTAAGTGCCCATGTTTGGCATCCATAGGATAAACACTTGCACTGAAAATGCATGCTTAGCTACAAATAATTATTTTATAACCTTTTCAGATAATTTTGTCAAAGATACACTGAGCGTTTCGATCAACCTTAAAATATCATGTGCTTATGATCACGTATGGCATGCTCCCACATACCTTAGAGATAAATTAAATTTCTTGGCCTCCCATGGCTTACCACTTAGGTCAATTAACCTTCTTCTACTGATACCGTCACACAATACCATTTGTTTTACGGATTCATTTACAGTAAATTCAGCCCGTCTTTGGAATCAATTGTCACTTGACATCAGGAGCTCAGCTTCTCTTGATATTTTCACTACACGTATAAAATCATACTTCCTCGCAAAATGAGTATGTTCTACTTTTGTCATATTTTAGTTTAATTATCATGTTACACTTTATTAAATGTATGTATTGTATATTTTACTATTGTATATTTTTAATAGATTTTTATATTTTTGAGTTTACATAACTTTTTTTTTTTTTGCTGATATTTGTCTGCAGCAAATTTTTTTTAAACATAAATAATTTATAGTAATTATACATAGTGCACAAGAAACAATCTTAGGTTACTTTTCTTTTGTTGCTACCTGTATATTTTTGTCCCATAATCGGGTTGATTGGAAGATATTGACTTTAGGCAATAAGTCCTCCCTTGAATGTACCCATGTGTATGGAAGCAATAAAGCATATTATTATTATTATCACAGTATATTACCAGATGAGTGAGCGAGCAGTGGGGGGAAATAATTAAAATTTTAGAATCCCTGACACGAGTTTAGAGTCGGTCTGTATCTACGGATAGCTTGATTTTTCCCATCACTTATAGACTCATGTCATGACTTCACTAGGTGTCCTGAGAGATGAGAGTTTTGTCATAGAAGAATGAAGAGCATATAATATGAAAGGCTCGGGGGGAAAAGTCCATACAGTTTCATTTAAATGACCTAAACCTGTCATGGTATTAGGCATACACACCGCATAGAAGCTATATGCCAATGGAATAATAAACAATGCACATTTTCGCCTCGACCATCGTTTATTCAATGCGATGGTATTGACTCCGAGAGATAAATACTACCATCTAGTATGATAAACTTTTTTTTGTCCTACGTGAGAAAAAACTATTATTAATCTAAACTCTATTGTAGCATTTTCACAATTATCCTTAGTTCAAATGAAAGTCGCACTGTTCAACGTAAAGGGTCATTATTTTTATTGTTTTTTTCAACCTTTGAGTTGCAAATTACAGAGAACGCCCTCTAGCGGCTGGCGCTTGATTAAAAATGGTCGGATCCCGTAAAGCGAGCACCGACCGGGAGGTAGGGTCATCGTTTTCATACGTTCACTCGGTTTATGGCATGGTCGAATTAAGCAGAAAATAAACGAGACAATCGGAAGAGTAATTAAAATCAAGATACACTTTTATGATGGGGTTTGTAGATAGCGCCAGGGTCGTTCGTCGCTTTATCTCCTAAAGGACAGGAATAATAAAAAGACTAGAAATTATTAGACATTTGTAATCCATAACGCAAAAAGTTGATATGTGTTTGTAAATTGCAATTTGCGAATACTTCAAGGTTACATTTATTTCTTATTAATGAGACGATGGAATCTGACGGAAAAGGAATCTTATTTTCTGGTTTAACACAATGAAAATGCGATACCGTACCATGAAGTTTTGAGGTTTTGTTCGCGCTGCATTTCTTCTATGTAGCGCCATCCCGCGGTTGATAGCAGAACTAATCTAAGAGTATAACCAAACATAAGACTAATAATTGTATAACGTCGATAGCGATATTGCAGAGATATAATTTTCAGCATTATGTTTAAACATTGAGAATTAAATCTAATAATGAAGTATATAATATTATCTTGCGTAGCTAAGGAGAAATAAGAAAAATAATAATTGGGAATGGATGTAGGTATTTGGTTTTCAGTCGTTTTAATTGAATTAGGTACGTATTGTGTTTATTTTTATTCTTTAGGACCCCGAAATTTACATAGTTAATAATTATTTTAAAATATTAAAATAAAAAGGACAACAAAAGGAAGTCTGTTGATCAAAATGCTTTGAAATTTTTGGTGATTTTACCCTAAAAATCCTGTAACAATGTTTTCCCTAACTACCTCGATATTTCTACCTAAAGCTCAATCATGTAAACACGGCATTAAGTTGACTAATTGGACTCATAACTCAGCTTTAAACTCTGGCTTAAGCGACCGAAATGTGCCGTGAGCACATTAGGGACCATTGGAGCCGTTCGAACAGTATTGAGTCTAAACTGTGTTTAAAAATAATCTCATCTGTTTCTTTCTTCTATCAAAATTATACGGTCAGTCAGTCAGCGTGTTTGCGTCAACTGCTGGAAATATGCCTCTCCAATTTTTCTCCAGTCCTCCCGGTCCTTTAGCGGTACGGAACCACTGCTTTCCGCCGACGCACTTGATTCGTCGTCCCTCCTGGCGCGAAACTTTACGAAATCATTTTGAATAAATCGGTAAATATCATGACGGTGGGTGTGGTGTTAGCCATCTTGTTGTTTTCGAAGATGACTTATTGCCTTAATATGACTGTTTTATCTCCCATCGTCATTTAAACACATTTGAAAAAGGTACTTTGTACTAATGAATATCAAATTGTAGATGAAAACAAGTTAGAACTTCTTATTTTCACAAAGTATTTGAGATACTACTGAAATACTAAATTATACTACATTAGGTGTGGGAAGACCACCCGCCAGGTGGGACGACGACATCAAGTGCGTCGGCGGAAAGCAGTGGTTCCGAACCGCTGAGGGCCGGGAGGACTGGAGAAAAATTGGAGAGGCGTATGTCCAGCAGTGGACGCAAACACGCTGACTGACTGACTGACTGACTGACTACATTAAGATCCAGAGAGAGTTAGCCTATTTTTCACCAAGTGCTGATTTATTTTAATCGACACTTATTACTAAAGTGCTGATTATCTTGTACTGGTATTGATTGCGAGCTGCTAAGAAAGGCCCTTAATATGTGGCGATTAAGCTAATCAGCAGTAGGTAAAAAAGGCCCTTAGAGTCGGCGTCGAGTTCAACATGTGTGTGTTGACTCCCTGAACAGAAGGATTGACGTAAAAATCCTCGTTACAAGCTGCGACTGGCTCAAACAAGATTTGTTTTCCTGCCAGAACCCATCCGCCACTTAACAGAATACGTGAATAAAATAAAGCCACGTCATTAAATTATGAGTTGATTTTGAGTCACCACTATATCAGAAAAAATTAACCATTGTTTAAACCGGGTTCATCTAATTTTGTAGAACCCGGCGAAAGCACAAGCGATAAGGCACCAAAATCCACTGTTAGCATTAACGTATTACTGAAAGTAGCGCGCTCTAGCGGCCAGGTTATAGGCAATTAGAGCGTTTGCCCTAATGTTGACTTGACGTGATGCTAGCAATAATATTGTTAGCAATGAAATTAATTACCGAGCGAAACGTAGGTCGCTGCTTACATTTTTTTTAAATCTGGTCATATATTAATTGCGTTCGTTGAAAGCGTTGGAAGTTTGATTTTAAGGGATTAAATAGAAGTATTTTTTTTATTTAAAGCAGATATTATATCAGACCATAATGTCGTTGTAGTTTTTTTTTCAAATTTTAATTCTATGGCCAATTGGAGTTGTACAATATAAAGCTTCTAGGTCAACGCTTTTTATTATTCTCTTTTGAAACTCGCAAATTGATAAAATCTATAGGATATTTCCTGTTGACCTAAATTATGAAACTTGACAAGAATCAATGGATGACATATTAGTTATATATAATACAAAAATATTATTCCTTGATGCACAAACTATCTACATACATACAAATATGTACGGAAGTCTCACTTGTGTTACGCGCGGCGTATGGCGTACGCCAGGAACTCACATAATAGATCGGCCATGGGCCTTCGAAGTTTTACGGAGCTGCGAAAACCATGTCGGCCGGAAATGTTGCCTACATTTGATTTCGTGTAAAAAATTAAACCGTGGAAACCCACAGGATTTGTACAGGATAATATGAAAGTGAGTTCGAGTTCGGGAGTGAGTTAACTTAAAATTAGTTGGAAAATATATTATTATTGAAAAAACGGAATTGGTATTTTGCCTTCCAACCAATGACTATATTAATATGACAAACCAGAGAGAAAATTATTTTCTACATTTATTAAAAACAATTTATTAATAAGTAAACATATCAACCTACTCTTTAAATAGTGTAACTAATTAATGGTTTAACATTGAAAGAAAAAATGTCCGTGTTTTCCATCCAGTTCAATGTAGCCGTGCTCATAAAGGGAAGGTCCTGGCATGGCACCTGATTCTTTCGAGAATATGGTGTATTGAGCTAATATCATAACGGTAGTTGTGTGGTTTTAGCCTTCCATTCTGGTTGCATTAAAAAAACCTATAATTTTTATATTTTAATTTCATTTCACCTCACATACCATTTTTAATAACAGTTCATGAGTTCAATGTGGACTCCTTGACGTCAGTGAATTAATTATATTGCGAGACGTGAAAGTTTGTGGGATGCTTTCTGTGTGACAAATTTCACCCGAATAACTCAAAGTTTCCAAGAATTTTGATGGATCTAAGTGACATTATGAGTGTCTTGATTTAAACTATCGTAATCATATTAGCTATTACATAGTTACTTCTAATTAAACGAAATCCATAATCCTATTCAATATAATACATACGTATGTAGATCAATTATATTTGAGTGCATTACAATAACAAACAATAATACAAAATTAGAATAATTGTTATGCTCATATGCTTGTCTAAAATGTTTGGAAAATAAAATTATTTCTATGTTTAATCATTTTCAATTTTCCTAAGATTTTAGGCATAAATCACATACATATCTATCTTTTGCACCGGAACTTTGAAAGTAATACGATTGCTAGGTAAAGTTATCTATGTATATGATATCGCGGGTTGGTCGCTGGGTTTTTGTAAAGGTTTTGTAGAAGGAAGACCTATATAAGTTCGCAAAAAGAAATGGTATGTGGTCTCATGCAATGCACAATCGTCTAGGGGTTAGGATAAAAGAAGGTGGGGCGACTCACCACGATGGAGACTTCCTGACGTGCGCGGATGGCCACCACGCTACTCCTTCACCCACAGGATGCGATTCAGGAACGCTGCGTCCTCGACGATGAAGAGCACAGTAAGTCCTTTTGGATTGTTCGTTGGTTTCGAGCACACGCGGTACTGGCGAGGTACTCCTGGGTACCTGAGGACCCGGCGGCGGCGAGATAGTTTTGGCGGGAACCGGTGCTACGATGACATGGCGTGTCCGTGCATCGCGGTATCAAAAAATGCACTGAAAGCTGGGCCTTTCAGCCTTGCTGCTGTCAATCTTAGCTGAATCAGGTGAAAGAGAGAGACATGTGTATGCGAGGAACAAGGATAGGACTAGGATCGTGCACATTACATAGAACCACACAGCCATAGATTACGCGAAGAAAATATGGCCCAACCATTATAAATGGACAATCCGTTTCAATTTAACCTTCTAAATTCAGTCAGTCGTTGAGATATGATATTTTTTTTAAGAAACTAGATTTTTTTAAAAGGAAAACAAGTGGATAGCTTAAAGAGGAATCATTTGGGCAGGAGTGCACCATCTCTTGTTAACGTTAATCTCATTATTAATATATATCTGTCTTCTTTCTTCGTATGTCATTAACTAAGGATAGATAATGGGCGTCTCAATTGGAACTAAGAATATATTGATTATATATATATGTATGGACGTAGTGATGACATTTACACATGAAACAAAATATCTGTTAAATAGCCACCGTCGCTTTTTTTCTTTCGTGCTTCGTTGAATTTCACCGTGTTTTTTTTTGTGGGTAGTATTTTGGCATATTAATCTAATCATTCGCAGAATATGCTATGTGTTAGGAATTAGGAAATACATAATTAAATAAATAGAAAATTAAATAGAATGTTAATTATGAAAACATTAGGTAGATGTCTATTAATTTCTATTTTTTATATAATAGCGTCGAATACATTTTGTTTAAATTATACCGAGCGTTTCGAATTACCTTAAATGTGAATTTGTCAAATATTTTCCCTGCAATCACCTATGGATATATTAAACATCAATAATGTGTTCGGGAAATACTGTTTACGTTCTTTGTAAAATAATGTTTTTTCCTACATATATATTATTTTTTATTATATTAATTCTTTAACTTACTCCACCCGATCTTCCAGCTTTGTCGCTATGAATAATATGTTTCCGTGGGCGCGGCCCGCTGAATAGTTGTAGAAGTAATTCGTGTAAAAACAGTTGGTTTCAGCGGGCGCTGATAACGGGCTTTATGAATAGGCATCAGCCTACCAACGTGAGCAAGAATTAGGGGAATTGTGGAACGAGCTTATGTACACTTTAACCAGATACAGTAGGTATTTGAGCTTTAGGGCCTTTTTAGGGTTCCGTACCCAAAGGGTAAAAACGGAACCCTAAAAAGCTAAACTGCTAAAAAAGGACCTTAATATGTGGCGATTAACCTAATCAGCAGTAGGTTGTCACTTTCGAAAGCAAGACATCACCCAGTCGATATTGGTATTGAAAGGATAGTAGGGATAGTAGGGAAAAACTCCCTCAAAACTGTGTTCGCTGTTACTATGATATTTCTAACTAGCGCCATCTCCCATCACTGTTAGAACAAGTTACACCGTCATTAAAAAAAGCTTAAGGATGTTCCGACTCATACAATGTTTTTTTTACACAGAACGCAAAAAGTATTGCACTTTAAGGCACGAATTCGTCAAAAATATTAAATATAGCCATAGTCGTTGCAGCGAAAACATATTCACAATTTCAGGTTTAATGGTTTCGTTGTAATTGCCGATTAGAAGATTTACACCGTTAGATGGCGCTGTTTAATAAAAATCGTATTTAAATAAATTGTAACAAAACCAATAACCCTGAAATTGTGAAATTGTTTTCGCGGCAAGTAATATGACTATATTAAACTTTTATTATTAATTCGTGGCTTAAAGTGCAATACTTTTTGCGTTATGTGTGCAAACAACTTTATATGGGTCGGAACAGCCTTAAGGTAGGCATGATTAATACGTAATGTTTTAACTATAAATTAATTAATATCATTCTAATATTTATTGTAATATATTTAACATAGTATTCTGAAATATGAATTGCAACGCCACCTGTGGCCTTTCACTATCCCTATTCAATAAGTATATGACATAAGCAATATTTCCTACTATCATTTATCTACGGTATGATGGCCTTATACCTACAATGCGTTTTTCAACTTTTCTGATGCTGGCGCCATCTAGTTAAAAGAAATTAAATAAAGAAATAATCTTGAATCTTGAAGCTAGTGCTTAAAATTATCAATAAATTGCAAAATTCTTGAATCTGGTTCCGTTCTGATGAACGAAGTCTGAAAAATGTGAAATTTGAATAGCTGAAATGGGCTCCGCGCTCACCGCAAGATGGCGTGACTGAACTCGTAATCTAATTTTGTTTACTAACTTTGAGAACTTTGTAATGTTTGAGTTAAGTATTTTTTTGCAGTACCTCATATTTTGATAAGATTTACCAGTTAATTTGATTGCAACTACAAATATACTGAACAAAATTATTGTATTGTTGATATTGGTCCAATTTTAATCAGTTATTTGGCATACAAGTGGCAACATTTTCATTATATTTGTATAAATAATATATTTACTAGCTGAGGTACCCGGCTCCGCACGGGTAGATGTCATTTTGGAGTGACGTCGGGCTGAATTATTACCTGGACTAGTTCAGCCCCGGTAGCCCAGTGGTGCAATCTCTATCGACTAAACAAGACCAAAAAAATTAGAAAGAGATGTATGAAACTCGGAGTTTATCTTTATTTTGGTGATGGGGGCGCTTCTATAGTATCCTGAGAATGCGCGTTTCGATACTTAGTGTGTTCAGATGGTAGGAGCACCAAACATGAAAATGTATGCCGGTGCTAAAATAAAATCAAAATATGAGACAAACATGCTGTCTTCACTTTTTGCATGATTTATGTTTTTTTTAATTATTTATAAAATAGGGAAAAAAAACGAGCAATTGTCAAGAGTACGGATTTTATAAAAGGCGACATACAGACAGATAGATGGGTACAGTCAAGGGCGAAAGTAGAAAGTAATAAAATGTTAATGCATGTTTGAGAGAGGTAATCGATCGAGGGAGACTGCCAAGCGCCGACGAATTTATTTCGCTCGACCGAGTAAGATGGCGTTTACAATAGTTCAATCTTTAATTACATAAATTTAGTTCACTCACCTATTAAAATAAATGCAAAAAATATGGATGGTTAAAATCAGACACCTAAATGAATTTGAAGCAAGGACACATATAAAGAAAAAAACCGTAGAAATAACAAATTTTAGAATGTAGCGCTAGGCTGGATCTGAACCACCAAACATACCTGTCACGGTTATTGCGTCTATCACCTCTGCTAATAATATGCAATCAACATACATATCTTATTAATTGAAAGAAGCGACGCAAGGGCGTGATATGAGCGAATAGTAATTGAGAAAAAAATATATATTTAATAATATAATGTGGTTTCACTTACGCCTTTATGCAGTGCTATTACGACCTAAGGGCATATTTGGTTATATCTTAATATTTTCACTTTCTTTTTATATAATCAGGAATATATGGTACATGTTGTTTTCGTTATGCCCACCATCTAACATGTTGCCAATTGGAGCAAGCCAATCCCCACAAACAGCACCCGTTTACGAGCATCACGGCGGGCTCAGCCATCGCCTCTGTCAACAATATTTTAGGAAAAGAGGAGACTCGAACCCAGCGTCGCCGCAAGCAAAGACCTAAAAGCGAGGCACTACTCCAGTGGCAACATGAAAAAGTTGTGAAAAGTTTGTACGATTTAATTTTAATACTATTATTTCTGTCATAAACTACTACAGTGACTTCTAAACAAAGAATCAAAATACATAATACATTATTATTCCCACAGCTAAAAAAAACTATTTAATATTAACCTTTTAAATGCTACCACCTACAGAAAATTAAGAGTACAATGGTTTGAGAACAACCTGTATAATAATAGACAAATTCCTGTAAGAGATTTTGACCAAAACTTACAATTAAATAATGCTTTACTTACTACAGTTCGGGTGTACAGAGGCCTCGTCATTATTGATACGAAATTGTATCAATTCAATATTATTTTGAGATTTTTTATTTATTGAGATTTTTCATAAAAAATTTGCAGTGTAAATAACGGATATCACCCATATTCTTGTAAAAACTTTATTTTATTTGCGAATCTTAATAAAAACTATATCAAAAACAAGAATTAAATACGTACTAGCTAAAATGAAAACCGTCCAGGAGCAGTCGAGACGGGATTGCAGCAGTGCCGGGGGCCCCCGACAACCCTGGTGCCCATCAGACGAGATAAAAAATCTCATCCATGGGCACCGAGTGCGGGAAGGCCCCCATAACGCTCGCTGCGTTCCCCCTCTGGACAGCCAGACTGATGCGTTGGAGGAGGAACGACCCGGCTCGGCTGTCCCCAGACGATTCGCGCAGCCTCTTGCCCAGCTCGCTCAACAATTGCTTTCCGGCTGCGCAAACGGGACCTAAAGTTTCTACTGCGAATGGGATGAAGTTATAATTTTGGCTAATGATTGCCTGGTATTTGGAGATTTTGGCTCTAGCCGCTGTCTCACTGGCAGACCCCGCGGTCCCTGCGGTTGACCTAATATGTGAAGCCGCGAGCGTGTCGACGCAGGTAGCATCCCAGACGAGAGCCATACCGTGTGACCAGGGGATCAAGGTCATCCCGTCTGGGCGCTTGCCATCCTCTCTGCTGAGACAGGGCTCCAGGATAGATGGCACGTTGGCCGAAGTTAATGCTCGTTTTATAATTTCATTCAATGCATGGTGACGTGAGTGTCTACCGGCGCTCTTATAGCAGCTAAGGGGGTGTCGACCATTGTGTTCAACTGCAGCGCCGCATACACATTTGTGTGGTTGGACAATGTCGCAACCTAGTCTCAGTCCTACGCAGATCCGAAATGTATTGTTATCCAGAGCTGTACCTATTTTCGAGGAAGGAAGGGCGTGTAGCCATGCACCCGATTCTGGTGCGCAGGCCGCCTTGAATCGTGCTTCTTCCGCCGCTGTATCGTGTTCAATTGTTGCTATTATTCGGTTTATATTAATGGTGTCCCATTTTTTTTGGACAAAAGGCAGGGGCGGTAACGTCGTATTGGGACAAAGCAAATTCCAAGCCTTCAAAGCATCGTTGACATGGCTAATCTCACACACGTCTCCAGTAAATTTTAACATGTTAGAGACTAAGTGTGAGACGCCATGAGCCGACGCCAGGAAAGCAGGGAGTACTATGTCGTTTATTTTCCGGATGCCTATTCCGCCAGATTTTATTGGTAAAGTCGCTTGTGTCCACTGTTCATTATTGAAATGTATATTTATAATTGCCTGAAGAGAATCTTTGGAGACCGAGTCCATGTAATCAATAAACTCTTGAAATTTCCATATTGGTGTAGTACGTATTGTGTAAGTTAATTTGGGAATATAAAAACAATTTTTGAGCAGATAATATCCTGTATGAGAATTTAGTGTTTTGACACGTTCGGACATTAAAGTAATTTCTTCCTTCTTTTTATTGAGGATAGACTTAGCAGAGTTTAATGTGATCGGTGAACCTAGTAGAGTCAAACCTTTGGTCGCTACGTTTATTCCCGGAGCAATATTATTAAAATGATCAACGATGTTGGTGTCGTGAGTTGAGCAAAAATATAATTCACTTTTTTGAGCGTTCATTTCCAGACCTAGTTTTGCAAATTCCGAAATAAGTATTTCAAGATCACACATTACGGTATCTGGGTCCCCGGCCAACGTGCCGTCATCCAAATACCAGACATTTAGTTCGGAAGTAATTTTCTTTATGATGGGGTGTATGGAAAGACTAAAAATAAGAGGGCCCAGAGGGTCTCCTTGTTGTGCTCCAACCTGGGATGAGATGGTTTGGCTGCCGAAAAACAAGAGAGAGGGAGCTGAGTAGCACTGCGATAGGAACGGATAAAGCTTGGGCGTCACTTCGTTAACTTCACTTAGCAATGTATCCCTGTGAACAGAATTGAATGCATTTTTTAAATCAACTTTTAAAACAACTTTGTTTGAATTCTGGTTTGTATCGATGTAGGTTCTTACTGCGTGGATTGCAGCTTCGCAACCACGCTTGGTGGCGAAACCGAGCTGTAAAGGCTGGAAGTGAGGCCCTGCGAAATCTTTTATAGAAGTGCATGCTAGTTTGGCGGTGAGACGGCGATACACATTTCCAATGGCAATAGGTCTGATCCCACCGTCTTTCTTCTTAAGAGCTATTAAGTTAGCGCCATACAAAAATTCACATGCTTCGCTGATCACTTTACCAGACAGCATTAAATTGCATAGAGCTGTTATTGAAGAAATCAGTCTTTGTCCTGCTTCGCCGGCAGAGGGACTCGTCAGATCCTTCAGGTGTTGTGGTCTGATTCCATCAATTCCTGAGGCGGAACCCATATTACTAATAATAACGTTAAAAGTGAATGGATGAGATACACTTCCGGCAAAGAGCCCACAATAATATCGACTGTTACGTAAAATGTTATTTTTTGTAGGTAAAAGGCGCTTACTCGATGACCTTTGGCTTTTTAAAACTCTTCAGTGTTCTACTTAAAACGTTTTTTGCTAAGCACCATTAAAGCGGGCCCTAAAAAATCGAAATGTTTTAGAAAAGTAAAAAATCTCAAGTGCAGAGCATTTTTGCTGGACCAGATTCAGGTGCCATGTAAGCCCGCACTTAGTGCGGCACGCCACTGTACAAATAGAGAGTAGAAAAAAAAACAATAATTGAGCGAAACTTGAGTTTATTAAACTCATTGATGTTCGGCTGGTAGGGGGCGCTACAGCTCACACTCATGCACACCCTTACACACTTACACCTTTACACCATGATGTATGCGTGTAGTTTATCGGTGCAGAAATAGGTACAGAACACCCACAAAATTTATTATTTATAACACAGATAATCTGGTTATGCTGTTTCTATGAATATGACAAAATAAAACAATATTCTTTATATATAACTCTTTGGTACGCGTGTATGTCACTGGACTCCTCCTAAACTGATGTCTTGGGTTCACAATTGGACACGGTAGAAGGCGAGATTCAGAATCCAGACCTGAGCGGAACCGGGAATCTCAGCTATTTGTTATTATACATCTTAGAATTCAACGGTAGCTTTACCTGCATAAAGGTAATCGAATATAAAAAATGAATGCGTAATATCGAAAAAAAAAACTTTGTAATCATCGAAGTCAGTGAAAGAGTAGTTGAAGCGGCAATGAAAACTGTCTTTGTTTTCCATCCATTTCAACAAAACCTTGCAATTAAGGAAAGTCCTGGCATGGCACCTAGTTTTGATGAGGTGTGTTAGGCTAATATCATGTCTGTAGGTCCAGGTACAAACAAAAAAATAATAAAGAAAAATACAATTGTAAATTATGCTTTTTCATTGATTAATTTTAGGAAACTTTTATATACATTTCTATTTGTGTTATACACATAATAAATACCCAGAGTCAATGTCCAAATGTCAAATGTCCGAAGCACAGCCACCCCCCCTGACAGGTTTTAAATAAAAAAAAGTTTCAATATTTATAATGCTGAACTAAAATTACTATTATATTATTAATATATTTTTTTTATCGGACATTGCCGTCTCAATGTAATTCCTACGTTAACAAGCTGTGTCGAGGTAGGTATGTATCTACTCTTCATTTTCGTCATTTTCCTTTCGTCTTATTACTTTAGTCAATCGTTCCTATTAAGCTTTTATTAAATTATTGACGTCCATTAAGACGCCGCGGCAAATTGTGTTAGCCCGACAGGCCAGGGCCGGAATCAGACGGAGTTTTTTTCTAAATCGAATAATATGTTTTATTTTAGTTTTGTTTAGCGTTCTATGCTACCTTGGAAACGTTTTGGCTTACCTAGATCGGTGCTGTGTGAGTTCCTGCACGTACAAAGAATAAATTGGGCCCAATGTATTTCTACCCGTAAGATCCGACTAAGAGATTCGTAGTTCGTGGTCGGATTCCAAGGTAAACTGTGGCCCCTTCCTTAGTTACTATGCGACGGGGTTAATCCTGTCCGGGTTGGTTCCATCGCATTGAATCTAAATAAAAGTGTAAAATAAAAGGAAGGTCCTGCCATGGCACCTAGTTACCATGAGATGTGTTGTATAAAAGAGTTATGCATTAGGGCAATCAAAATATAAGTTCAGTATAGCTTTATATATTTTTTTTACTATTCCAAACAGGTGTAAATCCGTCATTTACATTAAATACAATTGCTTTGAAAACTGGTCCTCCTTTTGATATAAATATTAGTAAGGATGTTGATAAATCTTTAAAACTTGGTTTGGCTATTTGGCTTTCTAAGTAATAAAAACAGGCTTTTGCCACGGACTCTGGCTCTATTACTTATTATGACAATTCCTGAATATTATTTCTGCCTTAAATGGATCTTATCTTTGTTGATAACTAGAAAGAGGTCCTGGCATGACACCTAGTTCTGTCGAAAATGCGACGTTTTGGGCTAATATCATGATAGCACATGTAGTACATCCAAATATTCATATTATATATGTTATAGAATAAATTTCATATTTGTTTAAGCATATTTCATAAAAAATCCATATTTAAATATTTATATTTCCAGTAACATTTAAAAACTAAACCCACTTTGTGTATTCCGGCACGTAAAAGTAGGCCCAATGAATTTGCTCCCATGCGTATCGTAAAAGAGGTATTCAAGCTATTGTTGGTTGGACTATATGGCGCACGACTAGAGACCGGCGTCCCATAAAATTATATGAATAGTATACGGCAGGGGTAAAGCCAACATGACACATCTTCTCTCTTTCCTCTTCTGTGAAAGGTATCCTTCCATACTAACTAGGTGGTAGCGTTTGCCCCTCCTGGGTTGATGCGATCGTGTCCTCGCAGCACCTATATTACCATCCGTTTTGAGATGCCTGTACGGGACAAAACAAGGGCCGGACCTCTTCAAAATACCAGGGGGGAAATTCCGAACGCAACGCAATCGTGCGTCATTCACGCTTGCAGCGTATTTTCCGCTATCAAATGGTATTCTACAAACTGACCAATCAGGAAGCGACGCCGCTGACGCTTAGTCGGTAGAACTGTCATCTGTCACATATGAATACCATTTTTCTAATTTCTCAAATGCGTGAATTCTTCTCCAGGTAAGCTGTCCATCTATTTTTACATTTCCATCATCTTTCTAGGTTCCGTAGATTTTTATTAATGAAAATCATGAATTTTTTGTGTTTTCTAAGATGTAACTTTATAGTGTTTATTTCAGATAAGGCAAGCTTATCTGCATATCTTCGAAATGGTTTTACATAATTTCACAATAATTCACAGCCTTTCTGAAGTTCTAATCCAACCCTGTTCAACATAATGAGAGAGCTTTGCTAATAGTATTATTAATTACTTGGCACCAGTATTTATCAGCACAATTTAATTAGATCTTTTTCTCTTCATTATCGTTGATTTTACTTTTTCATTAAGTTATTTGTTTCAGACCGGGAGTCGTATTCACTACGTATAATAGTCACAACGTATAATAGTATTTTTTTCCAAAAAATTAAAACCATGCATATCGTATAATATTCACAACGTATAATGTTATACGTTGTGCATGAGTTTAAAAATAAAATCAACTCCTTGCATCATGCAGAACGTATAATAGTCACAACGTATAATATTCCTAACATGAATTCACAAAAAAAGAAAACCATGCAGAACGTATAATATGCCAAGAAGCACTGCAGAAAGCGCCCTAACAACGATACATTTAAGGCTGAAATTGCTACGAATCGATATCTGTTGAAGAGTAACAATTTGCTACAACGCTAATTGAGACGGACGAAAAGTCGCGTGCGAGTATACGCTTTAAAAGTATATTCATAAGGGCGCTTATCGTATGAAAAGTTTTTGGATTATATGATATGCATGTTTTTCTTTTTTTGTTAAATAAAGATCATAATATTATACGTTGTGACTATTATACGTTATGCATGGAGAAATAAGTAATTTTATTTTTTAAACTTCTTCATGCACTACGTATAAGATTATACGATCTGCCGATTATACGTTGTGCATGGTTTTAAAATTTTGTTAAAATATGACATTATACGATCTGCATATTATACGTTATGCCGTTCCCCCCAGACCGGAACCTAAATTTATATATTTTTTAGTACAACCAAGTCACCGAGTAACTGCCATACTTCTATGGCTTCTGTGGCTTTGACATGTCATTTAAATTCTCGTTTTCAAAACCTTTGCTTTCTTAAAATTATTCGCACGACCAGCTATTCCATCCTCTGACTTAAAACGTGCATATTTTAAGGCAATTGTTATGGAGACTGAGATTCCTGTCAAACTGTAGTCATTAATCTCAAAATGAGTAGTTGTTGTCTTAAATAAAAATCGTTATCGTTAATTTCTATTTGTTTGACCCCATAAAGTATTTTTTTACAGTGTAATAAAAATAATAAAATTAGACAGTTCAAAGAGATGCTAGGAGCAACAAGTCCACGTTAATAGAAAAAGAAATCCAAGGAATCTTATCTAAACTCCTTTGTTTTATGCTCGATACAGCGAGGATGGGAGGACGAGAGTAGCAATCTAAACGCATTCGTATGGCGGTAGCTTAGCTAAGCGTTAGTCCAAAACGTCTAACTGTAGTTAAGGGGCGGTCTGACTTGTTCATTTCGTCGATCTTTTTCAAGGATTCTTTAAACAATCCCCGTGTGATATAGCAAAGATTGTTGGCGCTTTCATTTTCTCGACGATCCAGCGGTGCTCTTTTTTTAATCGTTTTTAATGAGAGGTTCAAAGAATAGAAACTGCCAGTCTTTCGCCTCGTAGTCTATCTCATATCCACCAGGTGTATGGAAGCTATTAGCGAATTCTTCTGGTGTAGCGATGTGTATGGCATTATAGCAATTAATAAAAAAAAACGAATCCTAAGTGAATGTATGTTTCTGCATCAAGCTTTCGAAATGGCAGGGGCCAAAGCCCTGGCCGTCCGGCCGCGCGAACCGTCATACTCTCTGCTCTCCGAACTGTCTCCATTCGGGATTTAGGCCAAAATGCTCGCGAGTCGGCGAATGACAATAAAAATTAAATGCCTTCTTGTGTCAAAATACGTGTTTCTTCTTATTTTATATCAATGCAGGCATCCGTTTTTTTCATTACAGTTACCCACAATCGCCATTTTGCCTTTCGTTTTCAATGAATATGTGCGATATCGGCTTTAAGAGGTTCCTTTTTTTTATTTTCTTATTAAAAACCGGTATGGGTGGCCAAAGGTGCTCAAAAAAGTCAAAAACACCCTGCCTTGCGAAAACACGCTCAGCGAGGTACCATGCCAGCGGATTTGCGGACTATGGCTATCGAGCTTATTCAAATTACTCTCGAAGACTCGCAGGTTATAGGTATGAGGAAAGGCATCCGCCACTTATCCTGGCGGTGCGGCAGAGAAATGAGTGTGAGAAACGGTTCGTTCTCATAAGCCTAATATATCTCATCTAATAATCTGGCTAATTATAAAATATGACAAATCCGAGTGCAGTGTACTGTCTATGGATGATTAATAAACAATATTCGTAAAGTTACTGTAACCTATCACGAAACAACTAGAACATTCCGATTGAATACTTTTTCACGGAGACCATTCAGTGTCAAGCCTGCTATGAATTAGTTCACGTGGTAAATATAACCTTACATACATTTAGCTTGAAATGTGATATATATGTCTGCATAATCGACCGTGACTTTTGAACCGTGATCGTGAACGAATGTATTCGAGCCTTGCAGTATGTTCGTAAAGTAGTTATGTTTACTGGGCTCTTTCTTTAATTAGTGTGCCCTTGCTTCACGGTCGATTGTACATGCATAAATGACACATAAACTCGTTTTGTTATGTTCAATGTGGGTATGTCACATTGAGTGAATACGGTCGGAGCGGCGATAAAATATTGTGCGTGCTTTCTTCCTGGATAATGTAACCGTGCTCATACAGGGAAGAGCCTGATATAGCACCTTCGGGACGCTGTGTGTTAAGCTTATATAATGGTGGTGGACGTGGTATGAGCCATTCATGTTCAGTTCATTAAAAGTGCAAGCCTGTGTGAACATCACTGGTTGCATAAGAACACCTCCAAGAGCAGTTATTGAGGGACTAATATAGCTTACAACACTAGACCTATTCATGATGAAATCTCTGGGAGTATGAACGTGCGAGCGTACGGCCATTGTAAATCTTGCTTACGGTAAGCTTTTCACCCCATTTGTGTTTCATTTTCGTCACAAACAGGTAGCCTACATTTGTTCTTTCCCAAAGTTTAGACTTTCTTAATACCAAATTTCATCAAAACGGGCGTGAAAACGCAACTGACAGAAATAGGTACTTTCGCATTTATAATATTAGTATGAATACAAGTGGGTCCACTGCGTTTTCTCGCAACAAGAAGTGACTAAAGAATTCGTATTTTTTGTTTCGAATTCCACATCATGTTAGGTCCCCTCCTAACTTGGTGGTAAGAGGGCGGCTCTTGGTATCATTGCATTGAATATGTGTCGGTAAGAGCGGCAATGGAATTTTTCCGTGTATTCCATCTATTATAATGTAGTTGTGCAATAAAATGAAGGTCTTAGCATGGCTTGAGCGGCTCGTAGCCTAGTGGCGCGGGGACTGGCCTAGCGTACCAGAGGCCTGGGTTCAATACCGACATGCACCACTGTCTTTCTCTTTCCGAGTTCGATAAATGCATTTCGTCACGAATGCGAGCTGCTTCAAGGTTCTGAATCCATGTAAAACTGTAGGTCCCCTTCCCCTACTAGGTGGTAGGGTTTAAGCCCGCCCGGGTTGGTGCCATCGCATTGGATGAAAAGATGGTCGAAGCGGCAATGAAAAATTGTCCGTGTTTTCCATCCAGTTCAATGTAGCCGTGCTCTTAAAGGGAAGGTCCTGGCATGGCACCTAATTCCTTCGGGAATGTAGTGTACTGGGCTAATATCATAACGGTAGTTGTGTGGTATTAGCCATCCATGTCAGGTCGCATAAAAAAAAATTGCAATTAGTTCTTATACACCTTTTGTTGGCTAATGTCATGACAATAGGTGTGGCATTAGACATCAATGTTGAGTTACAAAAAAAAATGTGCTGTACTGGCACTTAAAAATAATTCAAGTTATCCTCATAGCATTTCATCTCGTGCATATATTAAAGTTAAAGCCTGATGTAGGGAACAGTTAGGAAAAAAAAAAATTTTTTTTTGTCAAATTATATTATTATTAAATATAATTATTGGGTTTTTTCAGATATTGAGAGCCCTAACTTGGAGTTGCTGGTATATTAAAAGAACCTCAGCTATTTCCTTCCATGAAGATACTTATTCTCTATAGATCAATCTCTTTAGTACACTTTTTGGAATACCGGCTTCGTTAAACATGTTTGAAATTACGGCGTTTCAGGTGAGCATGTAGCGGCTCCCTCCTTGACAACGGGCTGAACGATGAGTTCGAAACGTCGGAGAATGTCTCCTCCCGTCGCGCGAAAAGCCATAAGTTTTCAAACATATCCCTTTAGTATCTGTTTAGGGTTCCGTACCCAAACGGTGAAAATGGAACCCTATTACTAAGCCTACGCTGTCCGTCCGTCCCTCCGTCTCGCCATCGTTTCGCATGAACCGTAATAGGTAGGCAGCTGAAATTTTCACAGAGTGTGTATTTATTTTGCCGCTATAACAACAGATAGGTAAAATTTCCAAATTATAAGAATTAAAGGGGTGCCTCAAACAAAAATGATGTTTTTTTGTGTTAAATAATTTACGACGGTACGGAACCCTTCGTGTGCGAGTCCGACTCGTATTTTTTTTTACCATGTACTCCAAATAAGTGCACGGCACGGGTACACCTGTATAATCATAGTTTCCTTTAAGGCACGTAAAACTGCAAGCTCCGTGCTTACAAGGTGGTAGGATTAGTCCCGCCCTGGTTTTATACAATCGCATCGAATGAACTATGGGCAAAGCGGCAATGAACTATTGTCCGTGCTTTTCCGCTAGTTCAATGTAGTCGTGAATTTAAGAAAAGTTCTGGCATATTACCTAGTTTCCAATAGGTGTGTTGCGGTAATATCCTGACAGTAAACTGTGTCTAGTTAAAAAAACCGGCCATGTGCGAGTCGGACTCATACAAGAATTCTTCCGGAACTTGCCATAAAAATCTTCTTGCATCAGACCCCCCTTTAATGTTCATTCTTCTCGAATTTTTACTATTTACTATTATAGCGGTAATAGAAATATCTATTACGTCTACCTATAACGGTCCATTAGATACAACCCACTGACAGACAGACGGACAGCGAAGTCTTAGTAATAGGCTACCGTTGCCACAATTTAGGTACGGAACTTTAAGCAATTCAAACAATAAATGATAAATTTTATCGTTGGCTCCAAAGTGACATGGAGAGTGTTCATGTGCAAGATTGTAACAGAAAGGAAGCCAAGACGAATAAAACAGTTTTTAAATTTCAATTTAATCAGTTGTTTTATTAAACTGAAAGTACATCTTCTTACAGATTAACTTCTATTACACTTACACAGAAATAAAGTCAGCTGTGGGTAGGCACAATTTATTTACAATAACACGGAAAACTAAGTAAATATAAACTATTCCGGGATTGTTACATGATTCTGTGCCGATATTAAAAAGACCATCCATCAGAAACCTAGATTCATATTTACAAAGATTTACTAGGAAGGCAGTTTTAAATTAAACACTTTAGTAATAATTTCAAATCAATAGCGTAGATATACAAATGATTCTTTTCAAGTGTGCCGCCATGGCCAAATTTGAAAGTATCAGAAATAGCGCAAAAGGGGCGCCATGGGGCTGATTTGGATAAAAACTTAAACTGAATTATAATATTTAAAAAAAATTGCCGGGATAAGTTAACTAATGTATGTAAGAACAATAAAATACTATTTTTGTTATTTTTCTCTAATTGAACTAGTTTGGTTACCGGCAAAAACTAAAATTACATTAAATTTTACATTCCGTTTTATGTTTTTTTTAAGCGAGGCATATGCCAGGCCCTCACATGAGAGGGCGAAAACGAGACGCCAGTAGGCCAGGTGCTTCTTCACAATATTGCATAGTTTACAGACTCTACGGATAAAGGATCTATTGGATTGGTAGGATATATTTTATTTGATATGTATATTTAAAATCATCATCAATGATATTATGTTCTAATAATCGGTAACTTTTTTACATTTTACTCAAGTTAGAAGTCTGTTCCAACACGATATCAGCAGTCTCACAAAGTTGAAAAAAATGTGCAAGAAGGAAGATTTTTTTTGTAAAAATATAATAACTTTAGACTAGAAAACCCTTCAGAATTGACCCTAAAAGGCAAACATGCACTTTATTTCTTACATAATCCCATTGCTATCTCACTCTTATAGAAATAATTATATGATACATAAATAACCTTACATATTAATATATGTTATTTTAGATAATACTTATGACATTTATGTTCTATGTACCTATTTACAAATAGGGTCTTATTGCGTTAATATCAGGAGTTGACGTCAGAAGTCGACAGGCACCGAAACGGGTGGATAACAGTTCAATTCTGAAGTATGAACTAATTCATCTGTGTTTCAGTGTTTCCGTGATGATGGTATGAATTTGCTATTTTAACTTTGAGAGCCATGGCAAAAGTAGCGAAGGCATGATAGCATACAAACATGCCACTTGAGAGCATGGAAACCAAAAGTACTGTTCAGCCAAGTAAAATGTTAAGAACCAAATTTAAAAAGTCAAATAAAAAAATATTTTGAAGAATAATCAGTTTCAATTGCTGCCTAAAACCTCCCACAAATATCTGCATTATGGTCGGCCCGTAAGCATCAGAAAATGTATACGTAGTTTACTAATAATTTGAAAACCACTGTTCCAACTTACTTGATATTTGGTATCTAATATTAAGTTACAAATATCTGTCTGCATATCTTTGTTATTCTGGGTCAAACCACAGAGAAAACAAAATTCGTATGAATTTTGAATTTTTCCTTTTATTCCATACCGTTTGAATTTAAAAAAAAAAACGTGTCTGAATTCATTACATGATATTGATATTATTTATCAATTTAATTGGAATAGCGGTTTACAAATGATTAGTAAACTACGTTTGCATGGAGAGCAGGAGAGCATAGCTTACGGGCCATTCTTAAGACCCTTCAATACAATAAACATTTTATTAACATTGATTCTATTAACTATACCATTTGCAGTCCTTTAGAGAGACTCTCCACGTGCTCCTTCGCCTTCATTCTAAGGGCAGCTATGGATGTACTTCTAGGATCGCCGGGATTGTGACCCGGCGACGTGTGGGCAATGGGGGATCCCACATTGGGCGGGGGACCGGCCGTCCTCTGGTCAGCTATGACCGGAGGTGTCAGGTAGCTGGGGTATCCGGTCTGCGGATGGCTGAGGAAGCCCGGCAGCGCCGTGAGCAGGGGCGGCGATAGCCACGGGTCCATGGGTAGGGCTAGGCCCGACCCGGCTATTCTGGAGAGAGAGCTGACGGCGTGGTAGTCTGAGAGGCCGAGTCTCGCCGCCTCCATCTTCTCTTGACGTCGCCATTTCGCTCTCCGGTTTTGAAACCAGACCTGGAACAAGGAAATGGAAGATGTTTGAAATGTGAATGACATAGAACACAGCTTAGGGGTCGGCGAAAAGGCGAAAGAGTGACGAAACAAATTTACAGATCGGACGTATTTTTTTATGAAATCTGGTATGGATGACTAATACTTAACAACTACCGTTCATATATTAGCCCAATACATAACATTGCCGAGGGAATTAGGTGCCATGCCAGGACCTTCCCTTTATGAGCACGGCTACACTGAAGTGGAAGGAAAACACGGTCGATTTTTCATTTCCGCTTTAGCCAAATTTTCATCGACTGCTGTGAAACTACTGTACCACCTGGTAAGGGAAGGGTAACTACAGTTTAACATGGGTTCCGAAACGTGGGACAGCTCGCATTTGTAAGGAAATGCACTTATCCTACTCAGAAAGCCCGTAACCTCTCGCATGAAAGGCAAGTCCCCTAGCTCCTACACCACGATCAGTAATAGTTATTCGTACCTGGGTGGGTCAAAAATGTAGTAAGGTCAGATTGATGATCGTAAGACGCTATATCATCTCTGCCTACACCTCCCGGGAAGCAACGTGATGGTATATTTTCACCACTGCTCATTTTCGTACCGTAGACTAATAAAGCCAAATAATTAATTTATGGCAGTATTCACAAACTAAAAAACTGCTGTTGTGTAATGTTTGTGCACCGCTTTCAATAAAAATCTTAAAAATTAAATACCTGTTACAAGTAAATAGCGACCTGATTTTGCAATCACGTGATTATATGGGCATAAATATTGTTTGCCAGATCTCGAAATTGTGTAAAATGCAAATTTGTTTCCACATCTCTACGATGAATCAGAATATTGCTACGTTAAATCTACACTTTTTACAGAAGTGCCCATGTAGACACAAAAAGGTCGTCTGATATATGAAAGCGAACACGAAACTGTTAACACACAACCAACTTTTCAACCAGCGAACGAAGAAAATAAGCGATGACAAACCACAACCAAAACAGTTACCCATCTAGACAAGTTAAGGTTTGAATTAGGCTTAGCCTATCACGAAAGATACTTCTATTCGAATATTGTAACGTTCAGTGTCAAACCTGATACCAAAGGTTCGAAAAGAAAGAGAGAGCCATTGGCGATTGCGTGACGAAGACACTTTGGATAGTGAAACCGTGTAGGGATAAACACACAAATGTGATGGTACAATCCGCAGAAAAGGTAAAAATCGGAATATTTCAACAAAACTTTTGACAATATCGATTCAGGCACTTATTGATTTTAAATAACGATTTATTATCGAAACAAAAGACTAGTTTTAAGAATTCTTATATTGCAATGTACGATCAATACTCATTGTGATTTTATAATAGTGCAAAGGCAGGTTTTAAAGAAAATTCTTATATCCCGGAACGGAGTTCCTCAGGGAAGTGGCTGGGTTTTGTTTTCTTAAAAATAAAATACGTGAATTCTGGAAAATGAACCGAATTTCCTTTGCCATTAATTTAAAATGTGAACTGACTATATTTTGGTCGGACAAACTTATCACATTCGTAAAAAAACGACGTCCTTGCTTTGTACAAAAAAAAGTACATTTTACGTACGTATCGTTAATTGTAATTTTGTTAACAGTACACAAAACATATTTCTTCAAAAGTGCCACTGTATCGTCACGGCTCAGTTGGTGAAAAAGCGACGCGGCTAATAAAATGGCAGCCAATTTATTTCGTGAAAATGTGAAAAGTTTGATGTGTAAAATAAATAACGTTTTATTCAGCTGTCGAGTTACTGAACTATTTATGACAAACGATGGTATGTCGTGCCTCTGTCGGGGTGGTTGGCTCCATAAATGTCACCTTTGAGATGCTTTTAAATAAATTTTATATTAAAAGACTCCTACATAGATTATCGGTAAAACTATTTGATACATTGAATTTGATATAGTATGTACAGACTATAAAACAATATAACTACGTAAATAATATAAAACAATATAAAGCCTATCCCCACAAAAAATATAATAACACGTGTTTTGAAAAAAATTGGTGATTATCAAAAAAACATTCTTGTCAGCCACACCATGTCGTCGTACTTACAATTGATAGTGCATTTAATACATATTGACTTTACATTTTTAGCATTTTAAGGTTTCCTCGTAACCCTGATCCTATATATTTGAGGTTAAGTTCTGTATTTAGATACCTTGTACCTAGAATTACAATATCACTGATGAAACAAAATTTCATCAAGTTTCAATTCATATAATTCTATATGTATGTATACGAACAGTTTTAAATCTAAATACCACACCTCAAGTTACACTTTCGAAATGAGCGAGTAAGGACCAGCCTTAAGGACGGACCCGAATTTCTTTTGACATCAGAGGACCAGACAAAATACATTCCCCAGTCAGTGAAGTCTTGCAGGATACCAATAACGCAAGTTAAATACGAGTTCATGGTGCAAGTTTCGTGTCGACTTCGTGTCTATAACGCGACAACTCCCCTTGTTTATAGCCACGTCGTTACTCAAATCGTTTGAATAATTCGGAAATTCTGGATGACATTGACAACGTTGGTTAAGATCGGCTATGGAACACTGAAAAAAAAATGGTGAGCAACTGTTCTCTGTTTTAGCACAGTTTAAATTCAGTAATTTTTATTAAAGTATTTCTTATTACTATTAATGTATAACGGTAATTATCTGAACAGTACCGCTTGGTAAAAATAACCTGGTAAGAGAGCAGATGATTTTGAAACGTTAATCTTAACTGATTGAACGTTAAGGCTGACTTAAATACAGTCGTGCAACAGACCAGTTTTAAGAGGTATAGCCTAAGGCGTAAGTAAGAATGGAAAAATACAAAAGCTAGAAATATTTTTTACACAGTTAGAGAAACAGTAAGAGAAAACAGTGTATGGCACACAGTTAAAAAAACCATTAAAAGATACAGTAACATTTCTATTTTAAGGCTAACTGTTTTCACACAGTTAGAGTAATAAATTTAATTAGTTGGCTCTATTTTTTTTCACCTTGCAAGACTGTTGTTACTCAGTTAGATTTACTGATTTATTTTTCAGCGAAGTGAGAATAATTGTTATTAGATTTTTTTAAACGAGCAGAGAAATGTTCCGATTGGATATTTATCTAAATATCGTAGCTCAGTGGCGCGAGAACTAGCCTTCCATGCCAGAGGTCATGGGTTCGATCCCCTCCCCGTTTACGTGATCATTTATTTTCTTAATCTTTCTGTAAATGCATTTCTTCACGAATGCGAGCTGTTCTATGGATAGGAATGCGTGTAAAACAGAAAGTTCCCCTTCACCTACTCGGTGGTAAGGTTAAGTCCGCCCAAGTAGGTACCATCACATTAGATAAAACGTTGGGCGAAGTGGCAATCAATAATTGTCCGTATTTTCCTTCCAGTTCAATATAGCCGTGCTCATAAAGGGAAGGTCCGTGGCACGACACCTACATAAGTAGGAAACCTTTAAGAATGCGGTGTGTTAGACTCCCCAATTTAATGTTAGCAATATCCATTAAGATTTGCTACCATACTGCTTCTACTTTCAATATGATATTGATAATTCGCAACTCGTATATTGCGAAAAATATAGATCCAAGTTCAATATATAGGATCAAGTAACGATATATAGACTTGACACTTCTTAGTTATAAAAGCTGACGAAGTTAGTACTATTTTGTCAGTCTCGGCATCTTAGTGGTGCGACGCCTTGCGATTCGATAAGCTGGGTAAGCACGTCTGAGCGCGGTTGGGTTCTGGATGGGTGATCATTTTAACCGTTGAGACTGGCCGTGGTTCGGATTCCACCTTGAACTCTAGTTCCCCTTCCTTATTTACTAGATGTTCGGGTTAATCGCTCGTGAATGAACGATGGTCGAAGCCGCAATGAAAATCCACCCAGTTTAATATAGCCGAGCAATGTAAGTAAGGTCCTGGCATGGCACCTAGTTCCCATGTGGTGTGTTAGGCTAATAGCTGACGGCCAGTTGGTATTATCCAGCCATGTCCAGTTAAATAAAATAACATAGATATCAATTGTAACAGCAGCTCCTTAATCCATGTAACGGAAGCATTGTGGGTTAGAGAACTCAATACATTAATTGCGCAATTTATTTCCTGTCGTGTAGCAACTTGATGTAGGGTGTTCAACAACACGATTTTAGCGCATTTTTTGTGTGCATTCAACTATTTCATTAATATAATAGTTTTTTAGTAACATTTTTCAGAAATTTCCAAAAATGTTTAAAAACGGTTGTGTTAAAAAAATATTACCTATCCTTATACTTTCGACGATTCACACCGACAGACCCGGTATATAGAATTCATGTTTCGAAAAAAAATGACATAAAAACGATTTGCTGTTAATGATAAATTGCTCAAGGCACGGTCCTACTGGGACTCGGTAGCCCAGCTGCGGTAGCCCAGTGGTACGACACATTCAATTCGATAAGCGTTGTGAAGCAACTCTGAGCGCGGTAAATTATGCATGAGCAAGTCGTGTTTCACTTCAGAAAAATGAAACCTTCGGATATATGTATTTATTAAAGATTTATGTCAATAACAAATAACGATTGAATAGAAAAAGGTGATAGAAGGGATGACAGGATTCTCAGCAACGGCTACATTAAAATAACAGTACTCATAAATGAAACCTAAGTTGAATTAAAAATAAAGTATTAAGTATTCGACTTTGGAATGCACTGTGGTCGAAGCGGCAGTAAAAATCGTCAATCAAATTTATAAATCTCTTTTCAGTTTAATCACAGCGCAAGATGTCAATGATATTAAGAGTCATAAAAAGTTTGCCATGTCCAGTTAAATAAAATAACATAGATATCAATTGTAACAGCAGCTCCTTAATCCATGTAACGGAAGCATTGTGGGTTAGAGAACTCAATACATTAATTGCGCAATTTATTTCCTGTCGTGTAGCAACTTGATGTAGGGTGTTCAACAACACGATTTTAGCGCATTTTTTGTGTGCATTCAACTATTTCATTAATATAATAGTTTTTTAGTAACATTTTTCAGAAATTTCCAAAAATGTTTAAAAACGGTTGTGTTAAAAAAATATTACCTATCCTTATACTTTCGACGATTCACACCGACAGACCCGGTATATAGAATTCATGTTTCGAAAAAAAATGACATAAAAACGATTTGCTGTTAATGATAAATTGCTCAAGGCACGGTCCTACTGGGACTCGGTAGCCCAGCTGCGGTAGCCCAGTGGTACGACACATTCAATTCGATAAGCGTTGTGAAGCAACTCTGAGCGCGGTAAATTATGCATGAGCAAGTCGTGTTTCACTTCAGAAAAATGAAACCTTCGGATATATGTATTTATTAAAGATTTATGTCAATAACAAATAACGATTGAATAGAAAAAGGTGATAGAAGGGATGACAGGATTCTCAGCAACGGCTACATTAAAATAACAGTACTCATAAATGAAACCTAAGTTGAATTAAAAATAAAGTATTAAGTATTCGACTTTGGAATGCACTGTGGTCGAAGCGGCAGTAAAAATCGTCAATCAAATTTATAAATCTCTTTTCAGTTTAATCACAGCGCAAGATGTCAATGATATTAAGAGTCATAAAAAGTTTGCAGTGTTTTATAACTTTCGAAAATGAACTTTGTAAAAACATTACAAACATTGATCTTCGGGAGAAACAAATTGAAATTTTTGTTCATAAAAAAATACTTATCTTAAAATAAAAAAAGAAATGGATAAAGAAATCGCTGTAGCAACCCTGAGAGTGTCGTGATGGTGTCAACCCTAACCTAGCACGACATGGTAGAGTTGGTTCTTACATGAAATCAAGTTCCACGATTCCGAAAAGATTCAGTGAAGACTTTAAAACAGCACTTTAAAATAAATTATAATAAAAACATTCAAAAAAAGGACATGGAGTATTTAATAAACATGCTTTTTTTATTATTGTTTTATCGATTAGGCTCTTTATAACGGATTGTTACACAACTAATACTGATGTTTTCCGGTGGAAATATTTTATATGTGGCAAAGGTTAAAGTACGGATTTATTAAAGAAAATGCAAATTAAATAAATGGGCTATTGTGGGAAATTTATATCATATAATTATGTGTGTCCGTTTTTTGTAAATAAGGTTGTTTTTATCTCCCTACATGTTCAGTTACTCTAAATAGGAAAAAAACGAGAAATGAATAGTAACAATTATATAAAAACAATTCAATTACAAATACAAATAACTGAGAAAACAATTATATAAATTGAATAACTTAAATCCGCAATTTAAGTTCGAAATATTAACATTAGTTATAAAGTTCTTCTTATTATATGCTGCCAAGCATGGATATTTCTTCACCTCCATGCTGCCAAGCAAGACTATAAGATCTACAATATGTGTACTTGGTAGATGGCTGCTATAAGGAAAGAACATAGTAATAGTATCCAATACCACATTAATATTACTACATTAAATTATTTTCAAATTAAACACCCCCATAATCAAGGAAAACTTCGTTATTACTAAACCATTTCTATGCATTAAACACAAATAATTCAATAACAAAAACACGCAGGGAAAATGCGCTCAAACAATTCGTTCCAAAAAACAGAATACCTCACTCAAATTGAGTGAGCGACCGTCCCGAGAAATGTGACAGATGTCAGTTTAGTTGCGTTCCTATTTCGAATTCGCGAACTCTGATTGGTCCCCCGACTGCCGCTGTCGGTGGCCGTTGATTTGATTTAGGAACAAAATGTTATGATTTATATTCCCTGCTTTATTGGATGCAAATGTTGATGTTGTTCGTAAGAAAAATATAAGATGACAATTTTTTTACTGGAACTAAGATTAATAGTAATTTTGTCTTAAGTCTTAAACATGTCTTGAGTTAAATAGTTTTCGACAGGTATAATACAGCAAATATTTTAGAATTAGATGTGTTACTTGAGTTTGCTGTCCGCTACATATTTCGTTCTTTGTGTGCATGTATAAGATTGCATACAGGGCGGCGAGTTCGTAATTTGGATGCCACGTAAAACCGTACGTCCCCCTCCTTACCTACAAGGTGGATAGGTTAATTCCGCCCGGGTTAACTATCGCATTGAATGAACTATGGTTGCAGCGGCAATGAAAATTGACCGTGTTAATAAGCTGCCCAATATAAGGAAGGTGTGCAATAAAAGCGGACAAGTGAAATAAGCTTAATCAACTCATAATAGGGGCATTTCTTACCAGCTTGCAATCAATATAATACAAGATAATCAACACTTTAGCAATAATGGCTCTTTGAGTGTCGATTACGATAAATCAGAATTTTGTGAAAACCAGGCTAAAGTGTAATGTAAATATCAAAGACGGATGTGCGTAATTTCATTCAATTTAATTCATAGATTAAAACTTTTGTTGTACTCAGTCAAATAACTCAGTGTAGTTACGTCACAGACTGGTAGATCCACGGATTCGATCAACTCAGTTATGAAACACCCGAAAACATTTTTGCTGGTCGACATATTTTGTCCGTCCAAATAATGAAATACACAATAGGATCTAAGTGCTTCACCCAAATAATTTTTTGGCAAATCGCGTTCAAATTGCATATATGAATCTACGGATTATGAGAAGCTATGTCAAATCTGCTGGCCTCTTCAGGGACGTACTTCACGTAATGGTAAATAGAAAAGAACAAAAAGCCAATAAAAACCTTCTTTGACAATAGTTTTCTCGTAATTCCACCCGAATGAACGGTGTAAATAATAAAAAGCTAAAATTGGTCGCTACTTAGTAGACTAACAAATTTAATTTTTGGTACACGAGTTCCCGTTAATTCCCCGTCGCCTTATCACACGCTAGAACCTCGAGTTAAGCCGGGGGGATTCACACTCTATCCAGATATTCATGCAATAAAACGACTACACTTCTTATAGTATTGCTGGTATAGCAATTGAAACTGAGCAAATGAAAAAAACCGGCCAAGTACGATTCGGACTCGCACACGAAGGGTTCCATCGTCCAAGATTTAACAAAAAAAAATTTACGTTTTTTGTATGGGAACCTCCTTTATTTTTATTATTTTCTTATCTTACCTTTGTTGTTATAGCGGCAAAATAAATACACACTCTGTGAAAATTTCAGCTGCCTACTTATTACGGTTCGTGAGATACAGCCCTGTGACAGACGGACGGACGGACGGACGGACGGATGGACGGACGAACAGCGGAGGCTTAGTAATAGGGTTCCGTTTTAACTCTTTGGGTACGGAACCCTAAAAACGATGTTGTCACTAGAATCGATAAAGGAGTGCTAAGATAGTTTGAACATATGGAACAAATGGATGACGAAAAAAAATTTAAAGAGCAGGAGTGAGCGGAAGTGTTTTGCTCGGGCGGCCTAGAAGAACCGATGTGATTATTCGTGAAGCTATCCGATTGTATATAGACTAAGCATTTATCAATAATAAACATTTTCATTTTCATTTTCAAGTTCTGGTACGTAGCACTCGTTATGAAAATAAGTGTTTGTAGATGAAGCGAAAGAAGTGTGCTGTGATCGTACCGTACGGCGCTCTATAATATCTGCCTACCTCTCCGAGAAAGCGGCGTGAGTGTATGTACATATGAAATCTAAACTCGATTTTAGCGGAGTGGCGCTGTAATTTTTGCATTTAAATTTAATTGACGAATTCACTCACTACTGATTTTATCGAGTTCTAAAAACACGAAACAACTCATTACCGAAAAAACAGCACAGGACTCAATTTAGTGCAACGAGCGGTCGATGTTGCCTGTCCTGAATTAGTAAGGGAACTAACTACAGTTAGATGTTTTCCACTTACTCGTGGCAACGCTGCCGCCATACAAATGAGTTTCGATCGCTTTTATTGTCCTTCTATGCTCGCTGTTCACACCTACCATCCTATCGTTTATTGTAAAGATATTAGCCCAAAAACTGCATTCCCGACAACGGATTTAATAAATTCATGTTTTCCAGATATAATTACACCGATAACGAATATGGCTAGTACCACACCCACCGCCGCAAAAATATTCCAAAACAAGTAATTCTCGAATGTCCTCAACTTACCAATTTCGTCCTACCACCCATTTTCATAATCAATACATCGCATTTACAATGAACTTTTCTAAGATTCCTATTTTTCATAAAGCCTTGGCTGATTGGCTGAAGACGACTTTGAATGCAGGAAACTCAGTAATTCCAAAATGCATTATGTGCAGTTTTTGCTATTACACGAAGTAATAATAAATCTGAACGTTGATTCTGTTCTGCGAGTGCGGATTGCATACGTATCCCGCGTCAAGTAAATTGGGGTGAATTTAACCCCACAGCGAAGTAAAATGTTGGAACTACCCGCGGTTATAATTGGGGTCCACACACGCATTCCTCGCGGGATTGTAGCTCCGTAGAGCACGAGTTACTGTAGCCTGTAGGCAGGAAGTTTCCGACTTGGAGTGGTTACAACCAAAGCTTCTTGAGTACTGTGAAGTCATGGGTATGCCAATATAAATTTTACGTTACCATTACACGGATTTTTTGTCGATTATTTTTAATTTTATCACAATGGATAAAACATATATTAAGGTGGCTCTTTCCGATGAGACTAACTCAATTTTAGCGTGTAATTAAAGTCCGGAGACACCTGACAACTTACTTACCTTTAAGGAGGTTTATTTCTACCAATAGATAGCGCCACAATCGTTTGTCGTTATTATTGATATAACTCCCAAAAAATAAGAAGTTACGGCGGTATTGGCGAAGACACTAACTATTTATGTACTTCATCAACTTGTTATAAAAACGCTAGTATTTGTGAAATAATTATTAGGCATAGTAATTGTAAATAGTAACTTTTTGCACACAATCTCAGAATTATGTAATTAATTACAGCTTATTTTTGTAATTGTTTTATGCATAACTGCTTGATGTGCTCGCCACTACAGTTATAGTTAATACAGGTATAGTTACCACCGGGCTAACATTACAATAACTGGTTTAGTCCGACTTTAATACGCGTACTAGAGTTATGCCACCCACTCTGAATACTGCTCGTAGCACTTCATTCAGAGAGCACCTGTCAAAACTTATTACGAGATTAGCACCGGACCAACCATACAAAAACCGGTTAAGTCCAGCGGATTAAAGTTAGTCCGACCACACTGAATACACCCGAACAGAAAGACCAGAAACAGCTACGAACGACCGAGCCGCCATCTATTTTTCCTGCGAAAGCTTTAGTTTCAGAGCTTTTGCGGTATGAACCGCTCTTGATATATACAAGTAAAGCTTAAATATTTATCGCGCCCGAAGTGAGCAATACGTCACTCGGGTTATATTTCACGACAAATAAACGGTATATATACGGAGCAGTAAGTGGTTAAGTAGGCTCTGTCACGATACGTTACATGCGCATAATTTGGAAATAGAAAAACCTTTCGACAATTCTAATGAGTTTTCACCGACGCGGCGTTCTCTCTTAGCCAATCACTATCACGCCTGTAATACAGGGAATTGGATAAAGAGGCGTTTAATGGTTTTTAGGGTTCCGTACCAAAGTGTGAAAACGGAACCCTACTACTAAGCCTCCGCTGTCCGTCCGTCCGTCTGTCACAGGGCTGTATCTCATGAACCGTAATAGGTAGGCAGCTGAAATTTTCACAGAGTGTGTATTTATTTTGCCGCCATAACAAGAAATAGGTAAAATCTAAAAATATAAAAATTTAAGGGTGTTGATGGTACGGAACCCGTCGTGTGCGAGTCTGACTCACACTTGGCCGGTTTTTTTATTGAATATGATACGCGGCTCAGTGGCGCGGGGGCCTGCCTTCTGTTTCAGAGGTCACGGTGTAGATTTGTTGTTGAGGTTTTTAGGTAAGTATGTAGTGTTTTGAACACTGTATTGCAGGATACATTGAGTAGGGACGGAAATCTGAACGAGAATTCTTAGTTACTGTTATAGCGCAGAAGGCGGCATCAATAGACACACTGCTCCTGAAAAGGTTGATCGCTGGTTCGATTCCAACCGTTGGTAGTGATAACTATTAACATTCCGGAGATTCAATTCTTACCTACTATGTACATGTCCTACTATGTACATGAGAGGAAACGTATTAATAGCCTTCTGGCAAAAAACAAAATCTACGAATTACCATTGTTACTAGCTGGATAAGATAAAATATTGAACATTATCTTTAAATATATCTGATACAGAATTATGTTGATATTATTTTAAATACATATTGTTAAATTATCGTATAATAAATTTAAAAATAAATTGCTTTAAAAGTTTTTCTACGAAGTAAAGTTTCTCCGATCCTTAAATGATATAATAATCTTTTTTATAAATATCTTTGTTAACTTAAATATTTCAAACCATTTTTGTTGAAAGTATAATATAAATAAATGCGAAAAAGATATTTATGCGAAAGGTATAAAATGGTATTTAGGTTAATATTACATTAGGGCAAGTATGTGAGGGGATGGTTTTCATGGCGACACGAGCATGTATCTCCTGCAAGTATGCACCTACCTAGTCACCAGGAAGCACTTCTTCATCCACCACTCTCCGGATATGAGAAAAGTCTGGATGAGGTAAGCGCTCCACTAAAGGTCGGTGCGACGTAACCGGCCACCTGCCGTTGGCTGCGTGACGCGTGTCACGTGACACGCGTCACGTGACATCGCCGCGGGCGGACGACGCGACGTCGCGAGACCGACGCTGTCAAAAACTAACATGTCTTTTTCGTGTGCGGTATTTCATTGGAAATTGGCTTCGAGGTTGGGGTGCGATGGTGGCGCAATTTTTCGGATGAAACTATTTCTGCTACGTGTTTTCACTTCGAGTTTCGATGCGTAATTAAGTAATGCGCCAGACGGTTATGCGAACAGAGATAAAAGGTTCGTTTGGAACCAGAGAGCATTCACAGTGAGAAAAAAGACGTCAACTTTATTTAAGTTAAGAAATTGAAATTTAGGTTATCGTTTCATCAGAAGCAAAGAATATATACGCTTGTCCGGTAAAAGGTAACTCTACTTTCGAGCGTTAGCGCTACGAGATAACGCCGGAATCACACAAAATTTCATTCATTTATTCTTACAATTAATAACAAAAAATATTCGCTACCACTTAAACTGCAGCCCAAAGGCTGTATTATAAGTGGTAGGCTAATTGTTCGAAAATGTTAACCTACAAAATGTTCTTATTAACTGGATGGAAATCACGGACAAATTTTCATTGCCCCTTCGACCATAATTTAATCGAATGCGGTGGTACCAGTCCGGGCGGGCTTAACGCTACCATGTAGTAGGGGAAGGGGACTACCGTTCTTCATGGGTTCCGAACCATCGAACAGCTTACATTCGTAATCCAACTTAGCGAGAGAAAGAAAGTGATACATGACCGGACGAGGATTTGATCCTATAGCCTCTCGCATGATAGGCAAGTTCTCTATCCCCTATACCATGAGCTGTATGGACTCATAAAAAATGCACAAAAAATGTTTTGGTAACCTGTGTCAAACTTATGGGCTGTCCCTTTTGCGGGATTTGTCGAATTGCGGTTACAAGTAAAACTGTCTGTAACCTTTCCTACTGAAATAGATGGTAGGGTTAACTCCTCCTACATATGTTGATGCCATCGCAGAGAGAGAGAACGTTTGTCGAAGAACGGAACAAATAATGTATTTTGGAAAAAGTAATAAAAATGACAAAAATAAATAACAATAACAACAATTGACAAAAATATATTTTTATTTTTAAAATGAATTGACTTAATAATTTACCGATAGTCGATTTGTAACTCTCAATATAGGCTCTGATAGAAATGGCAATATCCGTAGATACATATATGACCTTCGCGATGCCCTCATTTTCATTGCTATAATGGCGTCCAAATTAAAAGAACCTCGATGACAACTTACATGGCAAGTTATTCGCATAGAAAGTGACAATGCCAGCTAAGCGTGGCCGAGTTATACTAACTGGAGTAGAAAGCTCTCGCCCTGCGCTATAATCCGATTGTCTCATTAGTCGGCGGCGCTTGTTAGGAAGCAGATTGAGCTGGATTGAAGCGGATACATCCGGATCTGTCGGCTTCGGCACAAGCGATGCTATTGCGTACGTTGATTTGTCTGTCCTTTTCCTGAATCCTGGCGTTATTTTGTGGCAACTTTGTAACAATTTAAGGGCAGATTTTTCAATAGTCAGACAAACAGCCAGAGAACTATTCGACGTATTTATTTATGCTTCAGCTTATCCATCAGATAAAGTAAGTACATATGTTTATAAGTAAAATTATAGTCCGATTATTGTTATAGAAGATATAATTCTCCGGCAATGACTATCCGTCTTTTGGCAAACGTGAATTTATACTATCAGTCCGATAAGAACTATGTATTGAAAAATAACCCCTAAAAGTCATTTTTATGGTTTTACAACCGTTTCTCAATTTTTTTTTATTCATTCTTGAAGAAAACATAATAGAGAAACCACCAAATATATTATTAAACTTGGTTTAAGAATAGTAAACGGGGGAGGCATTACGGTACAAGGGAAAAGTGATTTCACATTACAGTAGGTATTTAGGTTGAAAAAGTCACCGAAGGGTTACTATGCAATCCTGATGTTTAAAGCATAAAACGGATTATTACAGAAGTAATAAAATAATGTTAATATTTCTTGGAAATATTAACTATAAATTGAAGTCAAGTAATTAAGGTAAAATGTAAGTATATACTGGGTGCATAACGGTACTGGATAGGTGATACATATCTTCAACCTTTAAAGGTGACTGTGGTTTGGATTCCACGTAGTTAATCCCGCTCGAGTTTAACCATTGCATTGAATTAAAGATGTTCGAAACGGCAAGCCAAAATCAACCATATAGATAGTTCTAAGCACAGAACAAAAAGAACGGGTAGAAGGAGTAAGTAGGCGGAAACAGCGTAGCCACTAGTACGCGGAGCTCGGCGCACTTCGTGATTCGCGCTCAGCAGTCGTGTTTCGTCACTGCTACGGCGCTGTCGACCGCAATTACTGCACGGTAAACTCGCGAAGCAAGAACGATGCCCTATTGTGACATTTTGGAGTGCAAAAACGATAGCCGAACACACAATTTAACAAAAGGAGGCATATCATACCATCGGTAAGTATTATTTTATTTAATTTCGATTTAAATTCGAAAATGTATGCAAAATTTGACGAACACTTCAAAAGTCAAACAAAAATTTACTCTAATTCCCACATTTTAAGGATTGGTTTGCATCAATCTCATACATTGTTCTCGAAATTTCTGTCATTCACGATTATTTTTATATTCTATGGTGATGCCTCAGCTACTCAATAAGGGATGTGACACATCGAATCGACATTGAGCTATCGATGTTTATGTATGTTTACAGTGATGATTGGACATGGATGATTAATATAACAACAATTGTTATTAACCCTAGAACCGTATCCTGGGGTACAAATCGAAAAAAAATATTTAAAATTACCATAACTTTTTAACCTTGCGCGAGATTATTTAGTGCGACCGTGTATTTTAATAGGGGCTCGAGGTGCATCTTTACGTCAATTGATCACGGGCTTAGCTAGCGTACGGACGTCACACTAAGCATGTGGGGTACGCCTGCACCCCGGGATACGGTTAACGTAAGTTTTTTGTATGTTTAAAAGTTTCGAAAACAGCATAAAATTACCATATTTGGGTGCTGGTATTTAGTTGCTATTTATGTTTAATTTGTGCATTAACAATATATGCATGATCCCCATCTTATTTCGCAAGTTTTTTTAGCAATTTTTTTTGGTTGCTTTATACGATAATTGGTTTACCTTGATTTTTTCTGCAGATTTTTTTTTTTGCAGAAGAAATTAACATCGGTTGGCACACTGAAAAAGAACTAAAAAGAAGTCCCAAACCATTTCAACAGATGAAATATTGAAAGAAAATATTTGCATTTCACAGCAAACTTACATTTCTCTCTTATGGGCCTCCTAAACTCAGCCAAAAGAAGTAAAAGAACATCTTGATGCTTTCAATAATGTATTATAAATGCAGAAAAAGACAAAACGATAAACCTCACCAAAATAATACATATTTACAACAAAACAAAGGGTGGACTTGACACATTCGACCAGTTGTGCCATAAATATAGCGTCTCGTGGAAGACTCGCTGTTGAAGCATATGCGTATTTTACGAAATTCAAAATATCGTCGGGATTCATTCCTTGATATGGGGATATGTTAATAGGAAACATATTTTCAAAAACAAACGTTCCTTGTTAAAGATTCTGGCAATAGACCCCATGAAACCACACCTTGAGCAGCGTTTTACACACTAAACTTTGCCGACGAATCTACAGCAAATTGTTGGAGGTATCATTGGATAGAAATGGACATAAGATGCTCCAAGATTTCTGGATACTATAATAAAAAGGTGTTTTAAAAAAATCAAGAAACCAACGCGCTATTTGCAAGACCTTTATTTGTAACGAGCACCAGACTGTAGTTTGCTAAAACTGTGCTAAATAGTTTTTGTAATAAGATTTTTTTATTAAAATGTATGGTGATTAAATGTATTTATAAGAAAATCTAAGTAGAATTGGTAATAAATGTTTAATTTTGTAAAAAAATCTGTTTCATTTTACGGGGTATGCCTGTACCCCTGGGTACTGTTAATGTCCTTGTCAATATGGGTACGGTTCTAGGGTTAAATTAGGATATTACACCGCATTCCCGAGAGAGCTTTAGTGCTATGGCTATATTAAACTAGTCAGAAAACGAGTACTGGGTCATTACCGCACCGGCTGTATTTTATTGAATGTTATTGTACCAACCTAGGCTGGTTTCCGGTATATCACTTAGTAATTCGCATGTAATTATGTATTATACCTACATTACAAAAAAAAACAATGTAATCTGAAATTTGCACTCTCTCTGTTTCTGTTTGTATATTAATATAACGGAAACAATTATTAAATAATGAACTGAATCGTGTGTTTTAGTATTTCTTAATTAATGTTTAAAGGCTAGATTAAACTAACTGATTCTGAATGGTAAATAAATATATTGACTGACATCTAGTGGTTGGGGGCAAACGTTTGTGGTTGGCGATCGAACCTGGACACAAACTTTCACGAGAATCGGTTTAGAAATGCGACTTGTAGAGGAGAACAGCCGCATAGGCGGACAGCCGGTCGCCGGATATACGAAAGCATTTTTGCCCAAGCTTCGCTCGGTCAAAAAGTTACGATATATTGTTTAATAAAATGTAGTACAAAATATATCGATACTCTGACGGATGACGTCACGATTTAGCCACATCCCTAATTGAGTAGCTCTCATGACTATGCAGTGCTGGGATTTTATCATATTTGTGCGATAAATGTACTGTCGGTACTATTTAATACCGTGACCTTAAAACCTTTACATATATTATTATTAGTCCTAAGATACGAAAATTGTCACTTCGCTTCAAATAGAATCACATTTTGCAATATTTGAATGTTATTTCTTAGATATACAATGAATACTAAGGCCTAGTCTTCCAGTTCGGAAAATAGGACCGTAAATACTGATTATCACAATGAGGCTTTTTTGTTTATTAGGACTTACTTTGTCGTGGTACGATATTTTTAGTCATTTTATCTCAGATTATAATAATTTTCCAAATAATACGGTAATAGTTTGTTAGCTTCGTCAAAACACCCCAACACTGTAAATGAGTAGCTTTGACATTTTCGAGTAGCGCGTGGTTTTGTCGTGTGACGTAAATCACCTATAACAACACAAATAGTAAGCAACTTTGCTGTATACACATAAGGTTACTTTATCCTTAAACTTAATTTTCATTTCCTGCATTTTATTTGTAGTTTAAGATTTGCTCCATGTAGATCAACTAGAGAACGTCATTACTACATGTTAAAAGTCGGTAATTAACAAATCAATCTGTTTTGAAATAAGGCCTGGTTTCGATTGCGTTTGAAAATTAAATACTTTATTTTGCTTCAATGATGTGTAGCCAACCAGAGGAACGATTTCAATGTGATCGAAAATAGGACACAATCATGTTCGTGTGCGTAGAGTCACGGCGGTTTCCTTACAAACCCTCGTCTATGCTATTTCTATCCCTTCTTTGTTCTGTGGTTCTAAGTATGTAGCTAGTATGTAACTGTAGAATATAAGGAAGGTCCTGGCATGGTACCTATATCTACGTGGTGTGTTCGGCTTATATTATGGCATTAGGTGTTTCATTTGTTATATATTTGCAGTTCAGTTTTCTTTTTATTTATTTAATAATAATTGATTTTTAATGGATGCTTGCACAATAATAAAATATTTTTTAAATTTATTATTTACTGTAGGTTGTTATTAATTAATTAATTTAATGCCCAATTGAATCCAAGAGCTAGAATTTTTTTTATACAATTTAACATTTTAAGCTCATTTACTTATTTCATATTTAGATAAAAATGTTGTCCAATATAATATTGGGCCAAAATTTACTGATTTTCATTGCACTGTAAATTTTGAGCATATCTAGATAATTTAATATTTATAATTGTTAACTTAAAATATTTTAAACGGACAGCGACGTAATAAGTATTTTTGCTATTGATAGGTTATATAATCAGATAAATATTGGCTGACATATAATGTGTCGCATTCTGTATTGATAATGAAAGCAGAGAAACTTGTTTTCATTTTAATAACACCAATTACGTAGGCACTCCCAAAACCAGTTCATGCAACACAATTAATTCACTCCAAACTCGTTACAAACACAATACCCGAGCGAAACTAAGCAACATTGACTTTCCACCTCCCGTCTTACTTCAACTCACCTAAGTAAACAGAGATCGAAAGCGTTCTCATTCTTTCTTTTATGTAAGAAGTTGGTCGCAGGAAAGAGATGCACTCTTTACATTAACCAGCGCGAGCGGGAAGGAGCTACTTTAACGCCATCTTGGATGCGGTGCTCTGGACCAGAAAGTTAGCCAATAAACCGAAACGTCCTACCGCCTGTAGACGTAAGCGCAGTTGACGTTTTTTGTGAACTGCGACTAAAGGCTATCGAGTTAGAGATCAGAATCGATTGGTTAGCTTGGGAATGGAGGATGTTGCGGCGGGAGGCATAATATTTACCCTACTCACTCAAGGCACTTTGTGTAGAGTTCTTAAGGGGAAATCAGAGGGGAGCGAATACGCGACCGTAATCAAATGCAGAGTTGCGCTGTCATGGTTTGACGAGGAATACGTAAGGGTGACTCATTCAATGTTTCTGGTCTATGACTTGAATTTTGAAGTTTATCATCTTTTTACGAATACAACGCTTAGGGGGTAATACAGGCATTGTATTAGCTTCCACTACTAACTAGGTTCATACGTGTTCAACGACATCATTTCGCGATAGTAAATAAGTATAAGTTTTTTCTCTTTATTACGTTAAGCCTGGTGTCTTGTCGTATGACTAATCAATCATGTCCATAACGATAAAGTCAGAATATTTGACGTTTAGTTAAGGTTTTCATAATTTCATTGGGATTTATTAAATGAATTTGATTTAATAATAATTTAATTTTTTTTTATTTAGACAGATTTAATTTTTCTTAAATATATATTTTCTTCGTAACCAAGATAAACATGGTGTCTGGTAATTCGAAACATTCCTTCTAAGGGGTAATTCTAAAGCTATTTTTTAACAAATTTGGTCCAGTAAAATGGGGGTCTAAAATTAATAGTTTTTGAGCTATTTAAGTTTTAAGTTTTTTTTCAATGGACTGTGTTATTATGAAAAAATGATGATTGTAAAATTACTACTACTCTGGGCATTTTATCAGCGATTTTCTAAAAACTGATAAAAGAGAGCCTATATCCATAATCTCAGAAATAAAGGGTCATCAATGACAGTTTGTGTAAAAAACTACACAAGTGGATTACTAAAAAAAAGTATCATACGTGGCATACAAATTATGGAAATAACTTTATTATGCCATGAGCTTCCCGAAAAATTATAAATGTTGTCCACTTTGTGTGAAAGTACCTTTTTTTTTGTTTGATTCGGTTATTCCTTTAGTTTGTCGTATTAAATTACTTCACAGAATTAATGTTTTAATTATAAGCGACACTACTGGCTGGCTCAATAAGACAGCGTGCGTTATTTTTCTCAAAATCAACGGGTTCGATTACCCGCTAGACATTTTTAAAAAAATTGAATTATGCCTTTCGAAATCGGCCTCATGTCACCTTTTAGTTTTTTTCGTTATTTTTAATTTCAGATTGGGCCATGAAGTAAAATTTTAAAAATTCACCCGGTGTATCATTGGTCATTAACAATAATTCGTCTTCCAATTCAAACAATCTTAGTTTAAACTACTGAACAACACCCTTACGTTTTTGCTGTTATATCCTGCCTAATAAACCCTTTTCGGTATGCAAGTTCGTAAACACACAAGTTCCAAAGCTACAAGTATACAGGACCAAACAGTTTAATCTTAAACGAACCCTCTTGAGATGACTAGGGTAAACGTTGCAATTTTGGCCCCGTCTTTAGCTGTGGGCACATCCGTTTAACTCTTGCTTTTATCCTCCCCTCACATCATTAACTCCCCTAGGGTTTAACGGAACACTCAACAGCCACCAAGCTTAGCGCAGTAATTTAGACCTTATACTCATTGGTGTAAGATCCAATTAATGAGGGTTATTTGGAAATTACGGTTAATCTTGCGTCGTTTGGCGTAAGCCCGGGGAAGCGCCTTTATTTCATTAGTGCGGTTTTGTCTCGTCGGAGTCGCGAATTTTAAGAGCTATTAGGCGTGAGTTTTTTTTTTCTTTTGGTGTGTAGCTTGTTTTTATTAGTTACAAGCTATGAATCATGATTTATTTCTGAAAAAGTTCGTTTTTGCTGCTATAGAATACTTATTAAATTGTTTTATAAAATAGGAAATGGATGTGGATGGCTATAACCATACCTACTGTGATGATATTAGCCCAACACACCACGTGACAATTGTTGCCATGCGAAGACTTTCCTTAAATTGCTCGACTACAGAACAATCAAGTAAACTCAGCCTCGGTAGCTCAGTGTGCGACGCCTTGCGATTCGATCAGCTGGGGAAGCACCTTTAAGCGTGGTTAGGTTCTGGATAGGTGACCATTTTCAACTGTTGAGGCTGGCCGTGGTTCGGATTCCACGTAAAACTGTAGGCCCCCTTCCTTACTTACTAGGTGGTTGGGTTAATCTTGCCCGGGTTGGTACCATCGCAATGAATGAACGATGGTACCAACCCGGGCCGAGCAATATAAGGAAAGTCCTGGCATAGCACCTAGTTCCCATGTGGCGTATTAGACGGTCAGTTCGGTGTCCAGTTACATAACGAAAACAACGACAATGCGATGTTACCAACTAGAAATTAAGAAGAACCTATGACGGTTTTACGTGGAATATGAATCACGGACTACACATCTATTAGTCACCTCTTACGACATGCACGGGAAAAGTTACAGATGGGTATTATTTTTATGTGTCAAAACTCACACTTACATTGTCGTTTGCATTACGAATAGTAAATTAGCTTCATCTTATAAATATATTTCAATTGCTTCTACAGTATCAGTAAACGTTATTTACATTTTAATAATTTTAATAAGGATAACCTTTACGCACAAAATTATTCGACACTTAAAGGGCCTTTATTACTAAATTGCTGATTATCTTGTACTGGTATTGATTGCAAGCTGCTAAGAAAGGCCCTTAATGTGTGGTCATTAAGCTAATCAGAAGTAGGTGAAAAAGGCACTTAGCAAGCGTATTCAAGATATTAAAAAAACACTCTCCATAAAAAACCAAAGTCGTAGAGTTAAATATGTACAGTTTTGGGAACATAATCTCCTTTTATCGACTCTGCCTATAACTGTCGGAACGGACGTAAACTAAGTAATCTAAAATGTAAGGGAGCTGAATATTTATTATGCTAAGACCTCGGCTATGACTTTAATAATACCGAAAATTCATTGACTGTTACACGGGAATATATTTTGTACTTTTAATGGTCAAACGTATAATGTTGTGCTATCATTCCAAATTTTCACAGCAAATAATTGTTATTTTCTAACAAACATCTGCATAACGCCCCACAGAAACAACTTTCCGAAAAACCGATTACATTTCGCCTCTTTTTTCGCGAACAAAGCGCGGTCAAACTAAAAAACATTCATTACGTTTGCAACGAAAAAGTAAACGGCACAATGTAACCAAACCATTTCACTCACTCGGAGCGCACAATGGGGGAAGCCGACAACGCAAACAAGGGTAACTTAATAATGGCTTGTAAAATGTAAATCAATTGCTAGTTGCGCCATCTAGCGACGAGCGCGATATGTTTGCGGACGGCGGTGCCGACGCGGCTAACAGAGGGCGCCACGCGACCGCCACGTGGCAGATCCAACTAATTAGAGGGCCGTGAATGGAGACTTTACCCTAATCTGAACGTGTCACTAGCACTGAACCCGATGCCGGCTGATCTTGTTTCAACTGGGAAGAAAATGTCAGTTTGTAGCAGTGACGCCCCCTTCATTTTCCGGTGAAGCATAACTTATTAAGAAAAGCTAAGTCCACGTACAGGGAGCCATTACGCTGCAAATTGAGTTGGAGTTTTTTATTGCGGCATATTGCGTACGCTCGGCGCTCACCCAAGAGTTGCCCGACGATGCCAATGGCCTATCGCCGATCCCAGGCTGTACTTTGGGGGAAATACCTCGGCAGGGATGGCGTTCCACAGTTTATCCACCAATAGAAGATTAAGAGGATCGGTTGGGTAGAAAATAAGAAAACATATTTTCCATGCAACTTTAACATCATAGGTAATATTTTTCGTACATAAGTTTAAGTCATGTGTCTAATGAGTATGTGGGCGCCAAGAATAAAATCTTACTTTCGTTAAAAATATATTTTATTTTAATAATCAATTCACCCTATTCCTAAATGCGCCAAATTCAAGAAAACTTCGTACTGTTCTCCCAGTTGATCTCATGGTACTGGGGGTCCATTCAGAGTAAGAGTGAGTTCGAATTCGCCACTAAATATCAACTCACTTTTTTAAATAGTTACTGTTTCCACACTTCTAGAACATCATTACAGTTAGGTAAAAATCTGGTTTGTCCCGTAAATACGTTGGAAGTATAAATAACGGTTCCGTTATTTAAATAATAATATATTTCCCAGCTATTTTTAGGTTAACTCACTCCCGAACTCGAACTCACTCTTGCTCTGAATGGACCCCCTGTGTGTTTCACGAGCCAGGTTTTCATTAAGACACAAATGCAATAAAATGCTGCATACCTAAGAAAAATGTCCAAACGTCCCTATTCTTGCTAATGAAATTGAAATTAAAAATATACAACGGACCTTGAAAAGTTTACTGAAAACGAAAAAAACAATCGAAAAGCGAAACTGTAGAACGCGTCAAACAAAAGTTAATACGACTTGCATTTGAGCCGAATGGTATTGAAGAGGGCTTGCTTCGCAGCCCGAGGCTGCCATAGACTAAGGGGCGAGTGGACACGCACTAATTTTAACTCGTAGTTACTTTTATTGGATAGATTCAGTAAAGAGACTGATGCTATTTTGCTATGGCGCTCTGATAACATCGATGCATTGATTACTGGAGCAGAGACTGTAGAGATAAATTATGGGTATGCAGTAGGTGGCTGAATGAGTAGACCCGCGAATGGTATGTTTTTCTAGTTCGGGTTTAGCCTTGCAGTATATTGGTAAAGTAATTCTTTTTAAAGGGCTCTTTCTTTAATAAATGTGTCCTTACTTCACGGTCGATAAACACACATATCACATTACTTGATATCTACTACGGTTTATTAATATTAACTACGGCCAGGGAAGAAGCGATGCGAGAAATTAGTTTATAGCGATACGTTGATTGGTTAAAAAATAATGCCTCGACATCGCTGACCAATCACCGCTCCCACGCGTCTGCCCTTGGTAGTCCGACTTGAGCAATAATACATAGATGATGTTAATTTAAGACGAAACCATTTTGAATATAGCAAATGTAAATAAGATTTTAACAAAGAGAATCAGGCCAATTATATAATTCCAGGCTAGTTTTCTTGTTCATATACAGGTTGTTAACGGGGGGTATGGTCCCGTTAACCAGGTATTCCTAGGCATATTTGTAAAAAATAGATCTTAAAAAAATTTGGCCTTTCCATACATTTTGTATGTAGATATTTAGAAAATAATATAGAAAGAACGAATTAACATCCTGTATGGATGTGCCTGATCAGTGTGCGTATGTTATGGAAGATGTGCAGTGTTAGGTAGTAGAAATAGGGAAAAGAAAGTACACACTATTAGAAGAAAAAAAAAAATCACTCAAATATAAATTCCGATGTTTTTTCGCGGTCTCCTTGAAAATTAGTCACGTGGCTTCAATAAAGCACTCACATTTTTTGTATTTTAGAAATTATGTTATAATGAAACCATAAAATGGCCATCTTTTTTTTTGCATGTAACAATGCATGTAACATTATGTTATTATATTGTATGTTATATTATTATGTTATATGACTTGTCCAATACTTGCGTAGTAGAAAAAGTCGCCCGCTTTTTTATGTTTATAAGAGTTTGGACTTTTTATTTCGTGTTTTTCACGAGAGGAAAGTACGTACTTTTATATTTTTTACTAGAAAGAGAAACAATTCATAAAATAATAAAATAGTGGTTGTACTGGAATGAAGTTCATTTTGTTTAAAAGTGGAATAAAAAAAACCCCCAAATCCGTTTACTAAAAAGGTTTCTTCTCCAGTGTATCGTACTTTTATCGCTGCTCTCCTTTCTGCCATAACTTAATTTAGAGTCGAACAAATTTGTAATAACCATGTTGCCAACTTCCCACTCCTTAGTCTGGGGCAGTCCACCCCAACCGAATCCCCGGGGTATAATTATGTGAGGCAAATCCTTTATACAAATAAATAAGTCGTTATTAAGTATTCCCCCGCGCGCCTACTCCGCCGCGTCTCCAATGACAAACAAGGGTTCCACGGAGTTTGGGGGTTCAACCGCTGCTGGGTTATGGCTACGGTATAGGAAAACTGTTGGACCAGTTTTACTTGTGACATGGGTTGAACTTATTTTTTTCGCAAATTTACCAAACGTAAAGTATAAAATAAATACCTAGTTATTATTGAGTTGGGTTTTGTGTGGATATTGGCCTAGGAGTTAATTAATTTAGGGCTGATTTTATAATCCTCAGATAGTACTTATTGGACTGATAGTACAAATTCACATTAGTCCAAAGCCGGATAATTATACCTTCTATCACAATTTTCTGACTATTATTTTACTAATAAACATAATATGGAATTACTATATCGAATGGATAAGCAGAAGCGTAAATAAATCCGTCGAATAGTTATCTGGCTGTTTATTTGACTATTGAAAAATTAGCCCTTATTCACATACTCTCAGATTTGACATTTTTTATAGACAGTACCTCGAACAAAGAAGAATCGACAAGAAACTACGCAGTGAGTCAAAATATAAATTTATTCATATAGCTTAAATAATAATATTACATTAGCTCTTTAAATGCTAACACCTAGGTACAGAAAAATTAAGAGTGTATTGGTTTAAGATTCATGCATGAGATTATGACCAATGCCTGAAACCAAACAATGCTTAACTAAAATTCGGCTGAATACATCCCTCGTCATTATTGACCCGAAATTGTATCAACTCAACTAGAAACAGTAGAAATTAGGTGCCATGCCAAGACCTGTCCCTCACAAGGATTGGACACAGGCAATGTTTCATAACCGTTTCGATTATTATCTGTCATCCAATACGATGAACCTTTAGATTACCACCTTACCGACCAACCTATCCTAGGACTTACAGGCTAACTTGGATTCTGAAACATGGATCAGCTCGTTTCCATGACGAAATAGACTTATCCAAATCAGAAAGAGAAATAAATTGATGCCATGGACGAGGCGGGATTGAACTCACGACCATTCCCTGGGCTATACGATGCGCTCTTCGCAACACTGGACGAAAAAAAAAAATTTTATTCAGGATTTTTTTTCACCCAGTCACATTAAAGATAACTGATTTTGACTATCTGTATCATTCTCTCATTATGACTTTTAGTATTGAAAACTAAAAAAACTAAAAAAACTTCTAGTGAACGATAAAAGCGCTGAAACATTTCCAAATCATTTCACGAAACAAATTAATTCGAGCCTTTTGACTCGGAATTTCCTGGAAGCCACATATTGAAATTCTAACTAAATAATTAATTATAAACACATTTTCGTCGCCAGTTAACAAACTGCTATCAAGTTAGGCATTGTGCGGTTATCGGAAATTGAAAAGCGAAGGGAATTAACTGGAAAAGCAATTTTCCACCTGTAACCCATTGACTGTTGATGGGTGTGACTGGTTGTGTCAAGCTTACCGCAGTTGAAGTTACATAGTCGATAATGATATTTCGTTGGTTTTTTTCATGGTTTTGTATTCTGAAGGCCACGCATTTCAGTCCTAATCAGATTAATAAGACCGAACGCCTCGGTAGCCTTGTAGCGCGACGCTGCGATTCGATAAAATGGGTGAAGCAACTCTGAGCGCGGTTGGGTTTTACATAGATGAGTGCCTTTAAGGCTGGCCGTGGTACGGATTCCACGTTAAACTGTAGGTCCCTTTACTTACTTAATATGTGGTAGGTATTCACGCTCGGCTTGGTACCATCGCATTAAATGTACGATGGTCGAAGCGGCAATAAAAATTGTCCGTGATTTTAATTTAATTCAATGTAGCTGTCACCTAGTTCCCTTTCGGTTACACCGTGTAAATATGCAATGTATCCGAAAGTTAACTATCGGATTTCAGGTAGCTGGAGGTGGTGTAATCAGGGTTAAAGAGGGTTAAAAAGCTTTGGATGCAGTTACATAGTATTAAGTAATGCTGGTATTTTTTTTCTTGCTTAAATTATCACAATCTTATAAATAAACAAAACCACTTAACTTCATTTGATTGACGTCTCGGCTAACACGTTCAGGGCTAGATAATACAATTTGTAGATGTAATAGACTAGGAGGTCGCGACAAAAATGGTAACTGTAACTGGCTTCACAGGATAAAGGCCAACCCTCTGAAGCTAAATGTGTCGGTTTGCCTGTTCCAAGTGGTTGCTTTACGTAGATAAGGCGCCTGAAAAAGTAGTTATGGTGACAAAAAATATATATAACAAGGTAAATGGATGCAAATGACGAAGCATAAAAGTGTCAGTACATAGTTGGTTAGCAAAACAAAAACTGAACGAATTTTTGCTTGCATTTCGTAGTTATAGGCGATTTAGGTTACAGATATAACTTTAGGTATATTTAATCAGTTAATTTAAAAACCGAGTGGTTATTGTTGCATAATTTAAAATAATCAATGTATATAGACAATCAGTATATTCATCAGCAGGTACATACCAACATCTATTTTATATAGCCAATCTAGATAACGCAACCACTTGGCACAGGCAGACCGATATATTAACTTCAGAAGGTTGGTCTCTAAAATGTGAACCATTTCAGATTCAGCCATTTACCTTATCCTGACCAAAAATGTCGTGACCTCCCGGAATAAAATATTATGAAATTAAAATTGATAATAATTAATAAAGCATAATTAAAATTGTTTTCGTCATTAAAACAACCCCACAAAATTATTTAAGTTTTGAATAAACATGTATAATTATATTATTCGTTTTTCACAACGTTTATATAATGTTTTTTTTTATCGGGTTGTTTAGTTACCATTATTTGCATAGTTTTTAATAATTAATAATTGCGAAATGTTAGTTATAAAATATAAATAACCATTTAGTTTACATAGTTCAAATGTAATTTTCTTTCATCTAATTTATCTATATCAAAACCAATTTATAAAACATTGAAGTAAAATAAAAAAATCTGTTTTAATGTACAAATTCACCCCCTTTGGGGCTTAAAACACTCGCCGGCACAGGGTGGTACAAATCAATTACAATTTCGAGGGAAAATTGATTTTTGTTGAGTCGACTCGATTACGCATAATATTGTTAGACAACATTTTGACATGTTTATTTAACGGTTACGATTGATTGATCGTTTCGTTGTAACATATTCTATGACGGTTAAAAAAGTGACAATACGCTAGTTCATGTCCAATTGGTGGAATATTGTGCTTTGTCATGGTGAAAGCAATCGTGGAATTCTATTCAATCAATATTTTGGACAAAACACAATTTTCCTTGAAAACATAGTTTGGAGAATAGTTTTCTTTCAGTGAGCATTTTTTTAACCAAAAGATATGTTCTATCCATGAGGCTTCAGTAAAGGTTAGATAAACTTTAGGAAGTACGTTCTATTAGAAGAAAAAAAATATTACAGAAATCGAAATTGCGAAGATGTTTTGTCGTGGTTCGCATACTTTTAATTCGTGTAATGTGACCAATTAGGGGACGGAAATAGAAACCCCCAAGCTTCCCTAACCAATACCAAAAAGACCTGTATAGTCCGGTTTGAAAATGTATGTAAATTTTGTTGGAAAGAATTAAACATATTTTTATAACATTTCAACAACTCAGAGCAGTTTTTTGTAAGTTAGAAATATATAAAAGAAGAGATTGAAAAAAAAATCCAGATAGGTTCGGAGAATCTGGTAGTTCAGAACAAAAGATCCGCCATTGAGAGAGGATTACTTTTTCAAAATATGAAAAAAACTTTTTAAAATCGCGCAAAACATTTTGCGTTATTGTGTCATACATTAAAGTATTATGATTTTCCGATCAACGACCACGTAGTTTCGTCGTTTTTGTACCGCATTATATTATTTCTGATAGTACAATAATAACATTTTGCAAAATTGCATTAGCCCTCAAAATAATTTTTGAGCTGTTTCTGAAATAATTCAAGTATTCAATATTCATTTTAATTAAAAATTTCAATATTAACCAAAATATAAAACCTCCGATGGACCACTAAATTTATGTTTGATGAAATAAATAATAATATAGTGTTTATATAAATACTGTAATTTCACACAAATGTAATGGTGTCTCGTACAATGTAAACGAACCGAAAACTTGATCAAGCGCCGTTCACAAGTAATTAAATTTGAACACAAACTGTTAAGCGGCGTTTAGATCGCGGCGAATTTCATTAAGGCACACTTTGTTTAATTCGTTTAGAAGCGTTGTTTGTGCTCCAGAGTTCGAGTCTATGAGATGCGGTTGTATGGAGAAGGCTAAGTACAAGTTTTAGAAATAGTATATTTTTATATAGTATATTTTTATTAAGATTACATAATCCTGCTTTACGTATAGTTTGATCCGCATAAAGCTCAGGGGCGCGGGGACTTGCAGTTTATGCCAGAGCTCGTGAGTTAGATTCCTGACACGTTCATGAACCACTCCCATGATTCGGAGGCCATTACTGTAGGTTGAAGCGGCAATGTAAAATTGTCTATTCAGTTAAATTTAGCTGTGCTCATAAATTTAGGGTAATGGCATGACACATGATTACTTCGGAAATGCAGTGATTGATCTAATACAAATGAATGTATTATTGTTTTGTTATAAAAACTAAATAGTGGATTACACGTTGAAGTGTTTGCACGAATTTAATAGAGTCATGTAGATACGGGTTTTGATGTCGTTACACAGATAAACAAATTCATGATTCCTGTTTATTATATGGACGTAGATCTTAGAGTCAAAAATAGTTTCATAAAATAAAAATACGTGACGATATATCGTCTCTTTTACATACAATAGTATTGGAGTAAATATCAATCTGCTAGTCATATGTTTCAAATCGTCGAAGTTTGGCATGATGTTGTAACAGTGAGCATGTTAAATTTTCATCTGAACTCATGACTCCACTATTAATTTTTCTACTCTATAATATACAGATGTTTATAAACATGTCCATGTGTTTAATTTTACAGACAGTTTTGACAGACAAAAAACATAGAAAAAAAATGGCAGAAAAATTAAAAACAAAATGGCTAGAAAGTAAAATTAGGGACGTGACTATGTTTGTAAATATTACCTTTTTAGTTCATATTTTTGTTTCATTCAACATGAATATAGTGGTTCTATATCATTTAGTTGTTCACAATCGACATTAAATCATGGGCGTCCTAAATGGTTAAGTAATTGTTTGAATAAAATACGGATTCTATAAAGTTGTAACATTAACATTCATTGAAATTAACAAGTCAATATAATGTCCTTAATAAAATACTCTACCGTATGGTGATCTTAATAAATCTTCATTGGTAGAACATCGTGTGCCCTTAATTAATGGCATTTACTTGCCAATTTCGTCCCGTACACAACATAAGTGTACCTACTAACATATCATAAACAATAATTAAATCATAATTAAGTGAGCCTTTTCCATATTAGCCTAGCTAAGAGGTTACCAACGGCTCTCGGCACTTTGCGTTGGGCGAACGTAGATTTTCCATTAACCAGAGGATTTTGAGCTAAGCGTTTAATGAATAAATAAATACTGCAGTGTACATAGGACCTTCATTAATTCCTTAATTTCATTGACTCGTGTACGCTGAGCGAATTTATATAGGCATTTAGCGTAGTCGCCAGTTTCTGGAGATTTGTAGAGTAGAATATTACGTATTTGAGACTATACCGGGTGTTCAGGGGAATACGCACAATACTGCGAGTATTGGTTTTAAGACGAAAAAGCTTTTAAAAATATGAAAGAAGAAAGAAAGAATATACGTTAGTTTTCTTCCGAACACACAATTAAAAAAAATTACAAAATTCGACATACGAACGAAAGACGACAGAAAAAAAGGAGCCAGCTCAGCATTTTTTGGTGCAGGTCCCTCTTAATGAGTGAACTACAGCGCTGTTTTTCGCGCCACTCCGGACACACTTACCACTAACATAAAATGAGAGCAACAATTGTTTGTCGTTCCCTTAAAATTATTTTTAGCATAGACCAATTAATTGAATTATTATTAAAGAGAACATGTCAGGGAAAAAAATTACAGTACTCAATTAAAGTAGAACCTAAAAAATACGATCACACGAACTATTTAACAACACAATTCAATTCAGTTACAAGATACAAGTTTATCTTAAATAACAAGTAAAACGACAGAATGTGCTCGCGATATGACTTAGCGACTGTATTTTTATTGTTTATTGTTTATTCATCATCCATAGACAGTACACTGCACTCGGATTTGTCATATTTTATCATTAGCCAGTTCGGGGAAATCCCAGCGAAGAAGAACTGGAAAGAAACTCCGCTGGTTTTTTTTTTCAACGTCCACTTAGTCTAAATTTACAAAAGTAATTTGCGTGTGGTGTGTACGTAGTTTTACAAAATTGGAGACATCTGCTCTCATAGTAGGCGCGCTTGTTGGCACATCTCCTTCCTTTTAGACCTGAGGTTCTCAACTTATCCAATCTATCCAAAGTTTCTTGTAAACACTGCACGAAACGCAATTGATTTTGAGGCACTACTTTTTAGGGTTCCGTACCCAAAGGGTGCCAACGGAACCCTATTACTAAACCTTCGCTGTCCGTCCGTCCACACGTCCGTCCGTCTGTCCGTCCGTCGGTCTCAGGGCTGTATCTCATGATTCATGAGATACATGAACCGTAATAGGTAGGCAGCTGAAATTTTCACAGAGTATTGTATTTATTTTGCCGCTATAACAACAAATACGTAAAATAAAAAAATAAATACAACAAACGTGATTATTGTATGTTAAATTTTGTACGATGGTACGGAACCCTTTGTGTACGAGTCCGACTCGCACTTGGCCGGATTTAATCAATACTAAGTTGAGACCCACAAATCACCGCTGGCTTGGAGTCACTGAGCCACAGACGGTTTGTGGGGTCGCTCAGTCCGTTCTACAGGTACTACCATGGACATTGCTCTGTGGGACTTGAATGAGGGCATTCCTCCCCATCCTACCTGTATCAGGAGAAGCAGAGCACCCCCTTGTGGTTGACATTAGGCTTTTGAGAACGAACCGTTTCTCAAACTCATTCCTCTGCCGCGCAGCCAGGATATGGAGCTGTCTGCCGGCATTCTCAAAGAAAATGCATGATTTATCAAAGAGAGGTTCAGATTGAGAGTACAACGTGGCATCCTTCAAACATGGTTTTCGCAGCCTCTGAACGTTTTAAAAAACTCACTGACATCGTTGGGCGCCTCTTATTACTTCATACTGGACAAAAAAAATACTTCAGGCCGCTTACTGATCACTACTAGGGACTAAGAAAAAATATTTTCAGTTCTATACATTGCTGCCAAAAAAAAACAGTCTCCAAATGTTCTTTGAGCCTGACCGCCAGTCGAGATCTTATCCGACGCACGAATTGTATAGCCGTGGAATGATTCTCGAATTATACAGCCCGGTGTGTATTGATGTCGCATAAAGGAGCTAATCTGTGCGTAATACGATATTCTGTAAGAAACACCCTGTTTGCGAGGGCAGGCACAAAGGCGCCGACCTTCGACGCGGAGACGGCGATTCGGCCAGGTCGAATTCTGACGAACGAAACAAAATGGTGGGCGAATCCATTTCCACTTAAAATAAATTATAAATTACATTGCTTTTTGTATAATGTATGTTTTATCATTGTCGCTTGGATGTCTAATGCCACACCTGCTGTCGTGGTGCTAGTAACACAAACCTAATGGGAACAAGGTGCCATGCCAGGACCTTCCTAAAGTTGCACTGCTACATTGAACTGGATGGACAACGTCGACATTTTTCATTGCCGCTTCGACCATAGTGGATTCAATGTAATGGAAGTCATTTTACACCAGAGAATACTTATAGATACTTAGAGAATAAATTACATGAATTTAAATTATTGCATTAGTAACTTTGTTAGTTGTACGTAATTTAAACTGAGGATTGCTGTTTCTGTTGTTCTTTGTTCCTTGCCTTAATCTTTTCTACCAAGGAATTGTTTGGCAGTAGCATTTAGATCGAAGTGTGTAATTCATAATTGTACATGGAAGAATATGTTATGTAAACCCGTGAAGTTTCTTTGCGGGTTCTTCTTTAGTGGGTTGATCGAATCCGCGGATCTATGTGACGTAATTTAGTGTAATTTGACTACCAAAAAGTTTAAATAAATGAAATTAAATTAAATGAGATGGTACCGTCCCGGGCGGGCTGAAAGAACGATGACGGATGACAAATCCCGTATTGACCTCTCACGACATGCATGGGAAGTAATGCAGTGAGGCGATAAGTATTATTTTTATTTGCCGGAACCCATACAGCACCAATTCATTTTGTTATATTTGATAACTCATACTTTGTAGTTTACATACTGAAACCAATTGATTCTTCTCAACCATAAATATTTTAGAGATATTTTTTAGGTTGAAAACCACAATGGATTGTTTTTTAGGGTCCGTACCCAAAGGGTAAAAACGGAACCCTATTACTAAGCCTCCGCTGTCCGTCCGTCCGTCCGTCCGTCCGTCTGTCACAGGGCTGTATCTCATGAACCGTAATACTTAGGTAGGTAGCTGAAATTTTCACAGAGTGTGTCTTTATTTTGCCGCTATAACAACAAATAGGTAAAATAAAAAAACAATAATAATTAAAGGGGGGTCCGATACAAAAAACGTGATTTTTTTGTGTTAAATATTGTACGATGGTACGGAACCCTTCGTGTGCGAGTCCGACTCGTACTTGGCCGGTTTTAATTTTAAAGCGAACTTGTCACTTTGTATGTAAATTTCAATTATTTCTAGAACATTAACGATAAGGATAAATAAGAGTTGTTATAAAAATCCATACAAATACAATCAATTAAAATATTCAATACACAATACCAAACATTATTTGAAAGAAATCTCTCCATTCATAAGCCATAACGTCTAATAACCCATTAAAGGATCAAATAATTTGATTAAATTGTGACGTGAACTTCCTCCTATAATATCATAAAAAATGACACTTCCTTCATTCGCACAAAGGATGAAGTCATTCAATTATTAGTTGTAATAAGTCGGACAAAAGGATTTTGAACCCTGTAATTTTAGACTTGTATTGGAGCCATATCATAAAGGTATGAATTACATACGCCATTGAGCGAGTGCCTTTGAGTCAAGCTGAGTGAGTGCGTCTCGTTATTCCGTCTACGGTTTGAGCCTCAGATCAAAAAGGGAAGGAGGTGTGCCACCTAGCGCGAATACTATGATACTTGCTGTCTAAATATGCAACACGCAAACATAGTGACAGACATATTGAAAGGTTTGTGTGGGTGAGCTTGCCTTCCATCCCAGAGGTCTGGGTTCAAATCCCCGCCGCATTCATGCACCAATTTCTGTCTCTTTCAGAGTTGGATAATTTCGTTACTAATGCGAGCTGTTCTACGGTTCGGACTCCATGCAAAACTGTACGTCTCCCTCCATCCCTTTTACCCATCTTAGTAGTAGGTGAAGCCCGCCCTGGTTGGTACAAACGCATTAGATGAAAAGATGGTCGAAACAGTAATCAAAAACATTTAGTTTTCTATCCAGTTCAAAGTAGCCGTAATCATAAATATAAGATCCTGGCATGGCCCCTAATAATTTCGGTGCAGTTACATAAAAAATAAAACTTTTTCTTCAAGTCAGTATTTAAATTGCTTAAAAGCCCAAAAAGTAATTTTATTTTCTAATAAAATATTCGAAACACTTATTATAAGTTTTTTTTTATATTTTATAATTTTATAAAACAATACAGACATTCGTAAATAAAATATTTGTATAGTTGCTTTCAAAATTTTAATCACTATGATACCACAAGTTGGATTATTACAATTCTATCTCTTGAATTTTCCTCTATTTGATTATATTTTCTTTTTTTAAGCAAAATGGTGGTATAAGTAATGGAAGCCAACTTAATGGCTAGAAGAGTAGTTTTATACAGTAATGATGCGATTTTAAATCTTCAGACTTGGCTAGTTTGCTCGCTGGGTTTCTTGACAAACTTAGAATTTTAGCAAGAACCAGCGCCTTAACAATGGTTAGGTGGCCTCGCCTATAACGTCACCAGAATGAATATTTGCGAAACTTAAGCTATTGATTCTTCATACCATTTCGATTGGCGCAAACGATTACGTTATATAACTTGTTCGGTGTGATGCGATATGCTTGCTCAATTTCTCCACGGCTAATCGCCGACAGCTTTTCTGTGAGAGCGTAATGGACCGGCTAATATAGAGGACCTATTGTTAATCCTGCCCATTGTCACAATGTTTTGTGTTTGAATAAAACACGGTCAAGTGTGAAATGCCTCGTCTCTTCAGGACGTCGTCGGTGAATACTGCATTTGGATATTGCAATCGAATTCGGTCACACAAAGTGAGATATCAATTCTTTTTAGAATTACTAAAGATTGATTCAAGAAAAAAGAAAATAATTGAATAGGTCTGAATGTAACTTTTCTAAGCAACAAAAAGTATATATGTATATATCTTCAGTTAAAAAACTTAAACTATTTTAGGTTTCTTTTAAATGTTTATTTCTTGAAACTGGATAATGGATAGGTTATACCACAACTGATGTCATGAAATTAGCCACATATAAAGATGGTTCCATGCCAGGACATCCTTATATTGCATATATATATATAAATATTTTAAAAAGTGCCGAAAAGAACACAATATATACAGTGAATATAAAATTGTGATCTAAACTAATATAATAAACCTAAATTCCTTGGTTCTTTTATTGTTAAAACGTGATAAACTCCGAAACTACGAGTCGAATACGAAAAAAACTTTTTGCTTTTTATATGCCAAATGTTAGGAAGGGAAATAGGCTATTAAACATCACGATACAACCCTTACAAGCCGAGAAAAACAAATTGGAAGAACGTTAAACGCGAACTAGGTAAGCAAGCGGGCGATGCGCCGTGGGCGTATTTTACTCCAGGAACTTTAGCCTTAAATCAGCACTTAGAAAAACATTAAATCCGAAATGCATTTTTTTTTCTCATAAACGTAGTATTTCATGTGGACGTGTGTACATTAAGTTTGCAAAATTTTGGGGGGTCCGGAAGATATATATTTTTTGATACATTTATTACATTACTTCCGGGCCCCGCTGAATGTTGGAAACTTCTCAAACCGTATCTATCCCGGTCTATTTTACCGGGCTACAAATACAAAATTGTGATTGTTCTAAACAAAATTGACCCGAGCGAAGCCAGGACCCTCGGCTATGTAAAATAAAAGACACACGGAATCCTGTTTTCGCGCCCGCCGCCTTCGAGCCGCCGCCGTCTTTGAGAGCTTAGGGCGGCGCTGGCGAGCGCTTTCGAAAGCACAATGCGCCGCGCACAATAATGGCGTGTCGGACGCAGGCTTTTGGAAGCATCGAGCTAATTATCGGGTTTTTAGTTTGGGCTTTGGCGAAACTTGCATTAGACTACTTTTAATAACAACATTTTTAAGTTTACCTTTAAGTTCGCTATAAATCGTTAAGTTTTCATTTAATACATGCGTTTGATGGATTTTACTACTCTAATACTAATACTATATCTTCAATTATGTTATGGCAAAGGGTAAATTACCTTCCGAAGAAATACCTCAGGTTTTAAGAAGTTTAGATTTTAATTTTTTTCTCAAAACAAAGTTCTTATTCATCATATTCCAATGACATTATAGTCATACGATTAAGCCGATCCAAATTCGTACCGTTAACAATTTAATTAGAACTAGGCATGTTGCCTGCATATACTCCCATATCGGGAACTAGGAAATCGGCCGTCATAAACAGACCGAGAAAAAAAATGAATAAATAAGGTACAAAATCCTTAATAATAATAATAATGCGAAATTAACTCTGTCTGTTTATCAGATATAGTCTGGAACTTGGAGAATGAGAACTTGGCTACATTTTGTGGCGAAAAATTAACTCGAACATGGGATTAGAGTTTGTATGGGGAACTCATATAATTTCCAGGAAATCATTCAGCCCGACATCAGACCAAAACGATAATGACTCAAGCCGAGCCGGCTACCTCAGCTAGTATACTATAAATAGTCGCACCCGGGACAAACAGGCGTATTTCATTATCAAAAACCGGCCAAGTGCGAGTCGGACTCGCACACGAACGGTTCCGTACCATCGCACAAGATTTAAAAAAAAACACGTTTTTTGTATGGGGTCCCCCTTTAATTATTATGTTTTTATGATGTTACCTATTTGTTGTTATAGCGGCAAAATAAATACATAATCTGTGAAAATTTCAACTTCCTACCTGTTACGGTTCATGAGATACAGCCCTGTGACAGACGGACGGACGGACGGACGGACGGACGGACGGACGGACGGACGGACGGACGGACGGACGGACGGACGGACGGACGGACGGACAGCGGAGGCTTAGTAATAAGGTTCCGTTTTCAACCTTTGGGTACGGAAACCTAAAAAGTGATAGTTTCTCTGTTTTCTTTAATATTTTACTGAATATACTGCAAATGATGCTTTAAAAAATAACCTGGTAAGAATAAATAAAATATATTATTTTATATTTTATCTATTAAAATTAATAATTTTAATAAATAAAATAAAAGCTATAATTGTGAGATACGCTTTTATGTCCCGAGTGCGACGAAATATTTCAAGATATCATCTGTATATACTTGGAACATACGAAAAGTATTTATATGAACCTGCTTCCGTGAAAAAATATTATATTTATGTATATTTAGGTTGTGATTATAGCCTTCTTCGTCATACCCATCTGCGTCTGAAGCTCAGAAGTCTCCGTGTAAGTTTGGCGTGAATACCGACACTCGATTACCGAAGTAAGCGGTAGTGGTAACATCGTTAGCGCCAAAACCTACTCGGTGATTTCAGTACTGGCGATGGAGCTAGGAAATTCGTATAGTAGGGCTTGCTAAATGCTAAGTTACAATATATCATAGTATACCTTATTGTAAGTTGATTATATTGTTGATTAAATTTGATCATTTCAATACTTAATGGATCAGACATTAATTATTATAATTATAGTAACGAGGAGGATTAATTAAAAGAAGTCAGCTCAAATGGAAAAGTACCTAAATCTAAAGTGTTTAAATTTTATTTTATGAACACTTTGGCATTCGAGAATTGTCTAATGCTCGCGATACTGACATAAGTTCCATAATACTTTACAACACACAAGTAACCTACGAACGTGTATGAAGTATACATGTACATGTATACAAAACGATTCATTTCTAGGGTGCGGACCATTTACCCAATTTTACGGGTGGTTTCGCTTCCCTCACACCCCGTCTGAGGCGGACATTACACTGCTATATGGGCATCATATTTGTTGGATCTTGATAAATAAATGTTATGAAATTTATAGCCCTACGCATCATGTATCTTCTGCTTGTCTTTTATCAACGAACTCAATTTATATGTCCACTATAAGACGATAAATAATTAAATTCAGAAAATGAAGCTATCAAAGGACATTTAATGAAAATGCATTTAGCATATTTTCTAAATTATTTTTTATTACAAAACTAAGAGATGTTAACAGGCTTTAAATGAATTTTTTTCGAGCTTTTAGATGTTCACTATATGTGTTGAACAAAAATCGTATAGTAAAAGATGATTTTATTGCGAAAAAAAAATTGAAGATGCTGTTTGCATGACGGATCAATGAACACTGCTTTATTTGTCATCTAAAATCTATGAAAACACAAATCTTGCTATATGCTCACTTCTACATGTTTAATAAAGTAAGAAAGAGAACCGAAGGTCTTACTCGGTTTTCGAACCACGATTGAACATTTCCATCGCGAGCCCGACCGCGTCTAATATTGCTTACTGTCAATTTCGAGACCCGAGGCATCACACTGAAAAGACTGTCAAAGTGAATGTTGGATAGAAAATAGTTTTTTTTTAGTTTACATATTCTTCGCCCATTTGAATGTTTGGACAAGATACATTGTTTGTATAATATTCACCAACATAGAAATAATAAAAAAAAAATTATTAGAAATTTATTAATTTTATTAATAGGATTTTGCTATTTTAAATTAATTTTTCATTCAATCGCTGTGCTTAGAAATAATACGATTCAATTTAATTGAACAAATAACTGGATGATTGGTTAACCGTCTATTAAAAAACCGGCCAAAGGCGAGTCGGGCTCGTAAAATATTTAATACAAAAAACACGTTTAAACAAACAAAAAAGCCCCCATTCGATTTTAATATTTTTTTTATTTCACCTATTTGTTGTAAGGGCGGCAAAATAAATACAAACGCTGTAAAAAATCAGCTGTCAATCTGTTACGGTTAGTGAGATACAGCCTTGTGACAGACGGACGGACGGACGGACGGACGGACCCTAAAAATTAAGAATCAAAAAGTGTGTTTACACCTAATGGAGGAAAATAAACAAATAAACGTTTTTTTAAAGTCTTGCAGGTCGTAGGCAGTCCTTAAACCTTTATCGGATACGACACGGCGTTTCTGAACTGTTAGTTCGATCTATGGTGCTCGGTGCGCGTGGGAGAGGACAGATGCCGACAATTTGTGGCGGTGTGAGGCGCGTGGACGATTTGACACGGCGGATGAGGCTCGTTTATTGGGGAAATATTATAAATAACTCTGGAGTTATGATACAATTGAGGGTTCATTTTTTTCCTTGAAACATCGTCACTCTTTTTGAAACCATAAGCATTCATGTAGAGAACGTTAGTTTATTCTACATCGAAAGTAGTGACCAAGTCGACATTTAGGTTTACCTTGAGATGAAAGGCTTTTGGAAATTATTAGTTTTGATCGTTTAGAATACATTCTCTTTTATTTGAAACCTTTTTTTTTAATCATAATTTGATCATTATTAACAACAAAAGGCTGTTTACCAATACGCCAAATCACAAACTGACTAAGTAGCGGTGTTATAATTTGAGAGATGTTGGCGAAAAGACGACTATTTTTCTTTCATCTCTTTCGCGAGCGGAGCTGTGGCCGTATACACATAGGATTTAAACTTGAATATATTGACGGATAAATGCATTCCTACCCCTAGACAAGGTTTATCAAAACTCTCATCAACAAATTCGCAATTGAGGAACTCCTCGATCTGCCCTCCTCCGAGCTGTGGGCGGGGGAGGGGGGGAGGGGGGGGGGGGGGTCGCACGAGGGGTGGCAGAAAGGTTTCGAGTGTATAAAAAGGTCTATTAACGTCTATTGGATAGCAAGTCGTGCGGAAAAAACGTATTATCGTCCTGTGAAGTACTCTTTATAGGACGCGAGGTGATGGATGTTTTTTTTATATGTATCAAATCTACTTTAAGTGAAACATAGATCATTGTTTCATCTCTATATTTTTATGCTCAAATTTTTCGGTGGCAAGAAAGTGATTTTTTTTTAAAGATATCAAAATGATTTTTTGTTTTGTTAATATTTTGTTTCAACCCCCCATTTATTCTCATTTCGATTCAAATAAAAAAGTAATGGCAGTCTTTCGTCTAAATATATCGTGACTATATGCGAAGCCTCGGTTATCAATCATTGTTCGCGGTTTTCTTTCGGAAAGGAGACCGTTCAATTGTTGTAGCTGGTTCTTTTCTTAGTTCTTTTTAATTATATACTAGGTAAAGTTTTCTTTTGCTTTCATTCTAATTTCCTTTTTCTACGAATGATTAATATTAAATATGTGTATATAGTTTAATGTGCAACTATTTTTGGGTACAACATATATTTAGTATGTCGCTTGGATTATGATAAATAAAGTGTGTGATTCAGTTCAAATTAAAACCGGATGAAAGGGAGACGATAGAAGAATTGAATAGAAAAATTGTCTCCTATATGCGTCAATTTTACCTCAGAAAGAGATCACGGCTAGTTGCGTGTTGCTGATTTAATCTCTTCAATTTGATTGATATGATTGTTTTAAATTAAAAATAATTGTCAAAATTGCATCTTGGTCTGTGATTCACTGCAATGTAGCAAGGCATGATATCCAGGAAATAATTTTTTTTCAGGTAAATAATGCGGAACCCAATAGTTTTTGACGACCTCAATTTCTATGATTAAAAATTTATTTAAAAGAAACAGTTAAACAAAACTTTGCCTAAAACATTAACGTTTCATCACAGGGCCCCAATTCGCATGTTAACATTTTAAGACTCCTCATTAAATACTCTATCAAAATGACATCCGTTTTTGTATCACATGCTCCTACTCTATGTGAAGTACAGTTACATTTTATCCTGTACTCTAGACACAATAGGTCGTTTGATAACGTTCTCAATTAGATTATATCGCTCTTAGTGTATTGTATGTATTGTTATTGTTGTTGCTTTGTGTTAAGGTTTAGTCACTGTCGATAATGGCGAGCTTTTAGCTGTGAAGTGATCTCTTCATTCGTAGTTGGCAGAGCATGGGTTAATTCGAACAGATTCAATTTTATTTTCGAGATGTAAGAACGTCATCACATTTGAATGATATTGTTTGATTACATTATTCGATACAAATCGAAATAGCATAATGATGTAAGTTCATTACACAACTCTTTCGAAGTGACCAGGCGTCATGCTTACCTATGTGCTGTGTCGGTCACGTCATGTACCATTTCTTTATTTCATAGATTCATACGTGAATTTTGGCAGAAGCGCGAGCTGGTCCATGGTTCGTAATGTGAGTTAGGTCCTCTTCCCCTATTTTTCTATTAGTTGGTAGGGTTAAGCCTGATTGAGTTAATAATATTGAATGCTGCAATAAAAAAAAATACGTATTTCGTACCCTTTTCAACGCAGCGATGCTGATAAAGGGAAGGTCTTGGCACCTAGTTCCTTCGGGATTGCGATGCATTTATCTTATATCGAGACAAGTGGCAAATATTTAGACAAAATCTAAGAATTAGAATGGAAGTAGAATAAGGACAATTAAGAAATTTCGCTGTGATAACTTTTAATTTAATGCCGTTGAACTCACAGCCAATTGAGAAAGTCATTAAAATTCATGATGAAAATCCTCTCTTTAAAATCGAGGTTGTGTGACCTCGTTTTGTGCTCATATGTGAGTTTTTCAGATTCGAACCCTAGCAAAACAAAAATACATCGTAGGCTAATATCAGTAGGTGTGGTATTAGCTACCCGTGTTCAGACGACGTTTCGTGCCAATCCCGTGGGAAAGGCCCGCTGCTCCGACGCGTCGAGCCGAGAACTTAGCGATCGTCCCCCCGCCCCGCCCCGCGCCAAACCGCTGGAAAATGGCGCCGTCTAATTATGCGCACAATTCGGAGTTAGCCGTTTCTGTCACCGCCCTTGCACTGTATCGAGTGAATAACATATATGCTCGATGCTTTCAAATGATACCTCATAGCTTAAACTCTGAAGTTCTAAAACACCTACCTTTTCAACTGATTGCTAATACCTTACATGTCATACCAAAATTCTCAGATCCAACTAACTGTGCCATCAAACGCGCCTACTAAGAGACTCCGGTTTTATAAAACTACCAACTTAACTTAAACATGTATGCCACACGCGAACATAGTTGCAGACGTATTGAAGGGTATGTGTTGGTGGGAACTGCTTGGCGAATGCATTTCGGGAGCATATTCGAGCGTGACGGCGATGTCTTTCTCAATAGGGCGCTTTTGTGATAATGACTACACACCATTTACCCTTTTTTTTCTCTTCTGTGCCCATAACACACCACATTACTAAAGAATTTTATTCGATTGATTCAAAATTGAATATTCAAAAAGTTAACCAACATTGAGTATAGTATTATGTGAATTAGAGAGATTTAAAAACATTTTTCAGTAAGTGTGAGAGTATATATTTAACAGAGAGATTGATTTTAAACAGTATGAACAACTACAAAGAGATCATACCACAGAAATCGCATTAATAGAACGAACAGAAACATCAGAAGCCTAAGTGTGTGAAGATCGTTTTCGAATTCGCTGTCGTTGTCGAATTCGAAGGAATGTAGCATCCTGCCATCGTGCGATCCACTGAACATTGCAAAAGTAACTTGGATATGAAACTGTAAACTACAGCTCACAGAATAGTCAAATCTACCCCAGGAAGGGAAATCTTCAATAAGCGCAGAACGTTGTTTGAACCTGCGACTCCTGATCAGGATGACAGCAGAAATTTCACCACTACACCAAACGAGCTCAGTAAGTTATTTCATCCGAGCCGTTTTTCACCTCACACCTGGCCCAGATTTAGTTCCACGTCCGATGTAATCTAGTCTAGTTCCAATGAAACCTCGGATCGAACTTCCGAATTATTGGAAACGTCATCAAGGGAGACGGCGGGTTCAATCTAACCCAATTATAAGCCTACTTCCGGTGTGAGACCGGATATTTCAATCAACGTAGCGAGATTTTGCAATTCAGCAAACTATGTGGAATGAGTGCAGGCATTTTCAAATGTGTTGCCATATTTTCCATAAACTATTTTTTTGTGCTACGTTACGTCAAACCATCGTCTTTTTTAGGGTTCCGTACCCTATGGGTGCAAACGGAAACCTATTATTAAGACTCCGCTCTCCGTACGTTCATCTGTTCATCTGTCAGCAGTTAGTCAGCCAGAATCTTGAACCGTCATCGACACACAGCTAACATTTTTACAGAATATGTATTTCTTTTGCAGATTATTTTTTCTTCTACAAGCAAATAAAAAAATTAAAAAAAACGGGGCCCAATACAAGAAACGTGATTTGTTTGTGTTCAATCGTGTCCGATATGTATGAGTTTCGATCGCTACTACCCTCTTGCCATGCTCGCTGTTAATACTTCTTAAAGAACAAAATATGTCAAACACGGCTGAACATCACTTGTTGTATTTTTTTATGTAACCGGACATGGATGGCCAATACCAGACCCAACAAACCGCATTCCCGAAGGAATTAGGTTACATGTCAGAACATCCCCTTCATGAGCACGGATACAATGGACGGAAAACAGGGACAATTTTCCATTGCCGCCTCGACCATCTTTTCATCCAATACGATAGTACCGACCCGAGTAGGGTTAACCCTACCACCTAGTTTAGCTATCGATGTCCAATTAAAAAAAAATGCAGGCAATTGTTGCAAGCCTACATTCAAATTATCATCCCTACTTTAAAGCGGCTTCTAGCCTAGTGGCGCGGGGACTGGTCTAGCGTACCAGAGGTCTGGGTTCAATTCCTAGCCCCGACATGCACCACTGTCTTTCTCTTTCTGAGTTCGTTAAGCGCATTTCGTCACGAATGCGAGCAGCTCCATCGTTCGGAATCCATGTAAAACTGTAGGTCCCCTTCCCCTACTAGGCCCTCCTAAGCCCGCCCGGGTTGGTACCATCGCATTGGATGAAAATATGGTAGAAGCAGCAATGAAAAATTGTCTGTGTATTCCATCCAGTACAATGTATGCTCATAAAGGGAAGGTCCTGGCATGGCACCTAATTCCTCCGGGAATGTGGTGTATTGGGCTAATATATACTTATTCCATGCTAATATCATAACGGTAGTTGTGTGGTATTAGCCATCCATGTCAGGTTGCATTAAAAAAAAATCGGGACTTCCAATTAATTTCTTTGCACCTCTGGATTCACCTAAGGGGCAATTGTATTTTGTACACATTACTTTTGTACATAAAAAGGTATTTAGCTTTGTTTCCTTTCAGCAGGACCCCATCACTCCAACTAATTCGCGCCTGGCATGGCGAAATATATTGGCGATGGCACCGCGGCCCTGCTGGGGGGGGTCGCAACCCTTGCAACATATGTCCAGCCCTTAACCCTTCAATGAGCCATAAGTACTCTTGAACACAAATTAACTTGCAATTTGTTCCGCCGCTGGGACTTACGAATAGACCGATCTACATGGTCTTGGTAATATGTTTTTACTTCGAAATGTATTAACTGCGGTTTTCATTGTTTAAATTATGCTTTTACAAATCAAACGAATGCAAAAATAGATACATACTTTAGTCATATTATAATCTTTTACATAATGGCAAAAATGCGGACTCATAATTGACAGTAATTCTTCTGGTTGCCCCATAGAAATAGGATGTACTGCTAGGTCTATGGGTTACCCCATGGGCGATGATGACAATAATTTAATGTGTATTTTTAACCGACTTCAAAAAAAGGAGGAGGTTATCAATTCGTCTGTATGTTTTTTTTTTGTTTTTTTTTTATGTTTGTTACCTCATAATAAATGAAAAATATTAAAAAAAAATGTAAAAAGCTCCAGATCTTTGTAGAAAACTTTCAGTCCGTTTGCCTGGGTCTTTAAAAAGGCTTTGTACGTAAAATCGTACCTTTTCCCAGAACGATAAGCACATATAATAGAATTTAAGAAAAAAAAAATATTAAACAACTAATTGCGTCTTTTCTTTAGAATTTGTTACTTTTAAGTGTAAGTTTTTTAATTAAATCAACGAGTTCGATTCCCGGTAGTTTTTTTTTTCTAAAATCTTATAATGCAGTTTTAATTTTCACCAAAATTCACTACGTGACTCGTTTGCGTGTTTTTTTCTAGATCTTCTAGTTATTTCGCCGCACACTTAAAACAATTAATCTGTGCACATTTATTTTAAATATATAATTGAAATATTATTTTTGTTTAGAATACATTTTGGAGCCTCTATACATTTATAAGACATTCACCCATTCGAATTGATCACACAATGGATCGAACAGCCCTCGCAGTGAACAAAACACTCCAAATATGGCGTCGCGTACACATCGACTCTCGATTGAGTTTTTTGAGAGAGCAGTTATTAGAGCACCTGTGATAATTTTTCAGAACAAAAGCGTTGTTAATTAATGAATAGTAATCGTTTATGAGTTCGAGAACTCGCTTAAGTTCACTATAGATCACGGAGCTGGTTGGTCAAAGAAAATTTAAATGCTAAATCTAATAAATATACAAATCCGGCCAAGTAAGAGTCGGGCTCGAACACAAGATCGGACCCGAATAAGTTTCTTTAAAGTTTATTCTTTTTTGTTTTTTTATTTTGACGACATCATAAATAACTTATCTGTGAAAATTTCAGCTGTCTATCTATTGTGGTTCATGAGATACAGCTCTGTGATAGACGGACGGACGGACGGATGGACAGCGGTGGCTTAGTAATAGGGTTCCGTTTGGCACCTTTTGGGTAAGGCACCCTAAAAAACGACGCGATGAACGGCGTAGTCCTTACTTAGAAATGGTCAAGACGAGTCGTATTCACTACGTATAATATTCACAACGTATAATAGTATTTTTTTCCAAAAAATTAAAACCATGCATATCGTATAATATTCACAACGTATAATGTTATACGTTGTGCATGAGTTTAAAAATAAAATAAACTCTTTGCATCATGCAGAACGTATAATAGTCACAACGTATAATATTCCTAACATGAATTCACAAAAAAAGAAAACCATGCAGAACGTATAATATGCCAAGAAGCACTGCATAAAGCGCCCTAACGACGATACATTTAAGGCTGAAATTGCTACGAATCGATATCTGTTGAAGGGTAACAATTTGCTACAACGCTAATTGAGACGGTCGAAAAGTCGCGTGCGAGTATAATCTTTAATCTTATATTGATAAGGGCGCTTATCGTATGAAATATTTTAGGATTATATGATATGCATGGTTTTCTTTTTTTGTTAAACAAAGATCATAACATTATACGTTGTGACTATTATACGTTATGCATGGAGAAATAAGTAATTTAATTTTTTGGACTTCTTCATGCACTACGTATAAGATTATACGATCTGCCGATTATACGTTGTGCATGGTTTTAAAATTTTGTTAAAATATGACATTATACGATCTGCATATTATACGTTATGCCGTTCCCCCGTCTAGACCATAGCCCACTAATAATAGTCGACTATGACTAGACGCAACAGACGTAGGATGAGGCAGTCGGAAGAGGCAGAGGTGGCGAAGTATCACTCGCCACCCGCTCATCTTCCTATGTACAAACATGGGAAGAAGATCATCCCCACATGCCTAGTCAGAGATCAAAAATAAACTAAAAACAGATATATTATTTAAACATATATATGAACCTGTCGATGTGATTAGTGTTGTACGTAGGGCAACCCTAGCAAATTTAAATGTAAATGTGAGGGTAGTTGTCGAAAATGCACGAACTACTCGGTGCCGAAAGCGAACTGCTTCAGTTTTCCCGTGACGATTGGATGCAACTCATTTCGAAACGTCGGGTTTAAGGTGGCCCATCCCGCTCAACTCCCCATACAAACGGGGAAAGATGATCACGCCCATATTTCTTGTCAGAGATCCCAAATTTTGCTCGAAATAGCTTTATTTGATCCAACTAGATGTCTGATGACCGTTGGAATTGTAAAATTGTGATTGGTTTCTAAGTTATTAGGTCCGAAAGTTCGATTTTTTCGCGTGTTTTATACAGTAACTTTGTAGGTGGATTACGCAATGATAAAGTAAGAACATCTTAAAAAAGTTAGTCATCAGACATAGCTCAAGACATATAATCAATTTGGTTTTTGTTAGATTTTTGACCACAGCGGTCGTGGTTTACTTTTAGCTTTAAGTCGTTTTGTAATTAAAATTTTCGTAAATCTTACCAAATCATACATTATGCACATCGTCTTTTTTTGTGGACATGTTGCATCTTCCTCAGCACGGAGCCTGTCTTTTTCTTTGAAACAGAGAAGATTCCAGAGCGCAACAGCACGGTTTTGTACCGTGCCCGCGAATGAGTTAGTCCCGCCGGGTTGGGCCACCTTAAGAAAGGTATTTTTAATCTTATCTTTATTATTTAATACTTGTCGTCCGGGAGTGGAGGGGTGGTACGCTCTAGGGGGTAGTCCGTGCTGTTGCAGGAGCCCTAGCCTGGAAGTAGAGGATCGACAACCACCCACCTGAACCCGAACCTCTGGCAGGTTAATTTTCAACGCCAGCTCCTCGCCGGATGCGGAATTGTCGTCTGGGGGTGGCAGGGTGGTGCGCTCCGAGGGGTAGGCCTTGCTATCGCAGGAGCCCTAGCCTGGAAATAGAGGATCGACAACTACCCACCTGAACTCGAACCTCGGGCAGGTTGACTTGCATTGCGAGCTCCTTGCTGGACGCAGAATTATTGTCCGGGGGTGGCAGGGTGGTACGCTCCGAGGGGTGGTCCGTGCTGTTGCAGGAGCTCTAGCCTGGAAGTAGAGGATCGACAACCACTCACCTGAATCCGAACCTCGGGCAGGTTGACTTTCATCGCGAGCTCCTCGCCGGATGCGGAATTGTCGTCCGGGGGTGGCAGGGTGGTGCGCTCCGAGGGGTAGACCTTGCTATCGCAGGAGCCCTAGCCTGGAAGTAGAGGATCGACAAACACCCACCTGAACCCGAACCTCGGGCAGGTTGACCTTCATCGCGAGCTCCTCGCGCGAGTACACGTCCGGGTAGTGGCTCTTCTCGAAGGCGCGCTCGAGCTCGTGCAGCTGGTACGTGGTGAAGGTGGTCCGGTTGCGGCGGTGCTTCTTCTTGCCGTCGGCTGGCGAGCGCGACGGCTCCTCGTCGGACGCGGACTTGTCGTCCGGGGGTGGCGGGGTGGTACGCTCCGGGGGGTAGTCCGTGCTGTTGCAGGAGCCCTCTCCTGGAAGTAGAGGAAATGGATAAATATCTGACTCAATAAACTCCGTTCCATTACCCGACAGCGCACTTTTAGGCACTTTATAAACTAAAAGATATAGATTATAACCTTTTTTATTTATGGCCTTTACTGTCGGAAAGGAATAAGAAACGGTATTTTCTAAACAACAAGAAACAACCAGTATATACGAGCGTCATTTGCTGGAGAAGTCTTTTCATGTCTAGTTCTAGAACTAACCAATCTTGTATACTTACAACTTTTATATTCTATAGATACTAATTAATTTCCTCCAAAGTATAACCTGGGGTTCTGTCAAATGTGGCGTGAAGAAGCACCTGGCGGGCCGTCGTGGTTTGCGCAGTCCGCGTGAAAGTTCTAAATGTAATGGGCGTCGTCGGGCACGGTTTGGTTAGTTGGTTAGGAAGGACCTTGCTTACGCCATATGCCGCGCCGTAGAAAAGCGGGTGTTATTGAAGCCACATAGGCCACCAGGCCACAAGGCTCATGCCGCTCGGGTCGGTACCATAGCATCGGAATAAATATGCTTGAAACGGCATTAAACAATGTGTTGATCATTAATTCCAAAGACGTATGACCAATGTAGTGTTGGGATTGATATCATAACATTACATGTGATATAACCTATTATGTCCAGAACTAAAAAACAAATATAAAAATAGACAGATTTAATTACTGAACATACACAGTGGTTCATACCGCACAGACGTCGTGCCTGAAAACGATAATGCAATTATATTCAAATCAACGCCCTTATTTCGCCCGACCGCTCGTGTTTCGCCCACAGTGCAGGCGGTACAATAAATCCCATGTAATTTCCACCATACATCATAGCTATCGGACAGAGCTCGGCGCATTATCAAAACAAATAGAAAACACAAACCGCTAACCGGATGCGTGGAAAGGAATCATTAATTCTTGCAGTGGGTACATTTCAAATTGGCTCGGATAGTGGAGGCACCGCTAAGTGTACTGTGTATACAATGTGTATACACTGATAACTATGATTTATGGTTTTAATAAAATGTAAAAAATGTTTTATAGAACAAAACAAATTCATTAAATAAACATAACAATATTGAATACAGCGTGAGATAGATTGGCCCATAACCATACACCCTTCTCTCTAAACTAGCCCGTAGACTGTACTATAGGGAGCAGTGGGTATTCTTTGTTCATTTAATTTAAGCGGGTGGGGCATTTCTGGTAACTGTTACATATTGCACCAACTTTTTTAAATAACATTTTAGAATATGCTTCCATGATATCCATGGTTTCTGTTTACAACGTTGGTGTATTAATGGTCAATAGAGAGTGAGGGTGTATGTGACGATGTTAGAATGAGCGTGTGTGAGAGGGTATGGGGTTGTGAGAGAGAGAGGGTATGGGCATGTGTGTGTGTGGGTGAGAATTAATATTTGTTTGCGGGTTGCATGTAAGCTTTTTAGATGGGAAGGCGATCAGACCGTAATGACTGTGACAGGGTACCCATCACCTCAAGCTGTATATGTATATTCTAGCCTCAAGTGCATGATACCTGTAGTGCTAGTGCTAGGAGCCTAGCATAGTCTAGCTAGTAATCTAACATGAGTGTGTTAAAACGTGTAAATAAAATATCTCATTAATAGATATAATACTTGCGCTTGAGCTAATTTCGGTTCATGATAAGTTGCCATTGTACATACCGTATTCAACTTTTGATGAGGGGAATGGGACCGATTCTTAACCATGGAACAGCTCACATTAGTCAGGAAATACGCTTATCGAGAACAGAAAGAGAAAGAAAGTTGTGTATGAAAAAGGCGGGATCGAACCCATGACCTGGCGGAGAATCGATATTTCACTTACTTCGCGACTAATTAGAGCTGTAAAATTCTGTGAATATGATAATTATTTGATATTTTTTTTTTATATATCTTTAAAACACGACTCTTAAAGTTTTTGAAGTGAAAACTTCTTTAGCGGCGCTGAGCACTTTTTGTTGGATGGGTAAAAACTTCCAAACTCGCGTCAGGGTCACGTGATGCTGATCGAAAAAGCGTAAGATTGAAGTGAAAACTTCTTTAGCGGCGCTGAGCACTTTTTGTTGTATGGGTAAAAACTTCCAAACTCGCGTCAGGGTCACGTGATGCTGATCGAAAAAGCGTAAGATTGAAGTGAAAACTTCTTTAGCGGCGCTGAGCACTTTTTGTTGGATGGGTAAAAACTTTTCACTTCTGCCGGCACTCCCGGAGTGCTACCGGTGTTTTTTTTTATTATCTTTAATGCAACATGCTTTATTTCAGATATATCTAACGACGTTTCACGCCTAATCTTTTGTTAACTTTCAACGTGTAAATTCCGTTCCCCGCAAGGGAAATAATTAAGTTGTAAGCTCAACACATTTAACCCTATCGTCAAATTGTCAGCCCCTCGCCAACCCGATGGCAAGTCGCCGCTCATTTATCACGTTTGTCTGGAAATGCCGCTCTACGCCGTATGAATGGAAGGATTGAAATAGCAACTGGATGCCATGAGGGCGGCGTTGGCTTTAAAATACATTGGCGGGAGCGCCGGCACGGTTAGTTCACTTACGAATCTAACGCGGTGTAACTACAGTAATGCTGAGACAAATAGTCGTAACTGAAACTAATACTAAGGAAAAGTAGTACTTTCTTACATCACTTTGACACAGTATTGACGAAATGTCACTTTTGATAATAGTGTGTATTAATTTTGGTTAGTTATAGACTGATAGTCGAAAACTAAAACAACAAAAGTATTAAGTACTCTGTGACGTGACTTTGCATTATTTTGACATTTCGGCCATACAAAATGTGTCAAAGTTACATCATAAAGTACACATTTTTATCAGCCTTAGTATCTGTTACGACTATTTATCTCAGCCTTAGTATGGACGAAATGAAACTATTGACAATAGTGAATATTACTTTTGGTTAATCTAGTTTCTGTTAGGACTATATATCTCAGCCTTATTTTTTGTTACGACTATTTATCTCAGCCTTATTTTCTGTTACGACTATTTATCTCAGCCTTATTTTCTGTTACGACTATTCATCTCAGCCTTATTTTCTGTAACGACTATTTATCTCAGCCTTAGTTTCTGTAACGACTATTTATCTCAGCCTTAGTTTCTGTAACGACTATTTATCTCAGCCTTATTTTCTGTAACGACTATTTATCTCAGCCTTATTTTCTGTTACGACTATTTATCTCAGCCTTATTTTCTGTTACGACTATTCATCTCAGCCTTATTTTCTGTAACGACTATTTATCTCAGCCTTAGTTTCTGTAACGACTATTTATCTCAGCCTTAGTTTCTGTAACGACTATTTATCTCAGCCTTATTTTCTGTAACGAATATTTATCTCAGCCTTATTTTCTGTTACGACTATTTATCTCAGCCTTATTTTCTGTTACGACTATTCATCTCAGCCTTATTTTCTGTAACGACTATTTATCTCAGCCTTATTTTCTGTAACGACTATTTATCTCAGCCTTATTTTCTGTTACGACTATTTATCTCAGCCTTATTTTCTGTAACGACTATTTATCTCAGCCTTATTTTCTGTTACGACTATTTATCTCAGCCTTATTTTCTGTTACGACTATTCATCTCAGCCTTATTTTCTGTAACGACTATTTATCTCAGCCTTAGTTTCTGTAACGACTATTTATCTCAGCCTTATTTTCTGTAACGACTATTTATCTCAGCCTTATTTTCTGTTACGACTATTTATCTCAGCCTTATTTTCTGTTACGACTATTCATCTCAGCCTTATTTTCTGTAACGACTATTTATCTCAGCCTTAGTTTCTGTAACGACTTTTTATCTCAGCCTTAGTTTCTGTTACGACTATTTATCTCAACCTCATTTTCTGTTACGACTATTCAACTCAGGCTTATTTTAAGTAACGACTCCTTATCTCAACCTTAGACTTTTCCACTAACTGCCGTTTCCTGCCGCCATGCAAGTGAGATTCGATCGCTACTGCCGCCCTTCCATGCTCGCTGACTGTACAGAAACCCTGCGCCGCTTGTTATTCAGCAAATGCTTTCTATAATGCCTGCGATCATTTTCACATCACCGCCCGCTTGATCGGTTCGCTGCGGTTCTATCGTGTGGGTTAGCGTTGATGTTTTCATGTGGGTTACCATTTTTATTTAATCTGCGGAATCAGACAATTAAATATGTATTTTGGTTTGAACTGCATGTTTCCCTGCGATGTAGTGGCAACTCAAAGGAGAACAGAGTTCCTAGTGTTCCAGTTCAAAGTATGACGGTTAATCGGCTGAATTAAATTAAATTGGACCGTTATTTTGTTGCCATATCAGATTTGTTTATTAGAACTATGCCAATTTTAATGTTAAAAAAACTCATTCTTTTTATGAAGTCTAAAGTATCCCGGAATGGGCTTGTGTCCTGTTAGTAGGAAATTCCTTATTTTTATTTAAATATAAGCTGAGAATGTCTATATAAATATGCTTATGACTTTGCTTTTTAAAATTTATTTTACAACTTTGAAAGACATGACTGTTTTCTTATCAATATGAAGTTACATAAACAGCCACATATTCATTGAAGCAATGTAATCAGATGATTTAATATTTAAAAAAATATAATTAGCCTGTTAATTAATCCGAAGCAGGATTTGAACTCGTAATCTGAAGGTCGGGTTAAAATCATGCTCCGATACATTTTCAGACCGAATATTTACGGTTTCCTCTTGAAATATCGATTCTTTTGAGGCAAACGTTACTGCAAGATATCAAGTCAAATTATGAATATCTGCTGTTAATTCTCCTGTGATTTACGTTTCAAGCATAGGGATATTCTTAAGGAACATTTCAGGCTTTGAGCCTATTTTAGGTTTCAATTTATTAAACACACAACGCTAGCGTGCAGTGAAGTAAGCGATATGTGTAGAGGGGTGGGTGTGAAACGATGAGAGGCGGACATGAAATAATAAAAAATCTTAACTTATCAATTCATTTTCTATATCCCTCTATAAAAATCAGCGAGGATGGTAGGACGGGAGATGGATCCACCAAGCCTATGGATGGAACCAGCGAGGATGGCGCGATCGAATCTCGTTGTGAAACGGGCTGTACTTTATAATTATACGAACTGCATTTTAACATTAATTTATTACCCATTTTGTATTAATAAATTGCTAATCGAATTTAAGAATATAGAAAAAACTAGTCACTTTAATCATGAGTTAAAGGAATTCCTATTACAAAAGTCATTTTACACAGTGGGTGAATTTTATGAAACCCCATGTAAGTTTCATTTTTTATATATAATCTTAGCAATAATATTTAAGTTTAGCATAAAACTCACTATCAAATATTGTAATAATGGAACCTAATTAAATTTATTCAGCCGCTTCGACCATATTTTCATCCAATGCGATGGTACCAACCCGGGGTGGGCATGTATTACATGGATTAGTTTTACATGGATTCCGAACCATGGAGCATCTCGCATTCGTGACGAAATGCACTTATCGAACTCGGAAAGAGAAAGAAAGTGCAATTGAACCCAGACCTCTGGTACGCTAGGCCAGACCCCGCGCCACTAGGCTCCGAGCCGTCTTTTGCCGCCTCTGTTCCTCGCGTGCTCTGCGCAGGATAATTGCTATGAAACGCGGCGTTTCCTGCCGCCTCCGCCGCGCGCCGAAATGCGCTCGCTCAATCAAGATCCCGAATGATAAGCCGCGCCGGCAGAACAACCCTCTGCTCATATTGCCGCATTATTCATAGCACTTATGCACAACTTTACAAAGACTCGACATCGAAGCGCGTTCGTACATACCTACGTGCTTAAAACATATAACACAGATTTTTTAATGTGAAACCATAGGCTTCAAATGTAAAGACTTACATAGTTAAGGTGGCCCAACCCGGCGGGACTAACACATTCGCGGGCACGGTACAAAACCGTGCTGTTGCGCTCTGGGACCTTCTCTGTTTCAAAGAATAAGACAGGCTCCGTGATGAGGAAGATACAACATGTCCACAAAAAAGACAATGTGCATAGTGTATGATTTGGTAAGATTTACGAAAATTTTAATTTTAAAACGACTTATAGGTAAAAGTAAACCACGACCGCTGTAGTCTAAAATCTAACAAAAACCAAATAGATCATAAATCTTGATTAAATAAGCTATGTCTGATGACTAATCTTTTTACGATGTTCTTACTTTATCATTGCGTAATCCACCTCCAAAGTTATTGTATAAAACGCGCGAAAAATTCGAACTTTCGGACCTTATAACTTAGAAACCAAACACAATTTTACAATGCCAACGGTCATCAGACATCTAGTCCGATTAAATAAAGCTATTTTGAGCAAAATTTTGGATCTCTGACAAGAAATATGGGCGTGATCTTCTTTCCCCTTTTGTATGGGGAGATGAGCGGGTTGGGCCACCTTAAGTGACGGAAGAGACCAAAATCGCTTCAAACAAAATGTACTTAAAGACTTTTTATTCGAAAAAAAAATCCAAATCGCTATTTAGATTCAAAATAATGATGTGAAGTTATGTTTTAAGTTTTACTTTTAAATATTTCACAAAAAAAAAACATTTTACACTCCATGAGCGCGACTCCAATGTACTGATAGACTTCAGAAGTGGTCTCATCGGGCTCATCGTTTCATCTCCCTCTAACTCGCGGTAGTGGTTGATGTCTTACTCCCATACTTTGTGCGACTTGTAAGCACGGCGCGCTATGCTAGGTTTACGGGGGAACAGCCAGAGTAAGAGGTTTTTCTTATAGACTAGGAGGTCGCGACAAAAATGGTAACGATAACGTAAATGGCTGAAACTGGGTTCACAGGATAAAGACCAACCCTCTGAAGCTAAATGTGCCAAGTGGTTGCGTTACCTAGATAAAGCACCTGAAAAAGTTGTTATCGTTACAAGAAAAATATACGATAAGGTAAATGGCTGCAAATAATGCAACATGAAAGTATCATTACATAGTTACTTTTTAATACCAAAACATACCGAGATGAGAAGGATGCAAAATATCTACGCCAACTAGTTCGAGGTTTCGCTTAAATAACAAAATGAATATTTTTTTTTTATGTGACTGGACATGGATGGCTAATACCACACCTTCTGTCATGGTATTAGCCCAACACACCACATGGGAACTAGGTGCCATGCCAGGACCTTCCGTATACTGCACGGCTACATGGATGGAAAACACGGACAATTTTCATTGCCGCTTCGACCATCGTTTATCCAATGCGATTGTACCAACCCGGGCGGGATAAACCCTACCACCTAGTAAGTAAGGAAGGGGACCTACAGTTTAACGTGGAATCCGAACCACGGCCAGCCTCTCACAACGGTCGAATGGTGACCCATCCAAGACCAGACCGGACCCAGCGTTGCTTAACTTCGGAGAGCGATCGCCGAAGTGTCGCGCCACTGGGACTTTGAGGCTGATTGAGCTAAAAGTAAATCACGAATGCTGTAACCTAATATCAAACAAAAACCAGATGTATTTTCAATCTCAATGGAGCAAGCTAGGCACGAAAACAAAAAAAAATAGATTGTTTTATTACACAAGTTTTATTACATATTACATTTTATTACATACTTAAACTTAAACTAAAACTTAAACTTAAACTTAGGGTTGCTGTTTCTATTGTTCTTTGTTCTTTGCCTTAAACTGTTCTGCCAAGGAATTGTTTGGCAGTAGCATTTAGATCTAAGTATGTATTTCATAATTGTGGACGGAAAAATATGTTATGTAAACCCGTGAAGTTTCTTTGCGGGTTCTTCTTTACTGGGTTGATCGAATCCGCGGATCTTTGTGACGTAACTTGGTGTAGTTTGACTACCAAAAAGTTTAAATATATGAAATGAAATGAAATAAAATCCAAAAAAATCGGCCCTTATAACTTGTGAAACTAATCATAATTTTACATGTGAATGGCCATCAAGCACTTAGCACGAAGTGGTTTTTAGTGTAATTTTGAATCTCCGTTAAGAAATACGCGCATGATCTTCTTTCCACTTTTGCATCGGCAGACGAGCGGGAAGCCTCTCCTTAAGCCAGATCTGATTTATTCTTTCGTTGATCGTATTAAACGATGAAAAATATCCACGTTTTATAACATCACATAAATGTTATATTTAAAGCAATCAACGGGCTGAAGAAGTGAGTGAAGTGATCATATCATGCATACATGCATGCATCATCACACCTAACAGTACTGAGCTATTCAAGCAGTGCGACCCACAAATATACATAACTATTGATATTCCAGATTGAGACATCGAATCTGTACCGAACAAAGCTTTAATGACACAATACCATGTCATATTTAGATCAACACAAGAGATAACACACTCAAAACATGAAGCGTCTAAACAAATAAAAATATCAGATGCATTAGTGCCTTTTAAAGTTATCGAACGAGCGTAATCTTCGGGCCTACGTCCATTTGATTTTTATTTGTAATAATTATCAATAATCTGGTAACACTCGAGCGCATTAAGACATAATGGACAGGTGCCGCTGTCCATTTTTTATTCTTGTTATCCCTGGCAACCCTAATCATACGTCGGATTGGTGAAGCAGTGTTGCCACATATTAAGTTATTCGCCGCTCATATTAATGACTTCTACAAATGGATTCATTATTTAATTATTTTTTTGTATCGCTCTTGGTTTTGAAAGTGCTCTGTTTGCGTTCTTGTGCGAAGCCAACTGGAGCGGATGTGGCTGTCGAAGACTGATTGAGAAACGTAATGCAATTACGCAATCGAATAAGTAATCTAATAGTTACCGAGATTAAACTTCCAAACGGATGCTTGAAAAATACGTAAATACATCCAAACAAAGTTATTTGATTGCAACTACTTAGATCACTTAAATTAATATAGGATGTATTAATATTGTACAGTATTGGACTTAGAGTGAACCCTTGTGGCACTATTTTAAAATTAATATGTCAATTGAATGTAAATCATATTTTCAATAAGTTGAAGCAGCTGCTTTTGTATTCTGAAGGTCTTTTGGAACACATAAAAAACTGTTACAGAACATGCGCCTAAGAAAGAACAACATCAATATTATTAATTAATTTATTGGTAACGATATTTCGCTTTTCTCGTGAATATGAGATAGAAAATAATAATTGGTTAAATATAAAACGAATAATCAAAACCATGGACATCGCCTAGGAAACAAGTTAGTTCGTGGTGATGCTGTGCTGATGGGTGCAGTGCAGACACAAGTCATTTGCAACGTTTACCACACAATCAACCCCAATTTGTGCGTGGCCCATTGCCTCACTCATTCGATTATGCAACCATCACCGCTGGCTACGTCCGTGTTGATTGCGAGCGATATCAGCCTTTCTACTTCAGATTTGAATAAACCTGTTTTGAGCTTGAAAGTTTTCGTTTCAAAAATGTGGTAGGTCCGTGAAGTGAAAACAAAATCAATAACCCTTTCTTATTAGTGTTTTATTTCATTACGTTCTTCATATCCCGGGTCTTAGAATTTGCTCAGGTGATGTGTGAGGAATGAATCTTGTCGACGGATCTGATTGGGTACTAATACCACTTTTTCAAGTTTGTCAAATGAAATTACCTTTACTAATAAAACAATTAAGCATGTATCTTAAAAAAAAACTCACACAGTGAAAGAGAAAATAATCAAATGCTAAAATAACTAAATCAAAATTAGTAACAAGGTAATTCAGTGAACATATTAAATTGTAGCATGGCGGCAGAGAAAAAAAAAATGACAACTACATATTACCAACCAATTATATAATTATCCACCAAGCATCTCAATCATCGCTTTTAATGAACGATGGTTGGTTTGGTTCCTTTGGGAATATCACGAAAGTAGCCGTTAAGCCATCTATTTCCATGTCCATAAAAAAATAGGCTTAGACGAAGGGAAGATATGGGAAGGCATTACGATGCAAAGAAAATAGTGCAAATAGCTGAGTTGTTCTTTCAGCTCAATCGTAGACTAAACCAAATTTGTGCTTACCATTAAGGGCCTGGTACTAGCCAAATCGCAAAGTTAGACGAGGCACCCCAAGTAAACTAACTAAGTCTGACGATTATAAGTGTCATCCTTACAATATATGATTCCTTGTCTAGGAATCGAATGATTTTCGTTAATGTATGTTTCCTTTTTCGATACAAAATACATTGCGGAAACGGTGTCCATTTCCGAACTTTTTTGACTAAATGTAGAAATCAAAAAGCAAATGGAATTTTTTGTTTATGCATATATGGTGTTTTTTCTTATATCTAGAAATCGAATGACTTTCAGATTTCTAATGAAAAAAATCAACTTTTTTTATATTTATATTTTTATTTAAATAAATGATGGAATAAAAAAATATTAACAATCCATTATCAGTCTGGAGTTCTATTTGGATTTGCTGAAGCGTTTCACTACATATTATTACATTTGTTAAAAAGTGCATTTGTATGGCGCGAGTAGTTGGCTAGTCCTAGCGCCTTAAAACGTGAACGTGGTCCAGAAACATTAAGATTAAATTAATAATTATACATGTGCTGCAAAATCAATAAATAATACTGAGTTTCTTACCGTGCATGTCGTAAACTAGCGGATTTCTCGATTGTGGTTCGGATACCACATAAATCTGTAGGAAGTTAGGTGACCTATGACCTACCTTAATAGTATGTTGAGTCCTACCTGAATTTCTACCATCGCAATCAGTGACAAATGCTTAAAGCAACAATTAAAATTTTCCGGATTTTCTACCCATTTCAATGTACCCGTGCAATTTAAGGAATGTCCTTGAATGGACTAGTTTCCATTAGGTGCGTTGACAATGATATTAGCCATTCATGTTCACTTACAGTAATTATAAATATTTAGGCGTCTAGTCTAAGAGGTTTATAGTACCTACTTTAGGCAGCTTTAACTACATACATGAATTAGGAAATCAGTTTCGCCAGGCCAAACGATTAGGCAGTCGGGACATAGAGACCCCGTCAGAAAGCTTACGGCACGCGAGACGACAATTAGAGCTTATGCCGATAGAATTACAGATCTCTTAGAATCAGCATTAGAAAGATTTTTTTTTAATGTTAAATGTTATGAACAATGTACATATTTTGCTAATTTTATATTTTCTCAATTGTTACATATTATTTTTTATATTTCCTTTGTTGTAAACATTTTATGTTGTATTTTTTTAATATGAAATAAACGTATTATATAAGCTTAAATTATTTTAAGTCAAATGGAGGTGCAGGATTCATTTTAACAATCTTTAATTTTTTTTTTAAAACATGAAATTTTAAATGCACGGCATCATACGGAGAATTCATTAGTTTTGCGTCTGTAAAATAGATGCGATAACGATGATCAAGTAGTAGAGTATTCGTTTCTCAATTTCTTGTTTTTTTTATTTCTTAAAATGTACACGTTATTCTAATTTCAATACCAGCTGATGCTTCAGGCTTCGCTCAGGCCGATTTTATTTTGTAAGTTCAGCCGAGAGGCAGAAGTGAACGGTCATTTTAAAAAAACAGCGCCACCTACCGAATCAAACTATAACTAAGAACCTTCCTCAGACTTGAACGGATGTTTGAATAAAATAATCAGACAAATTGGTCCAGCCGTTCTTGAGTATTTTTTTTTTATTTATTAGAAGGAAAAACAGAAACAGACAATTAAATAGTGAATATATAGAGAGTAGACATTAAACTAGCCTATTTCCTAACTATTCCTTACGGAAACATTTAAATACATATAAAGAAAATTTAAACTAGATGTGCTGTTGAGTCAGAGTAAAAAGCGCTACACTAAGTGAGTAAAAATATAAATATGTAGGCAATCATATAATCATAAAGAATAAAATATATTAGACTACCCTGAAGTTAATTGAGATATATTTTTTCTGATTTTGCGTTTAAAAACAAATTCCTCATCGCAAAATATGTCCAAATTTGCAGTCTGTTCATTATATAGTAAACACATTCTGTGAATAGGATTACGAACCCCTGCTTTTGTGCGAGTGTTGCTTATATGGAACAGTGCCGTAGAGCGAGTTGCACGTGATGGAACCTTGAGCGGAATCAGATCCAGCAAGGATGAGCAGCATATTCGGTTGTTACATATTTTATGCAATGTCATCAAATCAAATACACAGTCACAGTCACACAATTTTTCAATCCCGTAGTCAGAAAGAAGTTGATGATACGATCTACGAGGGCCACTTAGTCTAAAGCTTAAGAAACGCATGAACTTCTTTTGTACTCTTTCTATGGAATCACTGTACACATTATAGTAGGGTGTCCAGACAGGAAAGCAGTACTCAATTTGAGACCTTACAATTGAGTAATACAGTAACAGGTATGTGTCTAGTCTCCTAAAGGGTTTGCTTATTCTTTTGACAAACCCAAGCATTCGAAAAGCTTTGGTAATTATGCAATTAATATTTATTTTAAAGTGAAGTTTTGAGTCTAATTGAATTCCGAGATCTCTGATGTCGTTTACCTTCTCAAGATTGTATGAACCAATAAAATAATTGTGCTCAATATTTTCAATTGCTCTTACCAACATATTTAGGCAATCATTTTAATTCTTTAGATGTTATATAAGTAATGTTTAGTGTATGATTCTGTAATGTCTTTTAAATAAATGAAACATAAAATAAATAGTGTGAAACTATTAATATGTAGCTTAGGCGTTCCCGCTTAATCTTTCGTGACGATTACCATTTCGAATCCCAGGATATGTAATTCTTTGTCTTTTTCTAGATATAAATTTGCTTTTTTGTTACATTGTTCGAAACCCATGTAAAACTGAGGTAAAACCCTACTTACAAGGTAGCCTGCCTGCAGGGAGTTGGTACAATATTATTTAATTTACAGATGGTCGAAGAGGCAACAAGAAACTAAATGTCCTGTTTAATGCAGCCATGGTAGCATTTATGTAAAGGGAAGGATCCTTTGGGTTGGGCTAGTATCTTGACAGTAGGCGTGATATTGTATTCACCCATGTGTCAATATTTTATATTCGGACTCTATTCATGTTTGTTAATATTTATCAAATGATTACCTTAACTTCCACAATCCTTTTTTTGCCTATTCCTAAGTTTGCCGTCTCTGGCCGTTTGTCACTCTGCGCGAGCAGGCACGCAGCTCAAAACTAAACTGTTGATGCTAATTTGATAGCGCGATTGCTTAATTACTCATTTCACAGGAATTAAGCGCCTTTGCCTACTAACCCGGGTCTTGTGAAGCGGTCGACCGTTGGGGTGATGTAGGAATTATAATTAGAAAACTACGGGGTGGGGTCAATTAGTTTTTCCAGTGATGAGTCTCAGGGTTCCCTATTCAACGTTTATAATTATGGGTGGTAGTGTAAAGGACCAAATTTACTCGGAATTTATTTCCCATCGTGAAACCACGCTCAGCGAACCACCATTCGCTTCCCGACGGTGGGACTAACTCATTAGGCGTTACCATGGTAAATTAACCAGATAGGTGAACAGGGGAGTGCGCGATTAAATATGGTGTTTGCTAGCATTCCGCACCAATAACACTTCGTTGGACTGTAAGCCTGGTACGAAAATGAACAATTTTAACACCTCATTTTATATACTTATTTTTAAACATTCACTTTTTTTTAGAGTGATTTTACCATGGTAACCACTCGGGACTTTAAAAAGTAAAGGTGAATCAATTAAAAATCTTCCCTTACAAAATTAAATCACTGAATTCTAACGTCGGCAAAAACGAAAGAATACTTACAGTAATTCTAGCGAACAACACCATATTTAGAAATCAACAACCAACCACAACACATTTTTGTTCAAGTCGGCTATCGATTTACTAGCTGTCTATATTAGATTATGTGCATTAATGTATGAGTTAGATGTAACATTCTTTGGTCTTTATAATTGGTTTTACTTATATGTTCCTGTCAAATTGACAGGTCCATTAACGCGGGTAGCCACTACTGTGTGCAGCTACTTGTATGAGAGGCACAGGTTGATACATTTAAAATATTATTTTAATACCACTAACTATTTCTTCTGATGTCTTTCTTGGGCTTTTAGGACTATTTTTCTGTATATTTAAGCCCGGTGTAACCGTTTCTCAGCTTCTGGGAATATTCCTTAAAATGCTTTATAGCCTAAGACTTTCGCAACTTATATTTTGATATTGTTGACAAATTATAATGTTGTATCAATGTTATTAAAATTTATATTATCCGTTTAATTTATCAATGAAGTCATGCATATTGAACTATTTTTTCGAAAACCAAGTTTGGTAAAATTAGCTGTTTTCCGGATCATTAAATGAAGCCATAGCAATTAAAATTTAAAGATGTTAATGTTAAAAATTGGAGATGGCGAAAATAATGATTTGTAGCTATACACATCTATCCAATTTTAGGAATTTACATTTGGCGAAATCGTAGAAGACAGTATTTTTTTTGAAATGTAATATATACGCCAATACACTTCGCGTTAAAAAAACATGGTGATATATTTAGAAAAGTTAATATAAGTTAAATAAGACCGCCAATGAAATCTTTTTACCATTAATTTGTTACTAAGCAGTTTTTTGGCAATCATATTATATTTTATGGAAAAGTCTGGGTGCGATAACTCCAAAACATGTGATTATTTTCAATAAGATTGATGCGTATAGTTACAAATATATATTTTCTGGCACCATCTAAATTTTGTTAAAGATATACCAAGAGTTTCGACTCCCATTAAATGTTTTGTCCTAAATTATTTAAGTCCAACAAAGCAAATGAAACGATACCTATTCTAAAAAAAACGTTTTGGTATAAAAAATAAATAAAATCGTTACACAAATTAATGGAAAAAAATCAAAAATAAGAGGTTGCTATTCCCATGCTAGCTTTTGAAAACCTACCGTCTCTCTGCAGCACCGCCAGACTCTGCCCGGGATTGCCTTTCTACTCTACTACTTACAACATGACTAAAAGTTAAATAGCATGAACATTTTACACTAAAATTATATATTTTTTCTTAATAAATAAAATTGATAAAGATTAATAAAACAAAATTTAATCAAGACTACACTTGTAGTCAATATTAAGTTTTTAAATGTAAACGTCCTGTGAATAAACGAAATAAGATTAAATCAATGCTTTCTCAATCTCAACCCGTTCCTATTTGACTGCATTAAATAAAACCAAAGTGTAGTAAGACCAACGATGTTTAAGGAAAATCCGGTAGTTTGAGAAAACGCTCAAATTCACAGTCGACATTCCAAAAATAAGAACCCACCGATCCCTAGATCCTAGATCCTTACTAGGCGGTTGGGTTAATCACGCTCGCATTGAATGAACGATTTATCAAAGCGGCAGTGAAAATTGTCCGTGTTTTCGATCCAGTTCAATAATCCAGTGTGTTAGGCTAATATCTGAAGGTCAGTTAGGTGTTTTTACTATTTGATGTTATAGTGACAATTTTAATGTTTTTATAGTATTTTATTATGTTATATTGACTTGACACATTTTATCATATTATGTATCAAAATTGACGATGGCTCTGTACACCCGACATAGCTGTTAAGTTGACGAAGATTAGGTATGATATCATAATTGTGTTATATCATTAATGTGGACGAAAAAATAGACAAAAAAAACATAATTTATAAATCAGTGAAGCTTGTTTGCGGGTTCTTCTTCAATAGTTGATCGAATCCGTAGATCATTCAAATTATTACATGACTTAGTGTAGTTTGACTAGCAGAAGTTAAATAAATTAATGTAATGAACTGAAATTAAATAAAAATACAGACTCTGTGAAAATTTCAGCGGTCTACCTAATACGGTTCATGGGATACAGCCTGCTGGCAAACGGACGGACTGACGGACAGCGAAGCCTTGGTAATAGGGTTACGATGGCACCTTTTGGTAATGGAACCCTAAAAACAAATGATAAAAATAACAATTAAGAAGTTGAAATTTATGTATGTATAATCGACCGTGAAGCAAGGACACATTAATTCAAGAAAGAGCCCAGTAAAAATAACTACTTTACGAATATACTGCAAGGCTGGACCCGAACCAGCAAAACATACCATTCGCGGGTATTGCGTCTACCAATTTCGCCCCCTGCTGTATACCCATAATTTGGAATTCTCCTACAGTCCCTCCTCCCGTAATGAATGCCTCCTACTAACACAGTGTTTAAGATTATACCTACATACATTTATTTAACGCTTCATCTGCGTTGCGGACATTGACTGCAAAGATTGAACATTCCTTGGAATAAGCGACGTACCTGCTTAGTACCAAAAAGTATATTTAATAAAGAAGTTTTTCGGATAACGTATAAGTTAAATAATTAGATCAAAAAAAATCTATATATCAAACTCAATTTCATTCATAAAACATACATAATAATAAAACCGGCCAAGTGCGAGTCGGATTCGCACACGAAGGGTTCCGTACAAGATTTAACAAAAAAAATATATTTTAACACATTTTTTGTATGGGGCCCCGCTTTAATTATTATTATTATTTTATTTTGCCTATTTGTTGTTATAGCGGCAAAATAAATACACACTCCGTCAAAATTTCAGCTTCCTACCTATTACGGTTCACGAGATACAGCCCTGTGACAGACGGACGGACGGACGAACGGACAGCGGAGGCTTAGTAATAGGGTTCCATTTTTACCCTTTGGGTACGGAACCCTAAAAAAGATTCGGACGATTTGAGAACCTGCTCCTTTTTTTTAAGTTTGTCCAAAAGAGTTTTCACAAACTTTTAAAGTCTTAAAATTGTATGCTAAATAAGTGTTTCTTCACTTAGATTGATAACAAATAAGCAAATATTTAATCTCTTGGAGGTAGTCTATAACTCTTCTCCTACATACATCACCAAAATTGAGCTAATATCTGTACTTAGTATGTCAGTATTTGTATGTACTACATGTCCAGATATTGGTATAGAATAATATTTTAATCAAAACATAACAACCTTACCTAACTTATTAATGTGTGATAAACAGCTACCACTACATTTGAATTCATTGTAGTTCTTTAAAGAAAATCATTTAACATTTATGTCGTAATGTTAAATGAACATGTATAAAATATTTTTTTCGAACTTAAACTACGTACTAAAACTTATCCTATTCTAATCGATATAGTAGTTGCTCAGAATCTTAGATTTTTTATTAAAAATCGAAGGTAGGTATTTAACTAAAATTAAATTTTCACTATAATCCAGTAACATATTTGATAAAATAGAAAAAAATATGTTTTATTTTCATATGACTGATACCTTGTAGCCAATAACAACAAATTGTTTTGTTATAAGTTATCAATAATTGTAAAAATAAAAAAAACATGTTTCTATTATTGCGTGAACTCTGAGCTTATGTATGATGCAAATTGTGTGTGACAAAAAAGGGAAATCAATATGTTGTCCAATTCTCGATTACTTAGCACTCTGAAATTTTGCAAACGTGCATGCACAATAGAGATAAAAACAAAGAAAAAAATATAAAATATTAATAAAATATTGCCTTAAAATAAAGATTTTAAGGAGTCAGATTGACTCGTCAAAACCTGACAGAAAACTCAAAGCATTTAAGAAGAAAATACAATTTTCTACTTTATAGAATTATTTTTAACCGACTTATTAAGAAGGTTATTTACTCTAAACTTTAAATATAATTTTGAAGATTCTCAAGAAATATTAAATCCCTGTGCATCTCTCTGCCGTCAATGCGATCACGCGCAAACACAGAATCAAATATTCCGAGACGTTTTGTAAAATAGTGAAGCAATCTTTATCGAATCACATTTGTATTTCTCATTGGCACCTTCCGATCTAGGAAAAAATGAATTTCCGGGCAAGTCAACCGTGACTCTCCGATTGATTCAAGACGAATACAATTTTCTTTTAAGGAGTATTCATTCGAATGCGATCGTCTCAAATATAAACACAACTTATAGTGGTATAGAAGTGGAATAAGGAGAGATGGTTATCGATTGTGTTTTCTTAATATAAATGCTTTAACATAACCGTTGATTAAATCCCTTTTAATATAATATTTGTACTATACTTGTTTTATAACAATGCTCAGCTCATTCTTTGTTAATATAAAGCACTTGACTGTAATCTTGAGGTTGTCTTCTATAGGACAAACCTAGTTTAGTATAGGAGGTAACATTCACTTCTGTAACTACTGTTTTTATAAAATAAAAAAATAAACCATGAACCAGAACAATAACATAATATGAAGTAACATACACAAAAAAAAAGAAATCTTTTCTGTTTTGCAGAAAAATAAAAATAAGTTCTCACTAATCGAGAAATAGTATGTATACATAACTATAGTGTAGAGAGTTATTTTGAAATTGATTTTTAAGGTTTTTTTATGAAGGAAGGATTTGTTTTCGATACAGACTAGCCCCCCAGGTATTTATAAAATAAACCTTCATACAAATAAAAGTATATATACATATACATATTAATATAAAGATGACAAACGAAGCTTTTGAACTTGTACAAGGGTTCCGTGCCCACTAGCCAGGTTTTTTTTATATAACTGGATATGGAGGTAGGTCATGATATCATTCCAACACACCGTATTCCCGAAATATTTAGGTGACATGTCAGGACAGTCCCTTTATTAACATGGCTACATAGATCTGGATGTAAAACACAGAAAAAAAATCCGCTTTCACCAAGTAGTCGAGAACAAATATCCTTAATCTCCAAAACTAAACGACCCATCTAATTCAAATCATTTTTTACTAAAAGGGTTTTTAAGTTCTACCACCTTGCAATTTTCAGTTTTTATCTACTGCTGAAAAATTATAGGTAGACCCATTTTTAACGGCTTCTGAAGCGCATATCTGGCGCATATCACTCCTCTCTTCTGGTATTTCTGAAATTTCAAAGATGTAAGATGTAACGGCATCCCTCAGTTACATGTATGGTGTGCCAATCCCTATTTTTTTTTATTTTAACTACACCATTGTAGCGGTTCATAGAAAAAAACGACCTAAAAAATAACATATATATAGTACAAACATACTTCAAGTAAAATGGCTCAATGGTAAAATGGGGTGACAAACGGACAGACGACGATACGAGCGGGCCTTCGCTGTTTGTTTTATAGCGCCCCTGAAGACCAACCGTTAGGTTATAGCAAAGAGCCAAATACAGACGGACGGCGAGACGCAGGAAATGATGATGGTTCGGTTCTTGCCATTTTGCAACGGAACCTTAAAACGCTGAATATCAAACAAATGAACTAAAAAGTAAATGTAGTGTATATTTATCAATATTTTTTTTTCACACAAAATGAGACAAATGCATTCAATAAATAAATAGAGATTTAAACAGTTAGATACGTAATATTTAGCTTTATATTTGTTCTAAATAAATCATTTTGGGCACTGCACCTTTTCTTATTGTTCTAGTTTAAACAAATGTTTTAAATATTTTATCATTTTTTTATAAAGTAGTTCAGTAGTTTCAGGTAAGCTACATACATTCGAACATGTCCACTTATCTAATTTTGAGAATATCACGTTGCTAGATTGTTTTTTTCTCTAAATCAATAAAATTACATTTATTACAAACATGCGACAGGAAACAATAAACAACTCTTGAATACAATTTTGAACATAGTGTTTTGAGATCCTTAATAAATTCTTCCATTCCAATAAATCCTTAATAAACTTGAGAATGATATTGAATTTAAGACAAACAAGAATCATTGAATAGATTTCGTTTTAAAGAAAAAACTAAAAAGCAGGAACAGTTTTCATTAAAAAGCTTAAATTGAAATCCCATCACATAAGTTTAAAGTTCACAACTTAAGACTCCAACTTAGTCCAGAGTAAAAACTTTTCTTATAACAAACGATAATGCAGACATCGTATGCACTGTATTTGCATTAGAGTTAATTTTTGTATGGGCGCAAGAGTCTAGTTTCCAGCTTCACCGGTAAGAATAATTAATATTTTTGATTTGTAAAGTAATTTTTTAAAGCTAATGAAAAAGAGCTTTTGAGCGGCTCGTAGCCTAGTGGCGCGGGCACTGGCCTAGCGTACCAGAGGCCTGGGTTCAATTCCGACATGCACCACTGTCTTTCTCTTTCCGAGTTCGATAAGTGCATTTTGTCACGAATGCTAGCTGCTCCATGGTTCGGAATCCATGTAAAACTGTAGGTCTCCTTCCCCTGCTAGGTGGTAGAGTTTAAGCCCGCCAGGGTTGGTACCATCGCTTTGGATGAAAAGATGGTCGAAGCGGCAATGAAAAATTGTCCGTCTTTTCCATCCAGTTCAATGTAGCCGTGCTCATAAAGGGAAGGTCCTGGCATGGCACCTAATTCCTTCGGGAATGTGGTGTATTGGGCTAATATCATAACGGTAGTTGTGTGGTAATAGCCATCCATGTCAGGTCGCATAAAAAAAGAATATATGCTTCACGCTTATTCACTTAATAAACAATGTGATCTTGTGCCCCAACAAATAAAATTGTCTAAAGCGTGAATTGTTTCCGCTTATATAGAGCCGCCGCCCTAAAAACATATTAAATAAGTCTTTACAAACAAATTTGTTTAAAGAATTTAGGCAACGCATTAAAATCGTTTTGCGGTCATAGACTAAATAATTGTCCAACTTTTGATATATTATAATACGGGTGTTTATTCTTAACCGAAGCTCCGATAGCAGTAAAAATAACCTCAAAATATTGGAGGTGCGCGTCAGTTCCAGCCTTAAATAAAATCACACGTTCACAAACAAGACTTTCCCGAGAATCAACTTTAAACGCTTACCCGCGCTCTCGGCAGCCCCCGGCGACAGCGTCCGCACACTCTGTTCACACTGTTCGAACTCACTCGCGGGCACTCGAACGCCCTGCCTACCCCCGTTCAGGCCGAGGATGGCGTCTATGGTATGCCGCGGCCCCTGGTTGGGCACCTGGCTCAGCTGTCCAAAGTTTATCCTATTCTTCACGGCGTCGAAAGTCTGGTTCATGTGCATCTGCTGCGCGTGGAAGAACATCCCCATGCGGTTCAAGGCCTCGAGGTTCTGCTGGTGCTGGGACAGGTTGAGGGACTGGTCCGCGACGTGGATCGAGGCATTCGAGTCCGTGGGGCTCGAGGCCCGGGACCTGGGGCTGTTGGATTCGGATCTCTCAGGCGTTTGGGTGTAGTAGTCACCCTCGATCGGGGCGTCCATGGCTCGCGGCGGTCGGGGACGTACTGCGCGTGTTGTGGCGACAGCTGCCGGAGTGGGGGAGAGAGAGAGGCGAGATGCGGCTGTCTCGCTCGGGCCGGGGCGGAGCCTCCGCCGGTGAGGGGGCGCGAAAATTGCCCATTGAAAAAAGCTCGCCTCCGGGGCGCAAAATTTGGGGTCGCGTAAGTGATTTTGGGGAGTATTAGCATGTTGTGCAGTAAATGCCTTTGTCGGAAGTTTCTTCTAGTCTGAATGTAACCAATTTGCGACTGGTGGAATAGTTTTTTTTTTATTCGATTGGGACCTTTGTTGGGAATGGGGAAGCTGAGCAGTTTATTTGGTTAACGTTTCACCGTAGGATGTGTGAAGACGCTGAGGCTTATGTTAAATTGAAAATGTTATGGTTTGAAATTATATTTATTTTTTTACGCAACATTTCATAAAATTTCATCAACCTAATGTAACGGGGTTGAGATTTTTATAAACGATTAAACATTTATTTCCTACTGAAAATTTTAAATATTTAAAAGTTGCATTAAAAGACTATAATAATACACTCACTCACTTGTGTTACATTTATGATTCATGAAATAACGTTGAAATTATTACAGGTTATGGTTTTTAAGTTACTCTCTGATACTAGGTTAAGTCGAAATAAGTCAAGTAGATACCCGGAGACAGAATTTAATTTTAGGGCCTCATTGATGGCAACTGTACTTGTGTTTTTTATTTTTTGTAAAACTAGAACATACTATATCTATTACCATTGCGTTATAGATACATGTATATAGTCAAATTAGCTCATATTGGTAAGTACTTGAAATTAATATAATAATACTATGAGTGAATAACACAAACGGCACATTGGACTTTGACCCACATATAATGCCTGCTGTGACGTTTACGGTGATGCGCTCTGAATAATTAAAATGTATTACAACTAAAATTTGCCGAAATTGGATCGGTTTTAATTCAAGTCCACCCATCAAGATAAACAAACCCAGCTATTGACACAATAGAATTGAATTGCAGCCATCAACAGCTGCCGACTCACCGGCAAATGTAACCAAATCGCTTAATACAGCCAAACAATAACACCAACACAACGCTTCACTAACCACTTCAAACATTCGCATAAAACGTCCAAAATCCAAACAGTTCCCATTTTTATATTGTCAACCACAACGCTTATAAAAAAGAGACCATATTGAAAAAAATAAAAATGTACATAGTCCGTTTTGCTTATGCGGTACTCAGAGTCAATAGAAATGTGTCTCCCTCTCACGAGATAGAGCCGTCTCGTTCGGTATCTCATCTCGGCGTTGGCAACGGTCGCTAGGGGCGGGGCGGTCGGATGACGTCACCGATCGATGAGCCAATCAGGCGTTCGGTTTTCGATTTTTGTTCGATTTTCAAATGTTTTGTTGGCGATATTTGCAAAGTGCAGTCACCGACAGCTAACTTTATAAACAATGGACATTTTCTGTTGCTTTGTTCGAAAGGCGAAGCTTTTACAATATCGTGCACATAAAATTGAGTGTAAGTAATGGATGCAAAATAAATTAAGCCACATGAGTGATGATTGAAGTAAATGGTTGGTTGGATTGTGAAAATACAAACATGATTACATAAATGACGACAAAAGAAAATACACCAGTCGCAGTAATGTGTAATCGTATTATTATAATTTTACTGTAGTTTTACCAATTATTATTTCCATTTCTTATACAATATTCGACATATAAATACTAAGCAGAAATATTGTAATCTTACTAGACTTTCACTGGATATAGTTTTGGTTAGGTTAGGTTAGATTAATCGAGATGAGTAGGTTTTAATTTTTTTTTTCATTTAATATAAGAAGGGTCATAGCAAGATATTTACATTCATGATATACGAAGATATTTACAGATTATTTACCCTAAATTTGTAATATTATTACAGTTATAAAAATATTACAACGGCATATATATTCCCTTTTATCGCCATGTAAATATGAAATCGTTTGTCCATTTTTAACTTGTACAGTTGACAGTACTGAACCCACTACCTTCTCCAATGTTAACTCATGTGGCCCAAACGGTTTTTTTAATATTACATTTGTTACAACGTTTTTGTACGTTACAACGATATGTTGTCCATTTATATTGTCCATTTTTATTGATTTAAAAGCTTCTTCGTGTAAAAATAATAGCTCTTTGTTGAGTTGTGAAAAATAAGGAGGGTCCTGGCATGGCACTTAGTTTAATTATAAATATTAAATTATGTGTACATAATTACTACAGTTTCCACAAAATACCGCAAAATGAAGAAAAAATTTAAACATAAAAAAGTAATGTATTCAAACAAACAGTAATTAATAGTTTAAATCAAAATGTCATCAATTTATAATAAAAGCTACACAAATTATTAACAATCAAAATCCAATATATTTATAATTCAACGATTTTTTGTGGTGTATATTGTTTTCCATGGTTCATGATCTTTTAGAATATAATTTGTAATTCGGGTATATAAGTAGAAGGAATTTTACCTATTTCTTGTTATAGCGGCAAAATATATACACACCATGTGTAAATATCACCTGCCTACCCATTACGGTTCATGAGATACAGCCCTGTGACAGACGGACGGACGGACAGCGGAGGCTTAGTAATAAGGTTCCGTTGGCACTCTTTGGGTACGTAACCCTAAAAACTACATTCCCCAAACATAATCGCTCATGTATAGGAATATAGGTACCCCTCCAAAATAGTACTTTCTGATGAGTCATAATAGGTATCATTAAATTTTATACCTAATTTGTATACTTCACAAAACTGTAGGTATCCATATCTCCTTCATCCATTATCTAATTTGTGGTAAAAACATTAGAACATTCTATTCAAAAACGAAAACGTGACATGTCCAAATGTAATTTAAAAAATAGATTTAATTTCTTTTCGCACGGCGTCCATTTGTTTGATTAGCGGTGAAGTGGCGATCGAACTCCGATTCTGCATACGTAACGAGACAATTCATTAATTTCGTCGTTTGACGCACGCGAACAGAGCCATTCACAAGTGAACACACACGCAATCAGCGTGATGCATTATGGACCGACCTGTAGGAGCTATTAACTTTTAGGGTTCCGTACCCAAAAGGTGAAAACGGAACCCTATTACTAAGCCTCCGCTGTCCGTCCGTCCGTCTGTCACAGGGCTGTATCTCATGAACCGTAATAGGTAGGCAGATGAAATGTTCACAGAGTGTGTATTTATTTTGCCGTTATAACAACAAATACGTAAAATTCAAAAATAATAAAAATTAAACGGTATTTTTTGTGTTAAATCTTGTAAAATAGGACGGAACCCTTCGTGTGCGAGTCCGACACGCACTTGGCCGGTTTTTTTATATGACTGGACATAGATGGCTAATGCCACCCAGCGAGTATGGGAGGACGGGAGTAACAACGGAAACTCGTTTGTATGGAGGCGGCGTAGCCACTTTAATACAAAGGCGGCAGCGCCGGCGAGCGAGTTCAATTAAGAATTCGCTTACTACTGATTTTATCGAATTCTAACGAACTGAATACAAGGAATGTGACATGTATGTATGTATAATTGACCGTACAGCAAGGACAAATTAATTAATTGATTAAGGGAAGAGGGACTGTAGGAGAATTCCAAATTATGGGTATACAGCAGGTGGCGAAATTGGTTAGACGCAATACTCGCGAATTGTTTGTTTTGCTGGTTCGGGTCCAGCCTTGCAGTATGTTCGAAAAGTAATTCGCTCACAGGGGTTTTTCTTTAATTAATTTGTCCTTGCTTCACGGTCGATTTTACATACATGTTACATTCCTCGGAATAAGCGACGTACATGCTTAGTACGAAAAAGTATATAAAGTAAATACAATCAGATGTTTTCCAATAAATCGTGGCTCCGCTGTCGCCATACGAATGATTTTCGTCCTGCCATGCTTGCTGTACCACACATTCCGTCATTATATTAGCCCAACATGCCACAATCCCGAAGCAAATAGTTACCATGCCTGAACCCTCCCTTTATGCTTACATTGAACTGGATGGTAAACACGGACAATGTTTCATTATGGTTTCAATTATCATTTCATCCAATGCAATGCTACCAACTCTGGTACTGGTAAAACTGAGCTTACCTACTTGTAGAGAAAGGGAACTTACAGTTGTCCGAACTATAGAACAGCTCGAATTATTAACTACTTAAATGCAAAAAGGTACCCATCTCAGAAAGAGCAAGAAAGTGGTGAATGGACGGTGTCGGGATGATGCGCGTAGACCTATTATGCCAGAGGTCATTTTCAGACCTATAGCATAAGCGTTCTACGCGCTTCTGAGATTCGAGCCTCACAAACACAGAACAATTAGGAGGTAAGAATTGTGAAGTGGGCGGAGCTCGCGCGCCGGTCTTTAGCGGGGACCCGCTCACTTCATACGCGCATGATTCACTCCTCTGCGGCGTTCCTGTGCAATAACGTATCCGTGATACAATCTAAAATTGAAAAGGAGTAATGCCGTACTGTGCCATAATAACGTGCAAACACGACAGCCGGGTGCACAACCTTCATAATGGAGGAGTTTCGTATCACCGGTAAGTTTTATTTACATGTATAGCGATAAAACTTACGACAAATACATTACGAAACAATATGGCGTCGCGGTGTCTTTTTGCTCGCCGGGTCATGACTACTTTGAGTGACCACGTGCGTGTGAGGCGCTCGGCCGTGTTCGAAAGTAACGTAACATTTGATTGCAAACAGTATTGGAATACCAATATAGAACCATTACGTTAAGGTTGATATTAACTAAACAAATGTGGATTTGTTGTTTGGTTATTGATTAAGAAGGGATAGCCAAATGCGACGGTTGTACATTTGCGGAGCCAAAAGGTCTTAAGTAAAACGGTAACAGCGGTCCTGGAACAAGTTCACAAACGTTTCACTTCCTGCCTCCTCAATATTCCGTGCTCACAAATGTACCTTGTCTCTACTTTAGGACTGTAGGAAAATATTCTGAGTTATGTAGACGCACTGCTCTCGAAAGATGTGCTCACCGGTTTGAGTCCAGCTTCTCTATACTCAAAAAAAGTTATATTTATAGCCCGATTCATTGCGGATTTTACATAAATATCACATTATTTGAAACATTTCAAACATGCTTAGCAAGAAAAAGTTTAGTGTTACTTAGGGTAGGAAAACTATGGAATGAACTCCCTTCCGAGGTATTTCCCCCAAAGTACAACCTGGGGTCCTTCAAACATGGTGTGACGAAGCACCTGGCCGGCCGGCATGGTTTACACACCCCCCCTGTAAGTTCGAAATCCCATGGGCGTCGTCGGGCACCTTAAGATGTCCTGGCGTACGCCATATGCCGCGCTTAACATAAAAAAAAGATCTGGCTCTAGAATCTTTAAAAAGTTCGGTGGCCAGTCCCGTCATTTCATGCTCCCTAAATACTCCATCCTTGCCAGTAACATAGAAAAATACGGTCACCAGACTCTGCGGGGACATTGTGTATAAGATACTTAATTAAAATTTAAGTTATTACCAAAACCAGAGCTGCAAAAGACAAGGAACAGATTAAAAAGTTATCTACCAACAGTGCCGGCCCAAGGCAATTACACGACCGGCATCCAACGAGCTTTGATCACACTGACGGGCCATATTATTAACCCTATTATCTTAAACGTCAAAGGGTTTTCTATTAAAATTTCTAATTTACTGTAAAGCAAATGTTTCAGCATTTAATGGGTGCGTAATCCGCTGTGGAGTGTATCTGATATTTATTAACTTTAAATTTCTTTGGAAGAAATTAATTATTTACTTTTAATATCAACTCTGAGGTAAGATTGGATAGGGAGTGAATATCTATAGGATGATTTTGTCTGAGGTACGGCGTTTTTTTATGGGAACGGACGCGGATGGCTGATACCATACCCAACACCATGGTACTCCGCATTCCCGGGGGAATCAGGTGATATGTCAGCAACTTTCCTTTATCAGCCCGCCTACATTGAAACACGGACAATTTTTTATTGCCGCTATGACCATCTTGTCACCGGATGCCCCCAGCGGACTTGCTCCATAAGCGGACTTAAGCCGAAACCATATTCAACTCAGACAGTTTTTTTTTGTGCGACCTGACATGGATGGCTTATACCACACAACTACCGTTATGATATTAGCCCAATACACCACATTCCCGAAGGAATTAGGTGCCATGCCAGGACCTTCCCTTTATGAGCACGGCTACATTAAACGGAACGGATGGAAAACACGGACATTTTTTAATTGCCGCTTCGACCATCTTTTCATCCAATGCGATGGTACCAATCCGGGCGGGGTTAAACCCTACCACCTAGTAGGGGGAGGGGATCTACAGTTTTACATGGATTCCGAACCATGGAGCAGCTCGCATTCGTGACGAAATGCACTTATCGAACTCGGAAAGAGAAAGATAGTGGTGCATGATCCACTGGTACGCTAGGCCAGTCCCCGCGCCACTAGGCTACGAGCCGCTCAATCAAGTAAAACTCAGTAAATTCATCTTTAAAAAACAAGTAAAGAATACTCTCATACAGTCACACGGCACGTGATCTGAAAATTGACATACATCTATCTACGTACTAATCTAACCCTATACATCTATCTACGTACTAATCTAACCCTATACAACTACCTATATGTGTATTATTTAATTAAATTTATTATTATTATTACTACTATACCTACAATAAACATCAATGTTCGAGATATATACTATTTACGCCTTAATTTTTGTTTTTAATAATATATATAAATAATTAAATACATTCACACCTACACTCTTTACTACACACTACACCACACTACAACATACTCTACTTCATACTCGTTTACATACATACACTCTTTAATAGACACATCCCTATTTGAATAAATTTAAATACTAATCAGGGAAACATATAATTGGCCTAACCGTATTAGTTCATAAGAAATATTGTCTATATTTTTGTAATTGGCTGTTTGTTTTCTTTCTTAAATAAATAAATAAATAAAACAATGCGGTACATAATCGGGGTAGAGATCGAACTCGTGACCTCTGACATGGAAGGCAAGTCCTCGAGTCCCTGAGCTACGGGCCGCTTGAATTTCACTTAAAAATTGATGAAAAATTCATGTTCAGTCGATATAGCTATAGTTTATAAACGTAATTGTCATTTTTGTATGGGCTCCGCCCGTATTGAAGTTCAACTGAACATTATCAGATTTTCCCGAACCTCTCTCATTTTTAATTTCACAACCAATACCATTGCAATTTTTGCCTTGTGTTAAGAAGCTTTAGATTAATAATTAAACCGACACCTGGATATGAACCGCACAAAAATCGGATCATTAGTTCTCTAGTTATAAGCAGACACATAGACAGGCAGACAGTTAAAGTTATGGTTTCGTTGGTTGTTCAATTCATGGAGATTTTGCTTCAAATTAATACCCGCGAATGGTGTGTTTTGCTGGTTCGGGTCCAGTCTTGCAGTATATTTGTATAGTAGTTCTTTTTGATGGGCTCTTTCTTTAATTAATGTGTCCTTGCTGCACGGTCGCTTATACATACATACACGTCACATTATTTTTAATAAGCGACGCTCCTCCTTAGAACGAAAAAGTAAATTTACTTAAATCAATCATAGTTCTTAGTAACTCAATGTTTTTTAAGTTTGTAACGTTAAGAACCGAACTAAAATATTTCGATTCTATAAAAGCTGAAATAAAAACGGACACCCTCTGTATATAATATTTCCATTACAGAAATTAATTAAACCATTTTGCGACGGTTAACGAGATCGACTTAAAAATTGATGAAAAATTCATGTTCAGTCGATATAGCTATAGTTTATAAACGTAATTGTCATTTTTGTATGGGCTCCGCCCGTATTGAAGTTCAACTGAACATTATCAGATTTTCCCGAACCTCTCTCATTTTTAATTTCACAACCAATACCATTGCAATTTTTGCCTTGTGTTAAGAAGCCTTAGATTAATAATTAAACCGACACCTGGATATGAACCGCACAAAAATCGGATCATTAGTTCTCTAGTTATAAGCAGACACATAGACAGGCAGACAGTTAAAGTTATGGTTTCGTTGGTTGTTCAATTCATGGAGATTTTGCTTCAAATTAATACCCGCGAATGGTGTGTTTTGCTGGTTCGGGTCCAGTCTTGCAGTATATTTGTATAGTAGTTCTTTTTGATGGGCTCTTTCTTTAATTAATGTGTCCTTGCTGCACGGTCGCTTATACATACATACACGTCACATTATTTTTAATAAGCGACGCTCCTCCTTAGAACGAAAAAGTAAATTTACTTAAATCAATCATAGTTCTTAGTAACTCAATGTTTTTTAAGTTTGTAACGTTAAGAACCGAACTAAAATATTTCGATTCTATAAAAGCTGAAATAAAAACGGACACCCTCTGTATATAATATTTCCATTACAGAAATTAATTAAACCATTTTGCGACGGTTAACGAGATCGACCCTACAGGTTAAAGCCAATCAATGTTGTGTGATTGTTTCGGGTAGCCGGATCCAATAATGTTGCTAGGGTTGAGAGATTGTAGTGTAGTGGTCAACCAACCGATAAGCGAACCACGGTGAGATTGTGGCAACAAGGCTATTGGCCGAAAACTGCTCCTTTCCAAGGCGCAGATAAGGTATTTCCTGGAGTGTTGCTCGAATTGGTAGGACGGCTCAGATAAATCCGTGCTTGCAGGACTCGATACAGCGTTGTGCCGTCTTTTGTAAGTAAAAAATGTTATGCCAAAGATCAAAGGTGACAAATACACCTCGCCTCGCGAAACCGTGAATACCGAGGCACCATACCAGCGAATTTGTGATCTATCTCGGAGCTATCGAGCATGTTATAACTACGCTTGAAGGCTCACAGGTTATAGGTATGAGGAAAGGCCGTGCGACTTCTGAATTTGAAGGCCCTCCAACTATGAAGGGATGTAGGGTCTCTTTTGTGTTCTATCGTCTCTACCATGAAGAATGCTCGTCGGAGCTGCATAACACTGTCCACCCGTCCCCTTTCTACTCAACGCGGAGCAGGTAGGAACGCACCCATTTACTGTCGACTTTCCGAAAATAACAACCAACCGATCCTCTAGATCCTTTATCTAAAGAGTCGGTATACTATGGAATCTACTCCCTGCCAAGGTATTTCCCTCAAAGTAACCATAACCTGGTGTCATTCAAACGCGCCGTGCCACGGCTGTGCAAACGGTTTAAACTTTCAGAATTTACGCCCACTGTGCAGCATGATTAAAAAAAATGGATGAGGGCTCGTTTACACCCCGTGTACTCATGCTACTTACACTTAAACTTTTGGTAGAACAAGTTAAGGCTAAGAACAAATAAAACAAAAAGGAAAAGCTACTCTCTCTAATAATGATATGATTTTTTTTAATAAGAACATCATGGCTCATAGCACAGCTCGAGCGAACCCCGACCCCGCACAGTGGTTCGCGTCGTGATTGGGTCGTAGTCTTCAATTTGCAGCCAGGGGCAGCGCGGTCGACTCGGTCGGACCACTGTGCGCGCTCGTTAGAATCGCCATGGAGTACATAATGCTTCGTATGGTTTTTACGATACATATGATAAGAAGATGGTCACAAAAAAGGCCCGCCCATTATTGGAATTTCGCGCTCAGGAATCAGAAACGTTTCAGTAGCGAAAACTGCTTTTTTACCGTTGGTCAAAGTGGTTTTCACGGCGGAAATATTACTAAGACATACCAGTGATTCAAAGTTTCATAATTCGAGAAAATAGTTTCGACAACCGCTATAAAACATGTTTTCTCGACTGAAACTTACCTGATTCGTGAGCACAGAATTCCAATAATAGTTAACTAACCATTTTTCTTTGTGTATGACTGGACTAGTTGAGTGTAGGCGGAATTTTTGCGTTTAGTTTTCAATAATTGCCGGGTATGCTTTCATTGTCAGATTGGTATTTTATTTTGTCATTTAAAATGTAATGTAACAGAGCGTTATATCACATTTTGGATGCGAATGAAATAGTATAGTTAAATAACTTATGAACAAATGATGATCCTAGTTATTCAATTTAAATACGTCAATTTTAAAATGTTTTTATTAAATCAATTCAAGATTTTAAATAAGACTACCTATAGATTATAACTTTTTTAGCGAAATATTGATTAAAAAATTGTGTGTCCAAAAACATTTCATATGAATGTTTTTTTGGTTAAATCCGTCGGCTGACTATGTAAGTCAAAACTTTGAGAAAATATTATAATCCACATTACTGGTGTTCTCATTATAACATTTCATGTTTCTCATATAAGTGAATGTAATGTTCCTTTGGGAAAAAAAATATTCTTTAACCTGAAGTCTCATGTCTTCTCCATGGCTCTGTTGCACGGTTTGTTGTTGCGCTCAGCAAACAGTTCGATAGGAATGAAGTTATTTCCATATAAGTCTGATGTTCAGCGTGTAAATTTGTTTCACAATGCCTATATAGCATTTCATTAGAGCATTTAAGCCGAAAATAATTGTATTATATTAGAATACTCTTGATTTCGCGCGCTTACTTGTGAATACGTTTTTAAAGCTCCATAGCTGGATGCAATTCAAAATATTAAGGCAATTTAATATAATTATAAACTGATATAATATATGTATATGATAAAATAACTGATAAAAATATAAACTTCACCCGTAGTCGGAGCTTTCACCTAAATTGACGTTACGCCAAACCGATCGATTAGCGTTTTCAAATGATGCGTTATTAGTCGAACAACGTTTACAAATTTGGTTTTTTATGATTTTGTATGGGATCGTATGATGTTGTATGGAGTTGAATGTTATGGTGTGGGATTGTATCGTGTCCTATGGCGTTGCATGAAGTTGGATGGCGTTTTAATGGTGCTTTATGGTGTTGTATGGCATGGTATGATGTTGTATGGAGTTGTATTTTGTTGTATGGTAAATTATGTGGTTTTATGAATTTTGTATAATGATGTATATATTATTTTTTTATTTGAATATTAATGAATAAAAAAAGGGTTAATTATCTTCCAGGGGTTTCATGCTATTAGTTAAATCTCACCAAAATTATGTCCTTGAATCAGTTTAAGTAACAAAATTTAATCAAGCAAAACGTTGTTACCTGTCCCAATCACGTCCTCTGTGTTCTAATTACGTTGGTAACTATTCAACTGACGCCTTATCCCGTAACTTTCTAGTTTAGCACTGACCGCCCCGGACTTGCAAGTCGGAAAGGCTGTTTTCATAGTGCGAGCGGCCCTAGCCCGTAAAATTTGATGATAGTGTTATTTTAATGGTTTCACTCGAAACTCCCGAAAAATTAAGGCATTTCACCGTCCCTTCAACTAAATGTACATTTTTCTAACACAATGAGTAATAAATACAAATCTTCCGTTTCAAGTATTAACTGGATATAACCAATGAACTCATTTCTGTAAAAACTGTTTTGAATACATTTAATTCTTTGAAAAAGTTAATCTGAAACTTTAACTCGACCACGCCAGACAAGCCGAGCCTTACAAAAATCTACCAAACAATTATTACAATCTTCAACATTTCTCTATAAGGGGGGAACAGCAGAACGTCTAAAATGCAGATCGTAAAATATCATATTTTAACAAAATTTTAAAACCATGCACAACGTATAATCGACAAATCGTATAATTTTATACGTAGTGCATGAAGAAGTTTAAAAAATAAAATTACTTATTTCTCCATGCATAACGTATAATAGTCACAACGTATAAAATTATGATCTTTATTTAACAAAAAAAGAAAACCATGCATATCATATAATCCAAAAACTTTTCATACGATAAGCGCCCTTAAGCATATACTTTTAAAGCGTATACTCGCACGCGACTTTTCGAACGTCTCAATTAGCGTTGTAGCAAATTGTTACTCTTTAAGAAATATCGATTCGTAGCAATTTCAGCCTCAAATGTATCGTTATTAGGGCGCTTTATGCAGTGTTTCTTGACATATTATACGTTCTGCATGGTTTTCTTTTTTTGTGAATTCACGTTAGGAATATTATACGTTGTGACCATTATACGTTATGCATGATGAAGTTGATTCTATTTTTAAACTTTCTTCATGCACAACGTATACAATTATACGTTGTGAATATTATACGATATGCATGGTTTTGAATTTTTGGAAAAAAATAATTTTATACGTTGTGAATATTATACGTAGTGAATACGACTCCTCTATAAGTATGGCATACATACATCCCTTAACGCCGCTTTCCCGAAGAGTTAGGCAGAGATGATAGAGCGCCATACGGTACGATCACAGTACACCTCTTTCGCTTCATCTACAGACACACATCTTTTCATACATGCTCTACGATTACGGGTGCTACGTACCAGACCTTTACGAAGAATTACATCGATTTGGTTGTAGTATAAAGCTCTACGATATTGGCCTAACCATATCAGAGCCGGTAGTCTCAGTTGTCCCCTAAATTGGCGTTACGGCAAACCGATCGACTGGCGTTTTCAAATGTATGAAGAAATTGAAGAGCGCGCGCAGCGGGCGTTAAGCGAACTAACATTTGCGAGTCCGAGCTTGATTTGACAGCTTACTCAACGTTGCTGTAAATACGTCGACGTTGCCGTTTACGTCCACTCCGCGTTTTCATACAAATCGGAAGTTCGCGTTTGACTTTGACAGCTTGAAGAAGTAAAACAACAGAATATCTAGTAAAAACTTGGATGGAGTTTGGAGAAAACGTCAGTCGATCGGTTTGCCGTAAACGCCAATTTAGGTGAGAACTCAGACTTACCACTCAGAGAAGAGTCGGTTGGATTGTATGTGCGGTTATGTGTTAATTGTGAAGAATATTCAACGAGGTCGAGTGGCGTTCAATTCAAATGGCAACCGAATCATTTGATGATGTGAGCTCTGTAGATGTGACTTACGGTAAGTAACGCTGTAGATATCTATCATTTAACTATCCGGACCGGATGACTGGGACCATCCAACTAAAAAAACAATCGGCTCTTAGCTTAGTGGCCCAGGGACTTGCCTTGCAGTCCAGAGGTCGGGATTGCAGCGTCAGAGTCAGAGGTCTCTCTGAGATGGATGGTTGCATTACGTCACGAACGCGAGCCGTTCCATGGTTCGGAATCATGTGAAATTTCAGGTCCCCTACTCGATTGTAGGGCTAAACCCGCCCGGGCTGGTACCATCGCATCAGATGAGAAGAAGGTCGAAACGGTAATTAAAAAATGTCCCTCTCTTCCATTCAGCTCAATGTAACCATGCTCAAATAGGGAAGGCCCTGGCATGACATCGAATGCCTTCGGAAATGCGGTGTGTTGGTCTAATATCATCACTGTGGGTGTGGTATTAGCCATCCATTTCTTAATCCATTTATTCGTTGATTGACAACCATATATTTTATCCCGTTTTACGGACTAAAGGCGCTGCACGTCTTGTCCGGTCCGAGTAAGTAGATTAGAATGTGATTATAACTTAGCTAAAGAGCTGACGGCGACTTTCAATCAATGATATTTCAATCCACGGATTAAGTGCATTTGGTTTAAACTAATTTATCAAATTTACCGATGAACAAATGAATACATTATTACATCCCTCTAACGAGTATCCTCCTGTTTTCAAATCAATATCTCTAATCCTATTTTCTTCTTATCCTATCCTTTCTACTAAAAGAATAATTGAGAAAGTTTGTTTGTTAGTTTGTCCCTTTTTTACGCAATAAGTGATCGATATATTCATTTAGCATTGAGACGTTTTATAGGCTGACGTATGAGCGGCTCGCAACTCAGGGGCTCAGACACTTCCTTTCCATGCAGAGATCATTGGTTCGATCCCAACCCCCTTAATGGATCACTTTATATCTCTTTCTAAGTTGAATTCGTGCTTTTCGTCACGAATGGGATCTGTTCCATGCTTCTAAAACCTTTCAAACCTTCAAGTTTCCTTCCCTTACCAGGGGGCAGAGTTAGGCACGCCTGGGATGTTACCATCGCATAGAACGAAAGTATGTTTGATAGGCAGTAGAAATATATCTGTATTTTTCATTCAGTTCTATGTGTCCTGGCACGCCACCTAATCTAGTGAGCAAATCGAATTGCATGAAAAAATTTTTTACGCCGCGTAGTTGTGCTACATATTTATGACGCTTAATTTAAAGATTTTGTTTTTTTTTTAATGCTATTAAGGTGGCACTAACTCGTTCGCGGGCACGGTACAAAGCCGTGCTGTTGCGCTCTGTTTCAAAGAAAAAGACAGGCTCCGTGATGAGGAAGATGCGACACGTCCAAATATGTCAACAAAACGACTTATAGCTAAAAGTATACCACGACCGCTGTAGTAAAAAATTTAACACAAACCAAATAGATTATAAATCTTGATTAAATAAGCTATGTCTGATGACTAATCTTTTTAAGATCTTTTTACTTTATCATTGCGTAAACCACCTCCAAAATTATTGTACAAAACGCGCGAAAAATTCGAACTTTCAGACCTTATAACTTAGAAACCAAACTCAATTTTAAAATGCCAACGGTCATCAGACATCTAGTTCGATCAAATAAATCTATTTTGAGCAAAACTTGGGATCCCTGACAAGAAATAGGGGCGTGATCTTCTTTCCCCGTTTGTATGAGGAGTTGAGCGGGATGGCCCAACTCAAGAATATAAAATGGCCATAGTGTCGCTTCTTTTCAATTGTTTGGATGTGTTTTTTTCATAAATAGTAAATATTTTGTCTGTTTTTTAGATTTGACTTTTTTTCTAGAGAAACCGCAACTTTTTAATTTTGTTTATATTTTACATTCCTGATATTTAAACTTATATATTTTTCATTTCATTTATTTTCTACGAATTTAATTAAAATTATTTTAATGGAAACTTTATTGTTTGAAATTATTTTTTTTATTATTTACTCCTAAGACTGCTTGATTCCTGAAAAAAAAACAAAGTAAAAAAAGGTTGGTTTAATTGATACCCTGGATAACAAATTAGTTTTCTACTAAAATGTTTACTATTTTATAATTTTTAATATTTCTCAAAGTTGGTTGATATGTTTTCAATATAGATACTACTCCAAAGAGAAACCGGTAATTATCAGGCCACCAGTCACCAGTTATTAGTATATGCGTAATTAATACATTTCATGGGATGCGTTGCTGTGTTTTGACTTATCATTACAGGAGCGAGGCAACTCGTAAGCAACACTCATCAAAGTTCCATTCAGCTGGAAACTGCGCCACTTGGCCCCTTATTAAGTAAGGGGCAAGTGGCGCAAGATTCTATAAACTGGACTCAGGGGTGGGCAGACAAGGCAAAATGTAGAGTAAAAGTTTTATCACGTACCATGTATTAAAAACTGACTTGCCTTATCCGAAATCTCATGCTGTGTATAGTATATGGGCTCAGCCTTTTGAATCGTACGCAATGCGCTATTCAACGAATACAAAACGCGTATACATACACTACTGTTATTAAGTAAATAGACGTGCTCATGTCACTCCGATATACAACGCTCATGGTATTATCAAAATGAAAGCACGCCGCCTACTAAATTTACAATGCATGATTTTTAAAATTATACACAACAAATCACCAGAATATCTATAAAATAAGTTAAAATAGACTAATGAAACACACAAACATGACACAAGCGCTCAATGCTTTCCACTCCAGATTCCACGACACTTCTCTGCTTTTTTCAGAGGCAGTTTCAAATATGCGGCATCTAAATGTGCCCTATAAGGCAGTGAATAGATTTTGACGACTCAAATTGTTTCTTATGTGTTCCAAGGCTGAATTATATACAACAACAACCCCTTTACACATGGGTCCTAGCTGAAAAACAGCAGGCTGTATAGTCAGACTAGCAAGGTAAGCTGAGCTAGCGCCATTTGGCATACAACACGACGAACATTCATTGTTGACAAAGTCTTAATTTAAATAAATATGTTAATGGAATATGTTATATTGTATGAACCAATAAAGAATTTGAGTTTGAGTTTTGACATTACTCATGCTAGGCTTAGCCAATGTATGGCTTCGGACTGTCAAATTTGACATTCGGTCCATAAATTTTATGTTAAAACTTACAGTCGAATGATATACTTTGGCTTAATCGAGTACGAGTAATTTCAGCATCAGAATGGGGTATGAGAGTAGAGAAGTGTGGTAATAGCCACGTCCTTTCCATACAAAGAAAGTAGAGACAGACGCATGCTTTCATTTACGTTACATCTCTTTTAGAAATTAACGCACTGCTGACCTATTTTAAACGTATCACTAGTCATTACAAAAAGTTTCATTCAATGATATCTCAATGGTTGAATCCTAACTTAGTATTAGTCGACATTAGATCGATATGGCCCATAGACGATAGGGTCGGACACAATGTCCTGTGGGGTGACGTCAGGAGCGTTGATTGGCTGTCCGCAACACAGATTAATGTGTGTCCCGGACAGCAGGGGGTCAACCTGGGTAGCCCATTAGTAGACCTCAGTGATTCGCTTTGTAGACCGCTCTGGGCGGTTGTAGGCACGTACTTTCCATAATTTATATTTTCATTGAGGAATATTAGAAAAATATTGTTAATCACTATCACTACATAGTATAAAACTAAGTCGCTTTCTCTTTCCCTATATCCCCATGTTTGATTAAATCTTTAAACTACGCAACGGATTTTGATGCGGTTTTTTTTAATAGATAGAGTGATTGAAGAGGAATGTTTATGTGTATAAAAACCTCCATTAAATAGTGGAGAAATTCTGTTATTTTTGAGGTTTCTAATGTGATGTCGTAAATAATTAATTTTTTTTCGCTTACATTGCAAACGCAGGCTAAACTTGACCATCCCGAAATCAGTCAAAAACGACATTGACCCGAGCGGAGCCGGGTACCTCAGATAGTAATTCTATAGAATTAACTAAGTATTACTCAAATATTGAAGTGACTTTTGGATTGGTCGTATTTGGTTTAGTGAGCATATAAGTACCACTGAACAGAAAAGAAGAAGAAGTGGCATCCGGTCGATAAAGCGTCTCCGCCGTGTGGTCAAAGTGACCATCATCACTACATCATCACTACATAGTCACTACATAGTATAAAACAAAGTCGCTTTCTCTGTCCCTATATCCCCATGTACGCTTAAATCTTTAAAACTACGCAACGGATTAAGATGCGGTTTTTTTTAATAGATAGAGTGATTCAAGAGGAAGGTTTATATGTAAAATAACATCCATTAAATATTGGAGAAATACTGTTATTTTTGAGGTTTCCAATGTGATGTCGTAAAAAAATAATTTTTTTCCGCTTACATTGCAAACGCAGGCTGAACCCTACGAGATTTATCAAAATAATGTACTAAGTATTGTATACATTGACAAGGTCTACAGAAAACTCCGCGATGGTAAATATCTATCTCTTATGGATATCCCACAATAACATTTTTTGCTCATTTACTTTTTACGACAAATAATGGCTAATTTTCGAAGCGATTTTAACCAATACAGCATTAATCCTTATCCAATTAAATACCTTAAATACATTGTTGATTTAATATAGATCTATACGGCCCTTTACAGCATATGATTTAAATGAATATTTTCGAAGATATTATAGATTTAAAAATTGCTGGATGTAGTGTTTGCGGCCGTACCGGCCGGCCGGGGCGGCGGGAGCGTGCCTCGGAGGCCGCGGTTCTCCCTATAGCACTTTGAATTAATTATTTCTCTAATATCTAATAATCATGTAATAATAATATCTAAGTTTTTTTTTATTTCAAATATCTCAATGTAGGAACTCTACGTAAAAATGATTTATTTGTGTATCATTGTGTCAAAATAATATTTTTTTAAATAACATTATGCCCGTGCAAAGCCGGGACGGGCTGCTAGTATAATATAATATGTAATCCGGCGGCGCGTCGCGACACAGTTGAAAAAACGCCACCGCGCGCGAGTGTGCTCCCGAAAAGCGTTTGCCACGTCAGTTCCCACCCACAGAAACCTTCCAATACGTCTGCGAATATATTGCATGCGGCATGTACGTTTAAGTCGTGTTGGTAGTTCTAGAAAATTAAAGATACTGGGTCACATAAAAGGCGTGCAAGATGCCTTATCTCCTTCTAGTTAATCTATTAATTGCTGTCATACCCGTGTTAAATAGGCATATAAAAAGTCCACAGGTGGCGGTGCGATTCACATTTCAGGATACATTAAATAAAACCATTTTTTTTAATTAACAATGATATTACCTAATTTATACATAAAAAAAGTGTTATGTTTCATCATCATTTAGACTAAATTTGGAATCAAGCTGTGGCAAAATTTAAAAAATGACTCCAATTTTCTTTCTTTTTTAGGGTTCCGTACCCAAAGTGTGAAAACGGAACCCTATTACTAAGCCTCCGCTGTCCGTCCGTCCGTCCGTCCGTCCGTCCGTCCGTCCGTCTGTCACAGGGCTGTATCTCATGAACCGTCATAGGTAGGTAGCTGAAATTTTCACAGGGTGTGTGTTTATTTTGCCGCTATAACAACAAATAGGAAACATTTAAAAATAATAAGAATTAAAGGGGGTCCCCATACAAAAAATCTGTTTTATTTGTGTTGTTTCGATGTTCGATGGTACGGAACCCTTCGCGTGCGAGCCCGACTCGCACTTGGCCGGTTTTAATCTGAAATTCCACCAAAATTCAGTCGATGGCAAACAATATAATAGACATCACTCGAAAATAGCACGTGCCTGTTGTTGCCTCTTAATGCACACTTTTAAGAGCGAGCAGGAAATAGAAAAAGTTTTAAAATTATTGCCAATTTGCGTTATCTTGATGTTTTCGTTAAATAGGTAGAAAAAATATTCCCTAAACTGAGACCACTTTAAAAGATGCTGCATCACAATTTTTTTCATCTTTGCTCATACATCGCGATCCATGATGCTTAAATAAATTTATTTAAGCTTTTAGAGTTATGAGGTATAGATTCCTGTTTTAGATGAAGTCGGAATAAATCAGGGACTTATCGAAATTACATCTGGACTTTTCTGAAACATTAAATCCAGCTAGCTTGAAACATTTTTTTGGATGTAACTGGACATGGATGGCCGATATGTACAAACACCTACCGTTAGGACATTAGCTTAACACAATGCATTCGCGAAAGAATTGGGTGCCATGCCATGCCATGCCCTACCGGCCGGTAGAGGAAGGGACTAACAGTTTTACATAATTAAAAACCCAATTTTACATGCATAACCTTGACGAAGCTGCATTTTTTTTGCGTTTTTAGAACTATATAAAACTTCAAGGTCATTGTTTTTGCCCCCAGATTTCCAGTAGCCCATTCCAAGATATATTTTAAAGCAAATAAATATATTTTTTCATCAAATTTATTAAATGCAGTTGAAACTTATGAATATGATATAAGTGTTTACGAAGTGTCTTACTCACGCTTCAAACTTTGTCACACCGTACGGTTTCCGTGCTCCGCCGTCGATTGCAGAATCCTAAAAAAATAATAGAAACAGGGCAAAAGAAGAGGGTTGAACTAAACGAGCTATTTGGGTGGATAAATATCTTATTTGGCGGCACTTAGCTGAGGCCGGCGAGTTTGAATGAGACGAGCAAATTGGCAATAATTTCACGGCTCAACGCACTTTGTGTGAGCACGACTTCAGATGCCGGTACAGGGTGTCTTGTGTGTTTTTAAATGTATTAATTTATATGTAACTTTGTTATGCTCAATTAAAGTTACAACACCTCAAAGTATGTGAGGCAATACAAAGTTTGTATGTTGTTGCACTTTTTAGACCCTGCGCTCCATTGTGTATTTAAAGGTGAAATTAATTGACTTAATAGAGACTTCATTATCTCAAAGGACGTAATTAAATTCGCTTAAACAGATAAGTATATTGTTGTTATTCGGTTACAAACATTGTTACAACTAAATATGAACGTAATTATATGGACTAAATAAGAGATAAAACGATTTATAAACTAAGCTAGATTATTAACTTGAAATATAATTCATATTAAAATGAAATACAAAAAATGCTCATGCAGCATAGATAAAACAGACGAAAATATATATAGAATTAAATATGATATTTGTAGGATTGCTAGTATCCGCTTTTCATGATATTACAAAAATTATATTGCTATATCAAAAGATTAAAACTATGCATGAAGGAAAAGCCAGTTTTGAATTGGAACAATCACATTTTTTGTAATTCTATTTAAGGCTATGTGAAAATATACACATACATTGTCATAGCGAACTTTAAGAACTACCAAATTCTACTACTTTTTTTCATCACAGCTGATATCACTTTAGAAAATGGTAGAAATGTTGCATTTTAATTTGCAGTTATTAAACTAGTGTGTGCGAAGTACTAGAATATAGTAAAGTTATTTAGTAGATATGGTAACGCATTGTGTATGAAAACATATATCACTAACTCTTATTACATTCTGCGGTATGCATCTGTATGTCATTCTGTCTGCTATTCCACTTATAATTTGACTACTATACTTAGCTCTTACCCGATTTAAATTCCGCGTATAGTTTGTTTTTGTCAATCATATATTAATAACTTGTCTTTTCAATAAATTACTAGAAGGGTGCGCAGATAATTAACATAATAAGTAAATAATAACAACATGAAAAAAACATAAAAAAAACAATTGTTCTTCGTCAGTCATATAATAGATTAAAAAAAACATTATTTTGTTGTTAATTTTTATTATTAATTACAAATACTCATGAAAATAAAGAACAGTTATCGCCATAAGAATAATTTTATTTTCATAATTATCTCAATTTGTTATTGATAAAGTCCATAAAAATATGACTGCTAATCATTTATTTTACTGTTGTGGTATGAACCACCCTGCACGACCGTCCTAGGCTGCGTTAATGGACTTTTAAAAGGACGAAAATAACGCCTTGTCACTGCTGATTCATATTTTTTCAAGTCAGACGTTAACAAGCTCTTAATGCAAACTTAATTCGATAACAAGCGTACTTTGAAGATAGATTCTTTTGATTTTTTTCTTTTGTATTACATTACTAAAGCTGTAATAAGTCTTACGAAATTGTCATTGTTTAACATGTGTTGTAGGTAGAAGTACTCGAATATTTGAATGCGTGGTTCAATGTAATATATGAAAAAGGAACTGTTATTTATTTTTTATTTGATTTGTAAAACATTTAGACAGGACTATTTAGAATTACATTAATATAATACAAATGTTTGAATAGCATACCTACTTTCATGGTATTAGCCCAAAAGTCCTGGCATTGCACCTTATGGAAACTCTGTGCAATGCCAGGACCTGCCCTATGTTGCACGGCTACATTGAACTGGAAGAAAAACAGATTGACAATCAATGCGATGGTACCAACCTGGGCGGTATTAGCTCTATAACTTAGTAATAGGAAGGAGTGAAGCGTGAGAAAAACATATAAAATGATGTATTAAAATTATAATAAAAAAAAATACGAATCAGGGCACACTGCATTTTTTCCTATGCATGTCGTAATAGGGGACTGAGGCATTCGACGTTCGTTGCTAGGATTCCATGTACATACAACCTTACTTACTAGGTGTTAGGGCTTATCCCGCCCGCGTTGGTACCATTCCTTTAAATGAAATATGGTCGAAGCGGCAATTAAAAAAGTCCACGTTTTCGCTCTAGTTCAATGTGGCCGAGCAATACAAGGAAGGTTGTAGCGTGGCACCTAGTTCCCATGTGGTGTGTTAGGTTAATACCTGACGGTCAGTTCGGTATTAGCCATTCATGCCCAGTTACATAAAAAAGCGGCCAAGTGTGGGACTCGCACACTAAGGGTTCCGTACCATCGTACAAAAAAAAAACACGTTTTTGTATGGGGCCCCCTTTAATTTTAATTATTTTTTAATCTTACCTATTTGTTGTTATAGCGGCAAAATAAATAAACACTCTGTGAAAATTTCAGCTATCTGTTACGGTTACTGAGAAACAGCCCTGTGACAGACGGACGGACGGACGGACGGACAGCGGAGGCTTAGTAATAGGGTTCCGTTTTCACCTTTTGGGTACAGAACCCTAAAAAGATGCTTACGAATTTGCTTATTATTATTTTTCTTATTATAAGTGCTACGAACATTCGATGTTGTCCGTCCCGATTCGTCAGCGGACCAACTTGAGTAAGAAGTTTTACACTGAATCGTTGCTAAAAGCTGCGCCCATGCCATCGCCACTCTCGTCTTTCCACGCTCGCTGACTCAAAGAGTTTTTCGGTCAAATCTTACCGAAAGCAAACCATCGCGACACCTCCCAAACGTGTCCCTAGCGCGGCACCCCGACGCCATTGTCGCGCGACAATGTTCTCGCTGGCCCCACTCCCCGGGCACGCCCCAGCCATCTGGCCGTACCGTATAACGAGGTTACGGCGCCATCGTCGAGTGCGCTAGATTCAATTTCAAACTCATTTGTTACACTGTAAAGCAATTATTAAAAAACTCCTGTGATTTGGCCGGGCATTTTTGCTGTTTTACGCCAGTTAGCGGGGACGAGGGATGCTATGGAGCCGCCATGGTGACTTAGCTGAAATAAATAGTCGTCACCGAAACGAATGCTAACGCAAAGTAGTACTTTGTGACGTTACTTTGATACATTTTGTATGGACGAAATCTCAAAGTAATACCAATTGACGTCACAAAGTACTACTTTTCGTTAGTCTTAGTTTCTGTTACGACTATTTATCTCCCTTAGAGTGCATATATATATTTATAGCCTTAGAGTGTATACTGGCAATCAATGTGTTACGCTATAGAGCCATTATTAAATACAATCCTGTGATTTGGCCGGACATTCTTGCTGTTTTACGCCAGTTAGCGGGGACGAGGGATATTATGGCGACACCATGGTGACTTAGAGACGATACTGGCAAGCAATTTGTTCCACTGTAAAGCAATTACTAAAAACTGGTCAAGTGCGAGTCGGACTCGCACACGAAGGGTTCCGTACCATCGTAAAAAAAATAGGTTTTTTGTATGGGAGCCCCCTTTAATTTTAATTATCTTTTAATCTTACCTATTTCTTGTTAAAGCGGCAAAATAAATACACACTCTGTGAAAATTTCAGCTGTCTACCTGTTACGGTTACTGAGATACAGCCCTGTGACAGACGGTCAAACGGACGGACGGACGGACGGACGGACGGACGGACAGCGGAGGCTTAGTAATAGGGTTCCGTTTTCACCCTTTGGGTACGGAACCCTAAAAACTGTGATTTGGCCGGGCATTTTTGGTGGTTTACGCCAGTTAGCGGGGACGAAGGATGTTATGGAGACGCCATGGTGACTTAGAGAGTATACGGACAAGCAATTAGTTGCACTGTAAAGCAATTATTAAAAAACTCCTGTGATTTGGCCGGGCATTTTTGCTGGTTTACGCCAGTTAGCGGAGACGAAGGATGTTATGGAGACGCCATGGTGACTTAGAGAGTATGCGGGCAAGCAATTTGGTACACTGTAAAGCAATTATTAAAAAACTCCTGTGATTTGGCCGGGCATTTTTGCTGGTTTACGCCAGTTAGCGG